>CM035150.1:18631712-19231712 GCA_020205605.1 Panax ginseng
TCTCTTGACATATCATTATCTCTACTGTCTCAAATTGAGAGTTAAATTTCAAATAGACTCCAAGATCATATAGGTAGTGCTGGTAGATATACTCAGCAAGTGGATGAGCACAATCCTATCTTATGATGACTCGAGGTTGTATGTCATTAAACATCTTGTATAATAGTGACAAAACACCCTTCCAAAGTTGAATTCACCTCACCCTCAACATCTATAGACCACCGTTCTATTCCCTTGATGTTCCCCGCTTGTCCCAGCTACACTTTTATTACCTGAAAGGAATTGTGAAGCAAAAGGGTGAGCACAACTAGCTCAGTAAAAAAAAATATCATGACTAAAGATAATTAAATTATCAATAGCCTTCATCAATAATAAATCAGAGATTTAGAACATATGGTAGATGATAAAAAAAAAAATTCAACCATAGTTGCAGCGGAACGAACACTCCATTAGAAGAGTCAAATAGACCATAAAGTCTATTATCTTCTCCATGTTAAAATTCCACCAACAATGTTTTATCCCTGTAACATCAATCAACAATTCATTTCCACAATCACATGTATAACTCATAATCGTAATTGTTGTTCTAAATTCCTTTTCTCATTCAGGACGAAGATAATTTTCATCACTTGTCTTTACCTGAAATATCAAAGATCATGGTTATACCAAATCACAGTTCCTGTTCATAATCATACTAATAAATTCATCTTTGCACTACGGCCAAAGATATTCATCAACAGTTCATCTTTGCACTACAGGCCAAAGATATTCATCAACAGGTCATCTTTGCACTACGACCCAAAGATATTCATCAACAGTTCATCTTTGCACTACAGGCCAAAGATATTCCTCAACAGTTCATCTTTGCACTACAGGCCAAATATATTCATCAACCGTTCATATTTGCACTACAGGCCAAATATATTAATATCTCAAATAAATACATAATTATTTCAAAATTTATATAAACCATAATTATAACCATATATGTTGATCAATTCACCTTTGCACTTAAGCTAAAGATATTAAATTATAAATTCAATGGTCATGATCGTACCAGTCAACAATTCAACTTTGCACTACTGGCCGAAGAGAACTTATAGTCACGATCATACCAATAATTTATCCATCTTTACACTCAAGTCAAAGAGAAATATCATCATTAGGGTTATAAGAATGTTAAATATGATAATAAAAATAATATAATCAACATATAGATTTAATCTTAAGAGTAAGATTCATAAATCAATGATCTCATAACACCTTAATCAAAATGTTATAAATCACTTAATAATCTCATAATCTAATATTATTAATACTACCACAATATTTTAATCATTTCTTAAACTTATAAACAATTTATTTTAATTGTTTACACTTTACTAATAAATGCATTTAATCATCTTAAAATGCCAAACTCATAAGATTTCATCACCAATAACCAAAATCCTCATCAAAAATCTGCATATACCTCATGTAGGATTCTCAAACCATAAAATCCTATTTTCTAATTTTCTTACTTCACATAACATATTTAATTCATTTACTCATAACTAGTTCATTTTCATGAAAAATAACAAATCAATTCCAAAAATATTTCTTTTCTGGAATTTAGCAGAATATAGTCCTATATTGAACATATATTTTTCTCATAATTTTTAAAAGTCATTTACTATTTTTCACATGGCCAAAACCACCGAATATTTAAACATTTATCATAAATTGTACTTTTATCCAAATATTCTGAAATTTTACACAATATACTGATATTATATAGATGTACTCCCAATACAAATTTCATCAATTTTGGAATTAACCACAAGGAGTTATAGCGATTATTTTTAAAATAGTCTTTCCTCATAAAATTCATAACTCTTAATCTATACATCCAAAAATCGCCATTTTGGACACAATCCTAAAACTCATCAAATTATCATTTCAAATTTTTCCAGAATTTTGAAGGTTCAGAAGAATTTTGAAATAATAACCCTTAAAATTCCTTACTATCCTTACCTCAAAAAGCAAGACTTACATTGGAATAACGAACGAACGAACTTGTAGTATAGCAATACTCAAAGTATACTCAAAATACTCATAAGAATACGCTCGATAATATAGAGAGAAAACTTGATTTACGGTGTGATTTTCAATTATAACCTAAGCACCCTATTTATAGGAAATTACTTAGAACACCAAAGCGTAAAATTTATTATAATATTAATATATTATATAACAAATTCCTACGCACTCATTCTAGAGTTTGATTTCAGCCACTTAGCATTTCTCACATGCCACCTTCTAGAAAAAGTAATAAAAAAAACGTTTTTATATAATAAATAATTAAAACTTCCAAAAATCAATTCTTTTTGAGAGCTTGAACTTTAATAATTCATAATAAATATCCCTTTTATCGAAAAAATTGAATCTCGAGAGTTTTTATAGAAAATTCAATTCTCTACAACTTACTGAGAAGAAAGTTTTTCCAAATTCTAAACAAAAATTGACCGAAATCCACAAATGAAAGCGACTTTACTATTTATAATCAAATTTTAGTCAAGAAATGGGGTCCGCCGACACATAAAACATGCTTTAAATATTTTTGGTAACAAAATACTCCTCCCCCACATATACTCATATATCCCACATTCATCGTAAAAATAACATCATTAATATATTATTAAAATAATACATTTAATTGAATTATTTTATCAAGAAAAAGATAAAATATTAATTTTCAACAATTGTCACATTAAAATTTTCTCCATCTATATCCTCATAAAATCAATATTTTTCTCATCATATAAATTAATAATTAATTATTCACAAATAATATTACAGAAACACATTATTGACAACGAGGTAGGTTCCAGGAAAGAGGGCTTTCAATAAGAATTTCTCCTTAATGGCGCATGATTAGGTGACCAAACCTCTCCTTAGAGCAGAACTTTCTAGACATTGCCAATAATGTTTTCTAATAATATTATTCAGATAATATGAATTATTGCTTCGATAATGGAAGATCTTTGTGTAGTGACAATTATAAAATATCAACGCAAACAATCATTGAATCAAAATAAAATATTGAGCAATAATTATTGTAACAATTATTGAGTAGTGCCTTCTTATGTAAGAATCAATAATTGGTGTAACAAAGTAATCTCTTGTGCAACAACGCGTATTACTTTACTTTACCCACCGTGTATTCCAACGATGTTAATAAATAACTACTACGCCATTATTTATAAAAACTTTAATTTGTCTTTTTCTTCATCAAGCCGTTATTACATTATGGGGCCCACAAATGGTTTAGCGTCATATACTAATATTCCCAAATGGAAAGAATATTCCACGACCCAACGAATATTCCCCAAACAACAATGAATATTTTATAACCACTTGCGTATTTTTGAAAAAATTTCATATATCACCCTTAACTTTAACTTTTTATCAATTTAACCATTTTTTGAATTGTAATTATAAGAAAAATTGAATACTTTTATTTCATAAAATTCGGGGTCTTACAATCTCCCTCCTTATGAAATTTCGTCCCGAAATTTACGCACTCAGTATTTCAAAGAGTTGAGAATACCTTGATTTTATTTCGATTCCATCTTCCCCTGTCATCATAATTTCTCCAATGCTCATCTCCCGTATTTGAGATATCATTCTAGAATCTGACTTTAAAACAAGGGTTAATTGAACAAATTAACATATCACATAATATCCCGATATTATGGTGACCAACAAATAAGCTTAGGTAAGACACACTAGCGAAGGATTTACTCATCTCTCCCTCCTAGTTCTATTCCACGATCTCCGCGAGAGATCATATCCCTAAGCTCGATACCAAGCTGTAACTTTAGACACCAACTTGTGTCAAGACCTCACATTGATACCTATCATTTTGCCCATGAGCAGGCGTCCCCTACGGAGAGTAAAGCGGTGCATTCCCCATCAACAGAAGTCACCCGGTTGCGAGGCTGGGGCTCTTTACTTATAGCTCGATACCAAGTATAACGACCCCAAAATAGGTCCATTCCATCCAACCCATTACGAAGTCGCCAAATACATGGTACGAAAATAACTACAACTTTAATACAACAATTGTCGTACAAAATACAACAACAAATATCTTTGTGAGTTTGGATACAAATATATACCAAATCAGACGACGTCACAATGACACCTTAAATAAAGGTATAGTCGAAAACTGTTTTAAAAATTAGAATCTTTGGGAAGTGCTCAAGGAAACCTTCGTACAAGGGAGGCCATGCGTCCTGGTTATGGTAGATATCATATGGCCACGAATTTTCCTTGGTTGACCTAATAGACCCCAAAGAAAAAAATGAGAAGATTACTATCATGTTCTTCCCAATGGTGAGTTTTCTCTTGACATATCATTATCTCTACTGTCTCAAATTGAGAGTTAAATTTCAAATAGACTCCAAGATCATATAGGTAGTCTTTGGTAGATATACTCGCAAGTGGATGAAAGCACAATCCTATCTTATGATGACTCGAGGTTGTATGTCATTAAACATCTTGTATAATAGTGACAAAACACCCTTCCAAAGTTGAATTCACCTCACCCTCAACATCTATAGACCACCGATTTCTATTCCCTTGATGTTCCCCGCTTGTCCCAGCTACACTTTTATTACCTGAAAGGAATTGTGAAGCAAAAGGGTGAGCACAACTAGCTCAGTAAAAAAAATATCATGACTAAAGATAATTAAATTATCAATAGCCTTCATCAATAATAAATCAGAGATTTAGAACATATGGTAGATGATAAAAAAAAATTCAACCATAGTTGCAGCGGAACGAACACTCCATTAGAAGAGTCAAATAGACCATAAAGTCTATTATCTTCTCCATGTTAAAAGTCCACCAACAATGTTTTATCCCTGTAACATCAATCAACAATTCATTTCCACAATCACATGTATAACTCATAATCGTAATTGTTGTTCTAAATTCCTTTTCTCATTCAGGACGAAGATAATTTTCATCACTTGTCTTTACCTGAAATATCAAAGATCATGGTTATACCAAATCACAGTTCACATTCATAATCATACTAATAAATTCATCTTTGACTACTACTACCAAAGATATTCATCAACGATTCATCTTTGCACTACTGAAGCCAAAGATATTCATCAACAGTCATCTTCAGACTCGACCCAAAGATATTCATCAGCAGTTCATCTTTGCACTACAGGCCAAAGATATTCCTCAACAGATTCATCTTTGCACTCTGAGCCAAATATATTCATCAACCGTTCATATTTGCTCTGGGCCAAATATATTAATATCTCAAATAAATACATAATTATTTCAAAATTTATATAAACCATAATTATAACCATATATGTTGATCAATTCACCTTTGCACTTAAGCTAAAGATATTAAATTATAAATTCAATGGTCATGATCGTATTCTATCAACAATTCAACTTTGCACTTCTTGGTAGAAGAGAACTTATAGTCACGATCATACCAATAATTTATCCATCTTTACACTCAAGTCAAAGAGAAATATCATCATTAGGGTTATAAGAATGTTAAATATGATAATAAAAATAATATAATCAACATATAGATTTAATCTTAAGAGTAAGATTCATAAATCAATGATCTCATAACACCTTAATCAAAATGTTATAAATCACTTAATAATCTCATAATCTAATATTATTAATACTACCACAATATTTTAATCATTTCTTAAACTTATAAACAATTTATTTTAATTGTTTACACTTTACTAATAAATGCATTTAATCATCTTAAAATGCCAAACTCATAAGATTTCATCACCAATAACCAAAATCCTCATCAAAATCTGCATATACCTCATGTAGGATTCTCAAACCATAAAATCCTATTTTCTAATTTTCTTACTTCACATAACATATTTAATTCATTTACTCATAACTAGTTCATTTTCATGAAAAATAACAAATCAATTCCAAAAATATTTCTTTTCTGGAATTTAGCAGAATATAGTCCTATATTGAACATATATTTTTCTCATAATTTTTAAAAGTCATTTACTATTTTTCACATGGCCAAAACCACCGAATATTTAAACATTTATCATAAATTGTACTTTTATCCAAATATTCTGAAATTTACACAATATACTGATATTATATAGATGTACTCCCAATACAAATTTCATCAATTTTGGAATTAACCACAAGGAGTTATAAGCGATTATTTTTAAAATAGTCTTTCCTCATAAAATTCATAACTCTTAATCTATACATCCAAAAATCGCCATTTTTGGACACAATCCACAAAACTCATCAAATTATCATTTCAAATTTTTCCAGAATTTTTGAAGGTTCAGAAGAATTTTGAAATAATAACCCTTAAAATTCCTTACTATCCCTTACCTCAAAAGAAGAGTACTTACATTTGGAATCTTATTTGAAACGAACTTGCACCGTATAGCAATACTCAAAGTATACTCAAAATACTCATAAGAATACGCTCGATAATATAGAGAGAGAAAACTTCAGTTTCTGGTGTGATTTTCAATTATAACCTAAGCACCCTATTTATAGGAAATTACTTAGAACACCAAAGCAGAAAATTTATTATAATATTAATATATTATATAACAATTCCTACGCACTCATTCTAGAGTTTGATTTCAGCCACTTAGCATTTCTCACATGCCACCTTCTAGAAAAAGTAATAAAAAAACGTTTTTATATAATAAATAATTAAAACTTCCAAAATCAATTCTTTTTGAGACTTGAACTTTAATAATTCATAATAAATATCCCTTTTATCAGAAAATTCGAATCTCGAGAGTTTTTATAGAAAATTCAATTCTCTACAACTTTACAGAAGAAAGTTTTTCCAAATTCTAAACAAAAATTGACCGAAATCCACAAATGAGCGACTTTACACGCTATAATCAAATTTTAGTCAAGAAATGGGGTCCGCCGACACATAAAACATGCTTTAAATATTTTTGGTAACAAAATACTCCTCCCCCACATATACTCATATATCCCACATTCATCGTAAAAATAACATCATTAATATATTATTAAAATAATACATTTAATTGAATTATTTTATCAGAAAAAGATAAAATATTAATTTTCAACAATTGTCACATTAAAAATTTTCTCCATCTATATCCTCATAAAATCAATATTTTTCTCATCATATAAATTAATAATTAATTATTCACAAATAATATTACAGAAACACATTATTGACAACAGTGCGGTTCAGGAAGAGGGGCTTTCAATAAGAATTTCTCCTTAATGGCGCGCAATTAGGTGACCAAACCTCTCCTTAGACAGAACTTTCTAGACATTGCCAATAATGTTTTCTAATAATATTATTCAGATAATATGAATTATTGCTTCGATAATGGAAGATACTGTGTAGTGACAATTATAAAATATCAACGCAGCAATCATTGAATCAAAAATAAAATATTGAACAGTAATTACTGTAACAATTATTGAGTAGTGCCTTCTTATGTAAGAATCAATAATTGGTGTAACACCGTGTCCTACTGTGCAACAACGCGTATTACTTTACTTTACCCACCGTGTATTCCAACAGTGTTAACAGTAACCACTACGCCATTATTTATAAAAACTTTAATTTGTCTTTTTCTTCATCAAGCGGTTATTTACATTATGGGGCCCACAAATGGGGCTGGCCAATCATACGAATATTCAATGAGAAAGAATATTCCACGACCCAACGAATATTCCCAAACAACAATGAATATTTTATAACCACTTGCGTATTTTTGAAAAAAAATTTCATATATCACCCTTAACTTTAACTTTTATCAATTTAACCATTTCTTTGAATTGTAATTATAAGAAAAATTGAATACTTTTATTTCATAAAATTCGGGGTCTTACATTCTTAGTTGGGTTTTGCCAATTTCTTGGAATTCCTTAGAATTCTCTGTTAATCAATGTGTATTAACATGACATGATATGTTTCTAAAATATGTTTACATGTTTAAACTCTTAAATGATAGGTTGTAGCATGTTAAAACTGAAATGAACCAAGGTGGCTAAGGCTCTGTAAGAGCAGGCGAGTCACCTCTACGGTTCAGAAAATCGAGGCAATGGCCTTATGCGCGCCCTATTTATCTTAAGGGTGTGTGGCTTGTTACTGCCATACTACTCTCGATTCGATTGATGAGTTTTGTTCAGTTTCTGTTCATTCTAACTTGTTAGTACATGGTAGAACAAGCTTGTAGACTGTTTTAAAATGCACATGTAAGCATATGCATATAGGACGAACAAGTATAGCAATGGTTGACACAATACTTGTTGTCTTGAAATGAAATTATAGTTTCAAAGTGAACTTGACCAGGACCTTTATCTTGTAAGTTCTGACCATTTGAGCATGCATATGTGACTTTAATATATGTTGCAAATGCATGAGAGTTATATGCTAATATGCCTTGTATATGCTAAGTTGACTTAGTGTTAAATTCAAAGAAAATTAGAATGAGAAAGCTAATGTTGTCAAATAATGAGTAAAGTACGTTATGACCATGCAAGCATGTATATTAGGACTCATTATGCCTATAGATATATTGGCAGGAACATCATTTGGTTAATGTATGGTTTTCACTTATTTACACATGGTCATGAAAGGGAAATTTCTAAAATATGAACTATGTGAGTAAGGTATACATGTGTTGTCTATATACAAGCATGACTACTGAGTATTGAATGATCGAGTTGTAAGGCACGAATGATTTCATGACCTTTTTATGTTTTAATGACATATAATGTGTAAGTTAAACTTGAAGAAATGAATTCAAGTATGGTCATGTGTTATATGTGAAACTCTAGCATGTACGTATGTTAAAATATAGGTGTAATTGGTGTGTTAGAGTTGGACTGAAGTCAGGAGAGCAGTAGCTCAACCTTGGTATGGCCAAGGGACGGCAGAAGCCATTGTAGTCCCTAACTGCCTAGAAAGTAGCAATTGTTCTTGGTGAATCTACTGATTTTACTTGATTTTTGTTTTGGTTACGAAATTTAAGGCATGCTTACATGATCTCTTTACCTTGTATTATGTGACCAATGTGCCATGTAATGTGTTAAGAAGCATGCTATGTGATGACTTGATTCTTTAAGTGTAAACTCGTACTAGTTTACACATACTAATTGAAATGGTCGACTTGTTAATGTTAGGTCGTTTCAACGCAAGTAGTTAAAGCTAGAATTATATTGTAGCTGAGCAAACAGGCAAGTTCCTTAATTCTTACTCTTTTACTTGAGCAAATATTCGAACACTATTTTTATTGTGTTGCAAGTTCCCTAACTTCACTCAAATTATTATTGTGCAAGTTTCCTTGAATTTCACTCTTGATTGTGAAAGTTTCCTAACCTTCTTATATCATATTGGTCAGGTTATTGTTGAATTGAAAGTTATTCGTTTAAGCTTGAACTTTATTTCCAAGCATGTTATTAAGTGGTTTAATTACCTTACAATTATTCCACATCGATATTATTGATATTCGCACTTAGTGCACTTGAGTTCGTACAGTCTTGTACTTGTACATCGTTTAAAGTTCTATAATTCTTGAACTGTGTTAGATATAGTTTGAACCTTTGTTCGGTCAGACCAGTGTATGAAGTTTTATAAAAGCTATCCAAACCAATTGATGGTAAGAATTCTTAGACTGAAAGAACACCCCTTTTATGATAGGGGAGTACCCCAGGTATCTAATATAAGATACAAAGAGCAGATTTAAATGTTATGCATATATATGGTGTACGTGAGGCTGATCCCCTCAAGTACTTATTCTGTAACCAGTAACCAAAGGGTCAATTAGTGATTGATTCCATTGGAGTTTTATAGTTCAAAGTCTACTTGACTAGCAGTTGTTCTAAAAGTAATCATTATCTTTGCTTCTAATATTCATATTGTTGAATCCTTCAGATATTCATATTGTTGAATTCTTTGTCAGATATTTACCTTTCATCATGATATATCCTTATTGTTGTATTTAAACTTGTTGAGCAAACTTGTTGCTCATCCTTGCTATATCATGAATTATATTGTAGCTAAGCCCGAGACCTCAGGAAAGGACAAGGGTAAAAGAAAGATGTAGGATAGTCGCCAGGAGCAGACTTTACTATATGCCTAGTTTAAATTACTGTTATGTAATGGGGACCCTAATTATTATTTTAGGGTATACTTGTAAGACGATATTAAGGTTATCGAATCTTGGGACTAGTAACACTTTTTGAATGAACGACGTACATTTATTATTTTCCGCATTTTAGTTATCGTATGTTGTATAAAGGTGGATGTTTGTATTTTATCGTGATGACCGAACCGGGGTCAGAGGACCCGGATTCGGGGGTGTCACGATGCTCATCTGAAACAGTCAGTCCGAACAGCCAAGTCAGAATCAATTGGCGAGAAATGTTGTGGACGTAATCACAGGAGGAAACATGGGAAAAATTACCGGGAAGAAGCGTCGTGGGTATCTAGATTCGGTGATGAAAGTGGCGGGTAAACCCCCGAGGACTGAAAGAGCATACCCGGGTTTGGTGATTTCATTCACAGATGATGGCTTCCCTTCAGAACCGATCGAACCACATGAAGGAGATCTGGTAACTACTACACAGGTGGGTTCAGTAGATATGAAGCGGATGATGATAAATAATGGGTCTTTAGTAGATATCATGTACGCACTTGCTTATCAGAGGATGAATCTGGACGAGAGGAAGATGGATATTGGGCAAGAGGCTCCTCTATATGGGTTCAGCAACGAGTCGGTCAAAGTTGTAGGGACTATTGAGCTACCAGTCATCTTCGGGACGGCTCCCCATCAGGTGAAAATTATGTGCAAGTTTTATGTGGTGCATGTGGACTCAACATACAATGCTATCTTGGGAAGGCCCACTCTGACAGCTCTTCAGGCAGTTACGTCGATTCCCCACTTCAAGATTAAGTTTCTGAAGCCACATAGAGTTGGGGAAGTTGCTCGAGATCTGGACTTAACAAGGAGATGCTACCGGAATGCGTTGATCACTTCGGGTGTAGGGGTCAGTAGACAGAAGCAAACCATGGCTATTGAGATCGACCCATTTATAGAAAGCAGTATGGATCCATTGGTAATGCCAGCCGAAGAGACTGAAGAGGTTGAACTGATTCCGGGATAGAATGAGAAGGCCGTAAAGATAGGTTTGGGTCTGCCGGAACCTTTCCGGATGAACCTGGTGGAGTTACTTCGGTGTTATGCTGACATCTTTGTCTGGGTTCTAAGTGACATACCTGGGTGAGTCGAAAGGTTGTTAAACATAGGTTGCATGTTGACCCAACAAAGAAGTCAGTTCGGTAAAAGATGAGGATTTTTGCGCCATAGAGATAGAAGATAATTGACGATGAGATCGCAAAGCTACTGGCGGCGGATTTTATATTTTAAATTGACTATCCGGAGTGGATTGCAAATGTGGTACTGGTACAGAAGCAAAACGAGAAATGGCGTGTCTGCATAGATTACACTGATTTGAACAAGGCATGCTCAAAGGACTTTTATCCTCTGCCCCACATTGATCAGCTTATCAATGCGACTTCGGGATATGCTCTGCTCAATTTTATGGATGCTTTCTCTGGGTATCATAAGATTTCTATGTGTAAGGAGGACATCCCGAAGACAGCTTTTATCACTCATCGGTCGGTATATACTTATAAGAAGATGACCTTCGGCTTGTTGAACGCGGGAGCTACTTATCAGAGGATGATGAATTACGTGTTCACAAGGCAGTTGGGGCGAAACGTGGAGGTCTATGTTGATGACATGATTGTCAAGAGCATGTCAGTTCGGGGGCATTTGGATGATTTTGAGGAATGCTTTCAGACCGTGTGGCACTATAATTTAAGATTTAATCCTACCAAATGCACTTTTGGGCTTGGAGCAGGGAAATTCCTGGGTTATCTAGTCAGCAAAAGGGGAATAGAGGCTAATCTAGAGAAGATCCGAGCTATTTTGGATATAAAGTCTCCACCGTCTTACAAGGATGTTCAGCGTCTGACGGGTCAAATAGCAGCTTTGAGGAAATTTATGTCCAAGTCGGCAGAAAGGTGTTTGATATTCTTTGATACGTTGAAAGGGTCAAAGAATGCAAAGAGTTTCCATTGGACTTCGAAATGTGAAGATGCCTTTCAGGGAATAAAGGAGTATCTGTCTTCGGCACATTTGTTGGTGAAGCCAGTTCCTACTGAACCTCTGTATTTGTATTTGGCGACAAGTTCATTGGCAGTAGGAGCAGTTCTGGTGCGGAAGATTGGGGGTAAGCAGTACCCAGTTTATTATGTGAACCATGCCCTAAGGGATGCAGAAACAAGGTATCCGAACCTTGAAAAGTTTGCCTTTGCCTTAATAATAGCTAGTCGGAAGCTTCGGAAATACTTTTAAGGTCGGTTAATATTGGTGTACATAAATCAGCCATTGAAGAAGGTGTTGGGTAAGCCAGAGGTTTCGGGAAGGCTCGCTGCATGGACAATGGAGCTATCTCAGTTCTTCATAGAGTATCATCCTCGGACGGCTATCAAGGGTAGAGCGTTGGCTGATTTTGTGGTAAAGTGTTCGTTCTCGGAACCTGATGATAGTTTGGGGAAAGTTGAAGGATCTGAGAAAGTGATCGCGGTACTTCAACAGACACAGAATTTATGGACATTGTATGCAGATGGGTCGTCAACCTCGGATGTCAGTGGGGCTGGTATAATTTTGACGAGTCCAGAAGGGTTCAAAGTACAGCAGACTATCAGGTTCGGATTCAGGGCAACGAATAATGAGGCTGAATACGAAGCAGTTCTGGCAGGGTTACGATTGACGAAAAGTCTGGAGGTTTGAAGGTTGGTGATTTACAGTGATTCTCAGTTAGTTGTCAAGAATGTTTCAGGGGAGTATGAGGCTCGAGGCCCGAGAATGGTGAAATATCTAGCAGAGTTGAGGGATCGGCTTAAGTGTTTCGATTCTTATGAGTTTCAAGGGATAGACAAATCAGATAACTCGATAGCAGATGCGTTGGCGAAGCTAGCTACAACTGAAGCAAGCACATTCGATGGGTTGCATTATTTACAAGTCTTGAAACAACCGAGTGTTCAGCATGAGGAGGTGATGTGTGTGGAAAGTTCTAACTGTTGGATGACTCCTTATCTCGACTACTTGGCAGATGGCGTACTGCCTTCAGATCGGATGTTGGCTAAGAAAGTGAAGTACAGAAGCGCGAATTTCGTACTTAATGATGGAGATCTTTATCGAAGGGCTTATTCATCTCCTTTGTTGAAATGTTTGCTACCGTCTGAAGCTGAGTATGTCCTTCGGGAGGTTCATGAGGGTATTTGTGGTGACCATATGGCTGCCAAGTCATTATCTTATAAGGTACTTCGGCAGGGGTATTACTGGCCAATGATTTTTAAAGAAGCCACTGATTATGTAAAGAGGTGTCTTAAGTGCCAGTTGAATAGTCTGATCCCGCATCAGCCACCAAAGGAGTTATATTTGGTTTTGTCTCCCAAACCATTTGTTGTTTGGGGGTGGACATACTGGGTCTGTTGCCGAAGGCTAAGGGGTAAGTAAGTTTTGTTATAGTGGTGATTGATTATATGACTAAGTGGGTGGAGGCGAAACTCCTTCGGGCAATCACGGAGCAGGAATGGTTAAACTTTCTAAAGGAGTATGTTGTGTTCCGATTCGGCATTCCTATGGTGGTGGTTTTAGAAAATGGACGCCAGTTTGTGGGATCGAAGTTCGAAGCATTCTTGAAGGAATTGGGAATTCAGCATCAGAAGACTTTGGTTGCTCACCCGCAGTCGAATGGGAAAGTTGAGGTGACTAATAGAACACTCCTAAATGGTATTAAAAGAAGACTTGATGAAGCAAAAGGAAGGTGGCCTGAAGAATTGCTTAGTGTATTGTGGGCCTATCAAACTACACCCATGACTACTACGAGAGACTCGCCTTTTAGATTGGCTTGTGGTTCAGATGCTTTGGTTCCTGTAGAAATTGGTTCACCAAGCCTTCAGGTTAGTCAGTTTCGGGAGGTGTATAATGACAAGGGACTTAGGGTCAACCTGGATTTGCTTGAAGAAGTCAAGGAAGCAGCTCTGGTGAAGTTGGCAGCATATCAGCGTCGAGTGGCTAAACATTATAACAAAGGGTTAAAGCTTCGAAGATTTGAAGTAGGGGATCTTGTTCTTCAGGAAGTGGAAGCTTCTATGCCTCAGGATTTGGGAAAGCTGATGCCGAACTGGGAAGGTCCTTATGCGATTGCCGACGTACCGAAGCCAGGAACTTATCGGTTGCGAGCATTGGATGGGAATGATATAAAGAATACTTGGCATGCATGAAGGCTTCAAAAATATTTTCAGTAGGGTCAATAGTTTGTAATTCTTCCAACAGTTATCAATAAAAGAAGCTTTTTTCTCCAATATTGTTTTGTCTACTGGTTGTTTGGGGGTTCGGTGGCCTGTCCATCCTAAAGATGGTGAACAGGGTTCTGATTCATCCTAAAGATGGCGAACGGGATTGTCTGGAGGTTCGGTTGGATCTGTCCATCCTAAAGATGGTGAACAGAACATGTTCATACTAAAGATGGTGAACAGGGTCCTGATTCGTCCTAAAGATGGCAAACGGGATTGTTTGGAGGTTCGGTGGTCTGTTAATCCTAAAGATGGTGAACAGAACCTGTTCATCTTAAAGATGGTGAACAGGGTCCTGATTCATCCTAAAGATGGCGAACGGGATTGTCTGGAGGTTCGGTGGTCTGTTCATCCTAAAGATGGTGAACATGACATGTTCATCTTAAAGATGGTGAACAGGGTCCTAATTCGTCCTAAAGATGGCGAACGAGATTGTCTAGAGGTTCGGTTGGATCTGTTCATCCTAAAGATGGTGAACAGAACATGTTTAACCCTTTGATGGTGAACAGGGCCTGTTCGTCCTAAAGATGGTGAGCAGGTTTTTTATGAGGTGGTCTGTTCATCCTAAAGATGATGAACAAAACATGTTCGTCCTAAGATGGCGAACAGGATTGTTGAAGATCTGTTTAACCCTTTGATGGTGAACAAAGTTACTTTACATTATTGTTTGATTTTATTTGAAATGTGGAGTTCAGATTATTTGATTACTGTTTGTTGAAATAAATGTATGAGTTGAATGTAAGAAGAGTATAAAGGTGTTAATTGTATTTCATTAAAATATAGAATAAATTACAATATTGTTGAATTTTTACAAGTTAATTTAAAGTTAAGATTGAGGAGGGTCATCTTCGGCATTATCCTCGTCTTCGTCTTTAGAAGAGTCGAGGAGTAATGGGTTCAGTGCGGCAGCGACAAGTTTGCTTTTTCCTTTGCTTTGAGCTGCTTCATAGCCTTCTGCATACATCTGAACTATTTTGTTGGTTAGTTCAAGTGATTTGCGGTATTCGATTTGGATTTCTTTGTGGAGGTCTTCGGTTAGTTGGGGGTCAAGTGCTTTGAGTTCGCGGAGTTCTTTTTCAACTTTGCTCCAAAGTGAGAGATGTCTTTGTTCGAAAATCTTCGTTTCGTTGATTTCACGGGTAAGGCTTTGGTTATTCTGCGTCAGCACTTCATTGGTCATTGTTAGCTCTTGGTTCTGTTCGGAAGTGGTTCGTTAAAGTGTTTCGGCAATGGTTAGTTGTTCTTTCAGTTTGGCGATGTCTTTTTTGAGGCCTTCGGTATAAAAAAGGGCGTCACCATGTAAACTCCTCTCCCTAGCCAAGGCAGATTTCAGGATAGCGTTCTCTCTTCGGGCGGCTTATTCTTTGGCTTCAATCTCTTTATATCTTTGGTTGAGTTGTCCGAAGATTCCGTTTTCCTGCAGTTGTTCAGAGTTAAGTATGGGGACTTAGAAAGATGCTCGTAAATAGAAGTAGTTGAGTAATAATTGACTTACCCAGGCCTGATGGGTCATCTTAGAAGTCTGAAAAGAGGTCGATGGTGGAGTTTGTTCCGAAGCGATGATCGTCGGTTCCTATGACAAAGGTGTCATATAGGTGGAGGGGGAAGTCTTCATTGTTATCTGGCCATAAGGTGGGCGAGCGAACAGTTTCGGGTATGGTGGTGGAGGAGGATGGTCATTGGGGAGAGGGTCTTGGTTGTTCGGTTGAGGATGGGGAGTGAGTTGTTGTCAGAGGATCGGATGATGAGGTCGGTTGGTTGTCTGAAGCATGTTTTCTTTTTCTGATAAGGGGGGAATCGGGTTCGGCTGTTTTTTCGGTTTCATTGATCTCTATTGGAATGATGGGAGGTTGGTTGGCTTCAGTAAGAGGTACTCTAAGTTCTACGGCAGTAAGAGGGGTTATTTTGGCTCGTTTCTTCTTAGTTCAGAGGATTTGGGTACGTTCGGTGATGGACATGTCAAGGAGGCTTTCATTAAGTGTTGGGACATGGATGTGTTTCAGGTTTTTGGCAGCTCTTTTCTTCCATCGAGGTTATGTTAAATCTTCGGTGGGGGTTGGTTCGGTGGTTTGGGGTTCGGTGACTTGGGGTTCAGTGTTTTGGGGCTCGGTGTTTTGGGCTTCAGTAAAGGTTTAAGATGGTTTGGCAAAGAGGAATTCTTCGAGGTCTCTTCGGTCGCTCGAAGTGGGTTTGATAAGGGATACTGTAGAAGATGAAGAAGGGTTTTAGAGAATAGTTACTGTAAATAAAGTAAGAATTGTGCAAGTATTAAGTTCGGAACTTACGTTTGTGATCGTACAACCATGCTTGTTTGCTTAGAAGGTCGAAGCTCCATTCCTTCGGAGGAAGTTTTTTGAGTAGCTTTGTTATCTCTATCACACATTCGTCTGAGATGTCGCCGAATTATAGAGAAATACATTTGTGAGAAGTCCATTCTGGGATCATGGGAATCTCAGGTCCTGTGACGAAGAACCAGTCCTTATGCCACCCTTTGTTGCTCGAAGGGGTGTCCATCAGAGGGCGTTTTTCGAATTTGGCGTTTAGTTTTGGGGCTTGTTTGATCAGCATTTTAAAACCCCGTTCGCGGGAGTTTCCAATTATGAATAAAGAGAAGAAGAAGTCGATTGAGGGTGGAATCCCTATCTCGTAGCAGAAGGCGATGAAGGCAAGGATGTGGATGTAAGAATTGGGCACCAGTTGGGCTAGTCCGATGCCCATGAACCCTAGAAGGGTGATGATGAAGGGGTGCAGGGGTAGGCAAACCCCTTTCTCCAAAAGGGTGAGGGGCATGGCTGTCCAGCCCTCGGGACGGTGGTATATACGATCGATGGGAGTGGGGGTTCTCAGGTGGTGGGTGTCTGGTATTTGATAGTGCTCTCAAATCACACGAATGTCAGTCTCTGTGAGTTGAGAGGGGGTGTTGGCATGGGGGAATTGGTCTTCGTTGTGGTATTCAAGGGGGGTTTTCTAGGAGTCATTTGTTGGTGGGTTTTTGCTGGAAGATGGGGCGGTGTTGGGGTTTGGTTCTGGAATGGGGTTGGTGGTAGGAGGGTTGGTCGCAGTATTGGGAGATTGAGGGATGACTGAGATTGGAGTTACAGAGATGGGTATGGCGTTTTCTGGGTTTTGGGAAGCCATTGTTGCTGTATGAAGGTTGGAAGCTGAGAAGTAAGAGAGAGCAAGATATTTTTGAACTTCAAATGAGCAGGTGAAACTATATGAATTCGGGAAAATAGGTTTTTATAGTGTTGTCCTTTCAGTTATTTTCGGATCTCGAGGGCGACGCATTTAATGGATATGATGATGATGGATTTGAAGGGTTGGCGTCCGGTGTTGGGTTTTTCGGATGGTTGGGCTTTGTTTGGTCATGTTTGGGCTTTTTTGCTAGCTGAGTCATTTTTTGCATACTCTTCCATCAAATATTCTATTTGATGGAAGACTGGGAGAAATGTTGGGTCATGATTATTTGGGCCTTTGGAGTGTAATGGGCCATTAATTATGTGGAGTTATTTGGGCTTGGACCAGAAGTGGAATTAGTGGATGGGGGATTTATGGGTTGAGGTTCCTAATTATATTTGGACTCTGACTTTGGAAGGAAGAGTTGGACTATGGATCTACTTCCTTAATTATAGGAGATTTGATACAATCCTGTCATGGATTGGTCATTGGTTGCGAGCCTCAATCTGATTCGGAGAAGGATTGCTTACAAGGCGGTGAGATCATTTCACTTCATTGATTCTAAGGTACATGCAATTTACTTTCCAGCACTAGAGCATTAAGCCTCCATTGTTAACCTTATATCAGTTTGTACTTATTTTCACACCGGATCTATCCCCCGGCGGCCCAAGCCGTCGCGCTTTGGTGATTGGAGAGCATGGACGGATCTTGACATTAACACCAACTATAAAGAATCCATTCTCAATAGAAAAAACCCACGAGTGGAGCAACACAGTTTAAAGATTTCATGGAAGAGGAAGAATCCCTTAGCACTAAGCCAATGGCAATGGCAATGAAGTTACCCAGTTGGGAGAATGTCCAAAAAGGAGACTATGCTCCAAAAGACGAAGAAAAGAAGTAGGTAATGATCAACCTTGAAACTTAAGATGTTAGGGAGGCGATCAACAAGTGCAAGGCAGACGTAAAGGAGGAAGATGGAGAGAAATAAAGATGGCAAATGGAGCTACTAGCCAATGGGAGAATCATCTTCCGCTTAGGCGCTTATGATGCCAGGAGGGAGAAGAGTCTAAAGACCGGAGACCCCCACTCCACAAAAGTGGTGGCTGAAATTGCCACAAGGAAATAGAAGGGGTTCCTGATTGCCTCGAGGATAAGCCCCAAACTCTATAAAACGAAAATTCCGAGATGAATTCGGGAGAAGGAAACCCTCCGAGGCCAATTTACACAAACAAGAAACTTGACTTTCCGTCGGAAGTAAAAATTGATTGATCTCCTAAAAGGGAACAAAGATGTGGTTGCACTCAGATATGATGAAATTCCAAACATAGGAGCATTAGTGGGTTCAATCGCAAACCACAAGACAAAACCTTTCATGAATAGCTTCGGGTGCTACAACCTTCAGACTTATATTCGTTAATTAATCTTGTTCAAATTATCATTCAATCACCCTTCATATTTCCCGATCCTACAGTAATTATGCTCAAAGCATTAATTTTTTTTTCTTATTTTATATAGAAATAAAGTTCTAAATTTTTTTGTTGATAAAATTTGACGTATGAATCTCATTAAAGTTAAAATGGCTTCTTGTATTGCCAAATTGGAGTAAACTGTGTTTTTACTTTTTGTGCTGCCAAAAATGATTTTGATTTTGCTACCAATTTTTCCAAATTAAAAATAGTTGGCTAATAACGTTTTCTACTACCGATTTCTAAAAAGTATAAATTAAAGTAAAAAATTGTAAGCAAACAAAGTTGCCAAACAAGCCCTAAAATTTTCAAGGATTACATGCAAGTTGGCCAAATAATAGATAACTAATTTAAAATACTAGTGTTGCAGCATTAGCCTTTTATGGAAGCATGCGAGTTCATGCAAAACTAGAACCCATACAAGCATGATTGACAAACCAACACAAGAAAAACACCCCCAAACCCTTCCAAATTAATGAACCGATACGTCAGCCTCATTAATCAAGTTGGATAGCTCTTTCTTATGGCTCAGCTACTCAAGTTCATTTTTGCCTTCTTGAAGCCCTGGAGAACATATCTTTGATATTTCGTGACTCGGTCTCAACTTTTGCCTTTTTAGTTTGTCGAGCGCTCCTCGTAGTTCTCTTTTCAGTCTCGTTTTTCTCCTGATATTGTAATCGGAAATGTTACGAACAGTAAGAACTAGAAATTCATAAATATTAAACATGACACTCGGACAAGAAGACATTTCTGCCTACTGTGTTACCCCGACTAAACACCAACTAGCACATAAAAAGATAGTAAAATATCAGACATTTTTGTTCAACTGAACACTAGTAATGTAAGGGTATGTTTGGTAACCAGTTCTACTTCCAAATTTTTGACTTGCACTTTTTGAAATTAGAAGCAGAAAATAGTGTCCGTTAATTGCTTCTGCTTTAAAAAAGTGAAAGCAAAATCCACTTTAGCAGTAAAAAAGTGAAAACACAAAAAAATTGGCAACACAAGGAGCCATTCCAACTCTAATGAGGTTCAGGCATCGAATCTTGTTAACAACAAATTTTAAATCCTACCTCTTTATAAAATAAATTAAAACTAACATTTAAATATAATTATCAAACAACGTTGTTTGATTTTTTTTTTCACTAGTGAAAGCGAGTGAAAGCAGATACGTATGAAATTTCAAATAGGAAACAGAATCATGAAAGAAAAACAGTTACCAAACAAACTACCTGTTCAAATTTTACTCTTCTAATCAGGTTAAGGAAATTGAAGACTGCAAGAAACAGAATTATATAGTAGATGTACAATCATTTCATACCTTTACAGCGTCAAAAGATGCAAGACTACTTTCTGTAGCGGATGGAAGGATTTTGATATCTGGTGCTTTAGTTGCCTCTAGTAAATTTAACCTGCAAATTCATTCCATATAGACTTGATTATCTAAATGGGACACAATCTGAAATATAAGTTCTTGGATCTACAATACTTTCAACTTTGTATGACTGAAAACTACAAAGTCGTCTTAGTTGACACTGTCTGCCATCAAGAGGTTAACACTAGTGCCATATATGGAAAAAAATTCAAGAAAGAAATGTTTATAATGGAAACAATACTTCAGATTATTACACAGGAGTTTCAACCATGGGTCATCCTCTAGGTATTCTGCCAATATTGAAACAGCATCAGCCACTGCACCAATAAAGAGGTTAATTAAGGAATTTAAAGATATATTGCAGCTTTCTTGGAGCTACTAGTGTTTATCAAGTCACCTACAAATGCAATTGAAATTTTTATCAAAGCAGTAAGCCAACAACAAATAAGCAGGGCACAATATATTTGAATTCGAGTAAAATATTGCTATCTAGACAACTCTCGTATGTTCAAGTGGGAATCATATTTTTCCCAGTACCACTATTGAGCGAACATCCAAAGTTGGTCATGCTTACTGGATTCAAATGATTGGAGGTAGTGACTCAAGTCATTTCGTATAAGAGTTTTAAAAATATTTTGTTTATCAAAAGAAAATAGTAAAAGTCGTGTTCCTCCAAGTTGTTCATTCTACAAGTGCAAGTAAAATTACTCTCTATGACAAGAGAAGTCATGTGTTCCTCCAAGTTGGTCATTCAAGTTGGTCATTCTACGAATGCAAGTAAAATTACTATCTCTATACATGATGATAGGAGAATCCTTAATCACATAAGCAATCCTCACTCACTTACCAAGGAGTCTGCAAGGGATCCAGAATTAATTAAAGGTGACAAAGAAATGAAATCTACAGTTAAATTAGGGAATATGCAACACAACCAAAAAAACTCGAAGGCAATAGAAAAAGAACAAAAGAAAAATGAAGAATGAGAGTATACATCACTGAGGTAAAAGTAAAGCAAACTCGACATTAAAATTTTGAGTTTGTTTTAAAGCAGCTCAATCCTTTAGGATTATCCTATGGTTTTCTGCTGCCACTGATGTGGGTCTCTTTCCAACAGCTAAGCAGCACATACCATTAAAAATCCAACCTACGCCAAAAGAGAGTGCAAAACATTTGCTCAACTCCGTAGCACCATGACAATGAAAAATGTATATGCTTGGTACTTTCTTCAGACCCTCAACTCATGTAACACAACTTACAATCCCATTCTTCACCACCATCTTGGCATTCTTTGAGTACTCCACCAATAAGGTCCTCTATCCATTATTCACCACCATTTTGACATACTTAGAGTACTCCACCAATTCACAATTACAATAGTGGTGGTCTTCCAGACTCCACCACATGGTTCCTCATCTTCTCCAAAATCCAGCCTTGCAAATTTGGTGGCCTTGCTTACCATCAATGATCTGTCTCCACAAATTCACACCCTTCCCCATAACTCCAGAGCATTATCTCTACAATGACGTCGTTAAGACCTATCAGCTTTTTAGCCAGACACAATTCACCTTTGTTGGAGTATTTTCTTCACCTACCCCACTACATAACACGTGAATTCATTGTATCCTTGAAACAAATGTTCCCTATGAAGTTTACACATGAGTCTCATAACGAAAGCCGAGGTAAGGAAATTAGCTGAGGTAACTGTCTACTTGCCCCTTATCGAGCAGGTCTGGCCTTTCTAAATCTGCTAGCCACCACTAAGGTTTCAACCCATTAGAGTTCAAACTGACCTCAATTTCACAATAGCCATTAAGGAGAGTACTATGTAACAGGCACGCACTAATCGCACGTCCAAGGTGGTACCAAAGTGAGCTACCACCCACCTCACTCATTTGGATAAATTCAATCTTGTTTTACACAGTCTAGTGAATTGCCTAGAATCATATTAAAGCACATCGTGAAGGTTGGAATTTTCTTTTAGAAAATTTTAGGCTTCTTGGGAGCCGCTTTACTCCTTCGATAGTTTTCTTTGGGTAAGATATGATACACGTGTGTCTCTTCCTCTTCTTTTCGACAATGTTTCATTTCTAGCATAGTTGTGGGCTGCGACAATGGGAGCTTTTAGAGGAGTCGCTATTTCATATGGTTATAGAGATTGTCAGGCAGTTTTTCATTTGCTTTCTTTCTTTTCACCCTTGTATTTCTCAGAAGGACTCCAGTCCTCCCTTTCTGTACCTCTTTTCAATCTACTAAAATTTCTTCTTTTATCAAAACATTAAAATTAAAAAGAATAACATCAAAGAACATCATAGTGTCTTCAGCATTTTCCTTACAAAGACTAATACCATCTGCTAAGAAAAGTGAGTTGCAAATATAGACGATCCACTTATTATATTACTTATTTTGTGTAGAACTCCATAGATACTTAGAAGAGAGGTATAGCTTATGAGGAGAAGGGGGGTCCTCAAATAAAAGTGAGAAAAACAAACAAAAATCAACAAAAAAAATGTAGTATGGCCCACCAATAAAGCTGAACATCCAGTAAGGCCACTTGTCTAAAGTTTCCTACAATAGAAGCCCAGAGAGAAGCAAAAACACCACCATTACCCATAAAAATTAAAGAGGAGATTCTTTAAGCATTCTGGTACACACTAAATAATGGCCAACATCGCCTATCTGCAAAATACCGACCACTCCCTAGCCTCATGTTTAATTAAATCATAAACGTTTTTCAATCCTAACCTCCAAATGGATTATTTTGTGTTATAGCTACTCACAGATTCACCAATGATCTGTTGTATGTCATCTGTAACAGAACCATTTAACCAGTAATTTATGTCTGATTTATGTCCCTGCTTGTGACCAATTACTTTCAGTATTGGCCCAGCCACCCCGGAAACCATGGGAAAGGGGTATGGACATAACACAAGGAAGTATGGTGCACTTCAATGTTTTCCTATTTGACACAAAGAAGTATGGTGCACTTCAATGTTTTCCTATTTGAGCACATCACATGGATCTTCTCAGTAAATACATTAAACTCTATTAGAATATGATCCAGAATTTTTTATTTAAATATTTGTGATATGATGTTTTCTAGTTGGATAATTGATCCATGATTACCTACATCATTGGAATAATTAGTAGGATATTGTAATCAGTAGGATAGCTTAATTATAGGGAGTTGATTGTATTTTCTCATTCATTGCTCTATATAAATTCTGGTCGCTGGTATATATATATTATTTATATATATTATTTATGTTATAATATTTATTTGGTCATCTTATTAGGAAATTTAGAAGGAAAAGAAATAATAATTATGCATTAGGAAAAATGTATAACCTTGTTTAAAACCCAACCAGGCTCGAAAAATGTTTAACCCTGAGCTAGCTCCTTTAATAATCTAGTCAAGTTAAGTCCAATCAAATCAAAGCTTGTTTAGAAAATCAACTCAACTTGAATCAAATACTCCCTCCGTCCAATTTTACATGTCCTATTTTGAAAATACACACCTATTAAGAAAAAAATTTAATCGCCAAATTACCCATATTAACTGCTCTATTATCATCTTGTTTGTCATAATTAATCTCGTAACTCATTCTTGAAATAATAAAATAGAGGAGAGGCGCAGAGGGCTGGGGGGAAGGAGTGTAGTTGTGCTTCCAATGTCAAAGTTCATGATGTTACTTTTTCCAATATATGTCATGTTATTTTCAATAAAAAAAATTTAGTAAAGTTAAATGAGGATAGTATTGGAAAAATAAGGTCAAAAATAATATTAAGATAGAAAGAGGACAAATATATTTGGACAACTAAAAAGGAAATTAGGACAAGTAAACTTGGACAGAAGGAGTATATATTAATGTGTCAAGCTTGACTAGTCTAAACCGTGCTCGACTCTACTCTTTACAGCCCTACATATGGTCATCTTGGACTTGACCCTACCAATTATGTTTGTTCAAGTCACATGTTGCCTCTTTATCCACAATTTCAAATAATGATAATGCTTGTCAACATCTACTTTCATTATGTGCAACATATGTTACTGGTAAAATCCAAAATAGGGTTCCATAAAGGTTACAATGATTCTATAATCCTAGAGCACATCAGAAGTTGTGACCTATATAAAGCACAAAAGACTACAACAAGACATTCAAAACTGAAGCCTAGGCTTAAACATACAGGACTATCATAATAAACAAAGATCAGTGTTCTAAAAGTCGCTAGTCGGTCCCAGGTCGGTTGGCTACCGACTAACGACTAGGGGATTAATCGGCTAGTCGGATTTTCAATTTTTTTAAAAATATATATATTATCATTCCTCCTTCATAAGTTTTGAATAAGTAGAATAACATAAGTAACACAAATCATCAAATTCAAACACGGAAACTAAGTAAAATCAAATGAAACTAAGTAGCACAAAATCAATAGTAAATCACTCCTCCTCTCCATATCCCTCCAAGACTTGCTCTCCATCGGACTCGAACTCATAATTCTCATCTTCCTCTTCGTTGTCATCATTTTCTGACACAAACTCGTCTTCATCTAGTTCTCGCACATTTCTACAACTTCTTCTAGGTAGAAGGACCTTCTCCGCTCCCATAGCTTCCCCAACCATATCCCATGTAAGTCCCGAACCCGGCTCAACTTCATCGTCACCACCTTCAACAATCCATCCTTGTGCATTTGTTGCTTCACTAGTAATTAAGACATCCTTCTCCTTTACCCTTCTTTTCTTGTTGACAAGTTTGGCATTGAATTGGACATACACTAGGTTGTTCAACCTTGTTGCATCAAGTCTATTCCTTTTCTTCGTATGTATCTATACATTAAAGAAAATTCTCAAGTTAATAATTCTAATACCCTTATTAAAAAATTACAACATATAATAAAGAGAGGGAATATGTACTTACTCCCTCAAAAGTGCTCCAATTTCTCTCACACCCGGATGAACTCGAAGTCAAAGAGAGAATTCTAATGGCCATTTTTTTCAAGTTGGGTGTATGATTGCCATAGTTAGACCACCATCCAACTAATCATGAAAGAAGCAAAATTCAATGAGTAATTTAGTACTAACTATAAGTTACTAACTAAGAAAAGAAAACTAGAAAAGTAATTACTAAGTTATTGTTCTCCTCACATCCCTTTGCGGCCAATGGTCTACCAAATCCACCCTCTTTGTTCTTGTACTTCAACAACTCTTTACTCTTTATTGATAATCTCATTTTGAACTTCAAAATCATTGGGAAAGAAAGATTCAACACAAGTAAAAACACCATCCATGATAATTGGATCATCTTTCATGGTAGGATCCTTGAAGAGGTAAAATGGATTCAAAAAGTAAGCCGTCAAATGCAATGGACTATCAAGCCGACCTAAGCTTTTTGTGTCAATGACTTGTAGTATTGGCCGGTAGTTACCCTCATTTTGTTTGTATGCCTCTTTGATATCTTCTTTCGCTTTCTTGAGATCTCCATACACAAAGCCCATTGAGGGCTTCCAATCCCAATCAACAAGCGAAGAACCATCACTAATGGAGCAAACACTTTCAAGCAAAGAGTTAACACTATTCCAAAACGCCGTACTCATCACCATAGCAAATGCGGCTTTCCCCTTTGCGGTCTTCACCCATGGAAGAGCTCCCCATTCATTGGTATCATCTTCAACTCTTGTTTCTTCTCCATCATACTTTGCATTGTCAAGAAGGCGGTTGCAAATCTAGTAACACCTTACTCACTATGTCTCTCTCTTTTTGTATGTTTTCTCATCAATGCCAATGTTCTATGATGACCATAAATAAATATAGTGAACTTCTTTGCCCTTTCAATAGTGTCTTTGAACTTTTGTTGCTTTCCAATCCCTTCAAGCATGAGGTTTATTGTGTGGGTTGCACATGAGGTCCAAAACATGTGTGGTCTCTTGGCCTTCAACAATGTTGCCGCTGCCATATTATTAGAGGCATTGTCTATGACTACTTGGATTACATTTTGCGTCCCAACTTCATCAATGCACTTGTCAACATAGCCAAATATATATTCACCCGTGTGCAACACCTCCGAATCTTCCTTAGAAGAAAGAAAAAAAGTTCCAATCCTACAATTAACACATAAATTCATGATGCTTCTTCTTTTTCGGTCTATCCAAGCATCGGTCATGATAGAGCATCCCGTTGAAGCCCACTCTTCTTCTTGTTTCTTGAGTGATTGTTTGGTTCTCTCCACCTCCTCCTTCAATAACGGCTCCCTTAATTGATATTGACTACCCACCGCCTCAACAAACCGTTTAAAGCTATCATTGTCAATAGCATGAAATGGAATACCGGCTTCATACATCCATCGAGCCAAGTATCTATTCACATCATGAGTTCTTTCTTTCCAAAGTGCATCATTCATGTTTTGTTGTCGCATCTTCTTACTTGTACTCAAATCCGAATTGATGGCCCTTGCATATCTATCCATGGGACCAAGATAATGGGGCCTCTTCCTTGACCCTAAAACTTCAACTTCTTCGTCTTCATTTCCTTCTGGAATTGCCTCCACTTCCACTTCCGCTTCCGCTTCCGCTCTAACATTCACGTCATCTATCCTCTTGTCTCTCTTTTTAGTTGCTGTCTTGTCAAGTGCCATCTTACACTTTTCTTTATCTTCCTTGGTTGACTTGGGGCATGATGCTACATTTCCCTTGATATTTGCTATGTGGTGTTTCAATCTATAAACTCCCCCACCATACTCTTTGTCACACAATTTGCATCTCCAACGATCCATGTTGTTAGGATTTACAAGGAAGCCATATTCCCATCCAATATCATCTGAAGCTCTTTTTAATACTGAACACTCAGAAGTATTAGAGGCTGCCGAAGACAAAGATGGTGATTGAGCCATTGATAGTGATATTATACCTATGCATAAAAATATAACATCAGTAATTTCTCCAAACCCCACAGTCAGATTTTAATAATTTAATTTATAACTGAAGTTGAAAAAATTTAAAAATTAAAATAAAATATTGCAATTAACTAATAGAATGCTCAAACTGGTCATTCATTATGATGTTATAATAGAATTTTTAGTTAATGTTATAATAAAAATTAACTAAAAATTAAGACTTTGTTAGCAATGTTATAATAAAAATTAACTAAAAATTAACTTTGTTAGCAATAAGACTCAAACTGGTCATTCATTATTGATAAGACCAGCAGTCGAGAGAAAAAGGCCACTGAGAGTCGAGAGAGAGACCTACCAGTTGAGAGAAACAGGAAACTGAGAGTCGAGAGAGAGAGAGATCAAGTCGTCGGCGTCGGCAGTCGTCGTCGTCGAGGATCTAGTCGTCGGCGGTTGAAGATCCAGCCGGCTTCGTTGGCGTCGGCAGAGGGAGAAGATCCCGTCGTCGGCGTCGGCGTCGGCAGAGGGAGAAGATCCAGTCGGCTTGTTTCGAAGAAGCAGCAACAGTCGGCACTCGGTCGAAGGAAGGTAGGGTTTAAATTTTAACATTATAAAAAAAATGCATAAATTATCCTGATATGTGTCGATTTTTACCGATTTGCCCGACTAGTCGCCGACTTGATCCCGACTAAGTCGGTCAGCGACTAATTCAAACGTCTAGAGCCTGGTCGACTCGGTGAGTCTACGACCCCGACTTAGTCGCCGACTAGGCCGACTTTTAGAACACTGACAAAGATCAATCATTATTAGGTTATGATAACTCCATTCCCCATAAATTCATTTTGTTTCAAGTAAAATGAAAGCTTCTTCAAGAAATATAACACGGGCGCAAAAAAATAAAGAAAAATAAAATTCTAGTTGATTTCGAACAAATCCATACATATATCCTTCTCATCTTGAGCAGCGTAGTTTCGGTCGAGTGTTGGTATAGTCTGCTTTAGCTGGTGTACCTATAAAGTAAAAGAGAGTCTGGATATGATAAAATTT
This sequence comes from Panax ginseng, assembly GCA_020205605.1. Classification (NCBI taxonomy): domain Eukaryota; kingdom Viridiplantae; phylum Streptophyta; class Magnoliopsida; order Apiales; family Araliaceae; genus Panax; species Panax ginseng. Next base: position 18,660,117 of record CM035150.1, read on the forward strand.
TACTTGAAACCAAAAAATACTTTACCATATAGTTATACCACTTGCATAATTTGGTAGTAGCAGATAAGTAGAGCTTAGGTAAAGGAAAGGAAGGCTCAAATAAATGCTGAGGCCATGATTCCGGTACTTTAGTACTGGAAGTTTTCTGAAACAAATGAACCTTGTATGTTTTGAATTTTTTTAGCAATTTTAAAAAGTATAGCTTTCTACTTGACACATTGCCTTGTGCTTGATGTTGTGCCTGAATCATTTTGGACCCTTCGAACTAGCTGACTACCAACTTTGGATTTTGTTTACTATAGGTTTTGCATTAATGCATAACTAATCGAAGAACATTTAAACTCGAACATACATCCTTTCTTTTGATTTTAGGAGGCAGCAATTTTTATAGGTTCTTGCAAAAAATTGCCTCCAAGTAACTGTATTTACAAGAAGACTACATCTTCCAAATCATAAAATAAGTCAATAACCAATATATAACTTGACAAATCCTCGTGTATAGGTGGAGATGAAGACTGACCTTATAGTACAACCAAGCTAAAACCTTGGAATCATTCAGCCTAAAAAACTTTGTCGATCCAATTTCTGCACATGTAAGAGAGAAATTAAAGAATATCACACATTGTATTACCTTCAAAGACAAATTACTAAGTATGGACTTGCTTTTAATCAAAAGACCAGTTGCTACTACATTAAACAACATATGTTATATTGCATTTTAAAAAATTATACTACCAGCAATAAAAGGCAGATAGGAATTACTATATTAACTATATTATCAACGTATTATGCAATTGAATATATAATTTGTGCCTTTTATACCACAACCAATTCTTCGAAAGTAGCTTAAGGTCATATCCTAAATCCAGGACACAAAAATGCACAATAATGCTCCCTCATGATATCAAGACAACAGATGACATTATAGCACTTGCTTCCGAAATAAATTTAACCTATATGTCTTCAAAGTCAAAAGTAATGAAAATTTAGCATAAAATCGTGATTGTGTTATATTAACATAAACAATTCCTTCAAAAGGAAAGGTTTCTTTTGAAGTTTATCGATAGACGTGTATACTCTACTTGATCTTTCAGGGACCTTCTCGTCACTTTTTTTCTTTGGGAAAACTGCAAAATTGTCCCTTAAAGTTCCACACTTACCAATTTTAGTCCAAATGTATCAAAATTCGCAATCATGTACCTCGTAAGTTTCAAACTTTCGCAATTCTTAAGTTTCAATATACCTTTTTGGCAATTTTCTTGCCAAAATTTGTCCTTTGACCATATATTAATTTAACCTTCAACTTACCTTGAAATCATATAATACTCATTTTTTTATCATTATAGTAACTAAAATTAACTAAAAATACACTTATATCTCCCAATTTCACTTTTACATACGTTATGAAATATGTATATTTGTAGTTTATTATCATTATTATAATGGGGAAAAAAGCATTATACGAGTTGAAGGTAGGTTAAATGTTAAATATCTGGTCAAAGTACGATTCAAGTACATAAAAAATTGCTTCGCCTGTTCAAAAAGGTAAATGATTATGAATTTTGAAACTTACAAAGTACACTATTGTGGAAACAATGGAAAATGTGTGAAAAATCGGACCAAATTTGCGAATTTTTGTGTGGTCTACCCCTTGGTCGGCTTAACATTAAGGACATGCTTCAAATGTGTAGGCCCTCCAAATCATTATCTTCATGCATGTTGTGTATTTTCGTGTGTCCTACCCCTTGGTCTGCTTAACATTAAGGACATGCTTCAAATGCGTAGGCCCTCCAAATCATTATCTTCTTGTGTTGTGTATGCAAGAAAGTGAGACTTATACTCATTTGTTTATTAATCGGCCGATTATATGGCAGCTGTGGCGGTGTTTGTTTGGAGTGGTCGTTGTCCTTTTATATGGAGGACATATTTCAGCAGTTTTTTTTTTTTTTTTTTTGGGGGGGTGTGTGTTTGGGTAGAGGAGGAAAGGATAGGAGGTATCTATGGGGTGTACCTGTTTCACCTTTCGTTGGTGTTTGGACTGAGCAGAATTTGACGACTTTTAAGTGAGCGGTCCATGAATGTTGCTTGATGTGCTGGTCCAACTTGTAATAAAGTATTTCCCCCTATTGTAATAGTATATTTGCTTTCAGGATTTGGAAGACAACTACCAACTGTACCTACTGCATGAGCTATATGTAGCCTTGTACATACCATTGCACATAAAGTTTCCCACTCCTCATATGGAACCCTTTGCATGTCCTTCTCAGTATCCGTGGAAGGACACCGTTTGGTTCAAATTTAAAGTGCTTGGAAATAGAAGAACTACACGGTTTAGCATTATTCATATCGGATCTCCACTCAAGAAAATATAATTCTCTTGCAACAGAAACATATTCCCAGCACATCCACCATTTGTTGAGTTAGTTCACTCCATATGTGGAGGAACAGGCCAAATATATTTAGTCTAAATGGATGGCCCAATTGGAGGTATTTAGGCTGACTTTGGTCAGTTCGTTTTGGATTAATGCAATCTAGCATTTAGAGAGAGAGAGAGAAAGAAAGTCGGGGAGTGAAAGGGAGGAAGAGGAGAGACATCAGATTTTTTCAATCATTATATCAATGATCAGAGGTCGACCAATGGTCTGCTTCAGCTGAAATTTGGTGAGACACTCATTTTGTCGGTTTGTGATTTGGAGCTTCCTATATCGAGATTTCGTCGTCCGAACAGTGGCTTGTGTTTGGGTGAAATCTTTCATTGTTGTCCTTGTAATTCTCAAATTAAATTATCGGTAAGTCTTTCTTGATGTTGATGGTTTATGCCTTTAGTTCCTTGTAACTAAAGACGACAAATTGTATCCATTATGTGTTGATCGTGACTTTTACTCCTCACATCGAGGAGGTTTTCCAAATTAAAGTTGTCTTGGGTATGTGTCCCTTGAAATTTTTTCAGAATTTAGTTTGCTCTATTTTGATTGTTTCCTAATAGATTCACATAAGAGGGGAGAATTAGAATTTCACTATGATTAGATTTCATTGAGATACTTGATTTGGTTAAACTCCCAATGAAAATGTAATCAAAATCAATGTTCTAAAAGGCGCTAAGCGGGAGGCAGGAGGTGGGCGGGCGGCCGAGGGGGGCCTAGCGCCTGGGGCCTAGGGATTTTTTATTTTAAGCCAATTTTAATATTTTATCTTACATTTATCCAAACAAAATAATAATATAAAGTAAAACAATCTATAATAAAGATAATAAAGGCCTTTGCTTAAAGTTCAAACATATATCCATATTGCTAATGTCAAAGGTCAAATACAAACATACAATTGTTCAAACATATTTTTAACGTATTAGTTTTATTCATAAATAAGATTGCTATTAAATAATAAAATTTAAAATTTCAAGAATTTAATTCAATATTAAAACTTAAGAAACTAAACATAAATTTAAGAATTATATTGAATTAAACTAAATATTACAAATGTATCATCATTTATATAATTTGAAGTTGGTACAAGTTCAAAAAATTACAACTATAATAAAATTATCCATTTTGACTTAATATTGTTCACTTCTTGTTGTGATTTGATATATTACAACCTGTATTATGAATATGGTAAATCATTAGAAAAATAAATATATCAAGATCTGGTTTGGGTAGTTATTAAAAAAAAACTCCGCCTAGGCTCCGTCTAATTTCATGGAGGAATTTTTTTGCCGCATTGGGCTTAAGTGAAGCGCCATGGGGGCCTAGCGCCTAGGAGGGACGCCAAGGGGGGGCCTAGGCAGGGATTTTTAGAACACTAATCAAAATTACGAAAGATTAATCACGGAATGGATGAACCTCTTCAAAAGGATATGTGATGGCTATTAAATTCTTGATGGAAGGCCCAATTAGGTCTAGCAAAATATGGTTATGGTTTAGTTTTGGTATACAAAGTTTGGTTATGGTTCCATTTAAAAACTAAAACCACATAACATGTTGGTGTTAGAACCATATAGTTATGAGTTCAATATACGTCAACCCATATTTTAAATTTCAAGTCTACCATGGTCCAATAAAATAAATTATTTATTATATTTAATTTATATATTCCTTTACCTTATATCTAATTTTTTTTATACATTCTTAATTCCTCTCTAAAAAATTTTATACTCCCTAAAAATTTTACACTTTAAAAATTTTTGTAAAATCAATTGTTTTTATACTCTTTCTAAAAAAATTATACTAACTCAACCGTCCACCACCAGCACGTGTTTTGGACCCTGACCAACTTCATAAATATATTACTCACTTTATAATTAAAATAGTGTCATTTGATTTTTATTTTTTAAAAAAATTCATTTCTTTTATTTACAATATAAAATTATATAATATAATTTTTTTAAGATTAAAATATTACTACCTCTGCTCAAAAATTAGAGATACATCAAAAAAAATTAGTCGATTCAGGAAATTCTAAAATTCAAAATTGATATTAAGTTATTTAGTTTTAATACAAATAAATATAACAATTATAAACAAGCTATAAAGCACTACTAACTATCATATTTATTGTTTTTAAAACTTGAACAAAATTATATCAATTATGAGTTTTAATATTTCGCAAATTGACTCAAAAAAGTCAAAATGTATCTAATTTTGAAACAGATGGAGTATTATTATTAAACTAGACAATCAATAAATTGAAGAATAAATACATAACAAAAATGTATCTTAAACTATTAAACAAAATTTTATAAATGGTACTGGTTTTATGAAATTGGAACAGATTTTGAGATATATATATATATTATGTGACGTTGTGATACATAGTGCCCGCAAGTAGCAGACCTTAGTAGCAGGTCCACTGACCCCAAGCCTCCTTTTCTAATATGTAATCTTGGGAAGAAAACGCGAGACTGAGGAGAAACGTGGTTTCTTTTATTTGGATTTGGAATTAAAATTTGAGTCGAAAGTAGTCTAACTGGTTTGGGCCTGTTTTTCTCTTTGGAAATATGATTCCAAACTTTACCCAACTTAAATAATTAAAAACAGTTAACAAACCCAATTAGTTCCAATTAATATGGGTTGACCGAATGGTTTTGTAATTAGATTGCCAAGCCTAGGCCCAATACCCCTTGATTGAGAAGTTTCGAGAGTGGTTATTCTAGAATTGTTCTACATATTACTTGAAAGAGAAGAGTTCAAGTGTGAAGTTGTTCTTGATGTGATGAACTCAGATCATTGGAATACATGAGTGATTTAGAGTCCCACATAAATGACTAATATACATGAATGAGCCCAAAACCTAATGGCTAATGGCTTAAACTTTAGATAAGTTGATTTTAAATCATTCATATTAGGGCATAAGGTGTGCATACATGATGCACAAACTCAAAAGTACTCCCCCAACACCTGGTGTTAGAACTATAAAAGATTGATCTCGAACGACTGATGAGCCTTTTCAATACACGCGATGGTAGTTGACTTGTCAATGGAAGAACCCAACAAGGATCTTGATGGAAAAGTTTCGAGGTACCTAGAATTGGTGTACCACGATACATGGAACAGAAGTATGTTCAAGCACGGAGGAGCTCTTGTTGTGATGACTGATGACTCACTTGCAATGGGAAAACTGTTAGAATTCACAAGTGAGAAGTGTCCTACATTGGAGACATAACGAATAAGTAAAGGACTAGTATACCAGAATGAGTCCAGATTTATTGGCTTAAACTTGTTAGTCAAGTTGGGTTTTAAACTGTGTATTAGAGCCTTGTGTGTGCGGATGTGATGCACAGGCTACCTAGTTCTTCCCCCACCAATTAGTATCTGAGCTACGAAAGATTTATCACGTTTTATGGACAATCCTCTTCTAAAAGACACGTGATGGTGATTAAATGCTTAATTGAAGGCCTAAACACTCTCGATGGAGAAATTTTGGAAGTTGCTAGTAAGAATTGGTGTACCAAAATGCTTGAAAGAGAAGTGCTCAAGTTAGAAGTTATTGATATGATGAACTCACTCGCAAGGGGGTGATCATTGGGATACCCAAGTGAGTAAAAGTCTCACATCAAAGAAAATTATGAAAGAGAGGACTAGCATGCATGAATGTGCCTAAGACGTCACGACTTAAGCTTTTGGGTTAAATTGGTTTCCAACTATACATATTGGGGCCCTGGCATGTAGTGTGACATGCAAGCTCAAAGTATTACCCCAACAATGTATACCTATGGACTCCATATAAAAATAAATAAGTAAAAATACCCTCACCAAATTACCTTTAAAATCACAAACGACCTGCATAGATTTATCTGCAATGGTTGACAAATGTTGATATCCAGGATACCCATTAATGAAAATAATCTCATCTAGTTGCCTGAACTTCCCTGGATCTCCTTCCTTCTGCAACCCTTACACAATAGATCAATAAATATTAAAAACTAATTAATCGGATAGAGAAATAATTAATCAGTTAGATATGAAAAATGCTACTAACAGTTTGCAAGTATGAAAAAATAAAGATGCTGAGGACTTATTAAAGCAATTAAGCCTTGCAAACCAAACAACTCAGCACAGTTCCTCTCGAGTGTACAGATGGTACTCTCTAAGTCTCCAAGAAAAAGCTAAAGCAATTAAAAAATAAACAAGTTTTGGTGGTCGTAACATATTTCCGCCTTCAGAGTCCAAAATGAAAACTCCTATCTACCTTAATTGAGGTATCTGAATAACAGTTTAAATAGACTCAACGATGGGCGTTCAAGTGGAGAAGAAAATGAGCATTTGTGATTGAATAGTTAAAATTAGGCACTAAGAATCATGAAAATACCTTCATTCGTGCTTCCTCAAGAATGGGCAACAAAATGAAAACAGGATCAACCGGAGTGGCAGCATACAGACGGCCATCTGTTGAGAAGGAAACAAATAAGTGAATGAATGTTGACTAAGAAATCAGCTTCAACTCACAATATCTAATGAAAAACAATAGGAAAATAGTAATGCATGCAAACATATTATATGGAAACAATAGTAAAACAATGTTAAATATATATATTTAACTATTTTTTATCACTTAAACAATAGTGGATTTTTATTTAAAATACATATACTTAAGATAATTGACAGATTCTCCGGCCTGAACCAATCTGTGCTTGAACATGGAACACCAATGCATTTCAAACCTGGTGAGTTTTGTCAATGATGAATTCAAAATTTTATACCAAAACAAACTCTTTCCGTAAACTTTTGTAGGGAAGCTATGCATTCAAAATGCTGAAACAATATAAAAGGCGGTGATAATACTGGAATATAAAAAATAAAAATAAAAAGATTATATGGTGTATATATTATTTTCAACAATAAACAACTAAAATTTTACCTTCATATAAATGGTATATTAAATACTTCCTCCGTTTCATATTATTTGATCATTATTGACAAAGTCAAAACATAAGAGATTTTTAAACTTAAAATTGACCTAGAATCTTTTAATTTTAATTAATACAACAATAAAGATTATACTCCACTCGGCCTATACTTTGTGAATAGCATGTCCCAAGCCGAGATAAAAGAGGGTCACACCAGGCTTTAAGAGTCAACTGAAAATTTGTCAACTCTCTTATGAATAGAAATGGCACCCACCATAGTTGTTACGGTACCACAGCAAGCTACTGCCTGCCAGAACGCCTAGGAGACTAGGTGACCGTCATGGCGTCCGAATGGCGACAAATCGTTTACAATGTGCAATTTACATATTATTTACATATGTTGCTATTGATGTTTACTTTAAAAGCTATGAACTAAACATTTGTTCTAAGATTATAATGAAACCCGCTGTTAATTTGAATTGATTTTCTTCTCTTTGGTTGGCACCATATGGTTTGGCTCAAGATATTTATGTTTAATGTGTAATTGCTAAGGGATTAGTAATTAATTTGGTAATCTATAAGAACTTGGGAAATGGACTGTAGATTTAGACCATAAATATTTTGGAATGTGATTATGCTTTGTCTACACCAATAGACTACATAATTTGTGTATAAGATAGGAATATACATATACGCCATGTGTGACCTAATTGAGAACCTAAGCTTGAATTCCTTGTCTATGGTTAATTTGCATAAGAATATGTCGGAATATTTAGCTAGGATGTTCCTTTCCGTTCTATTCCATTTTGGGTAGATCTAGAGAGGATAGGTTTATATGTACCTCGGAAGAGGCATATGAACACTTGTGAATTCTCAGTTGACAATCCATCATGACAGCTATAATCAAAGGGACAGTTAGGATATTTAAATGAAACATTGCATTTATTTGTGTGGGACGTTATGATCTTACTATCATCCAGAGTATCAGAGTTATCCAAGCTTTTCATGGGACAACAGTCAAGAGGAGGTTCTTCCCAGTACTTAGAGCAACAAGAAGAAAGAAGGTTGGAGGATTTCCTTTCCAAATTCATATATAGCAAAATGAGGTTCGGATGACAAACCAAAACGCTTCATTGTCGAACCTCGAGAGCCAAGTAGGACAACTTGCCAATATTATCCTTAATCAACCGCATAGCATTTTACCTAGCCTCACAGAAATGAATCCTACCAAGGAGAGTAAAGAGCAATGCATGGTGGATACGCAAGAAAATGGCGAGGAGTTACACAAGGATGTTGAAGACAATGTAGAAATGCATCCTGATGTGACTATAGATTACGAGGTTGGAGAACATAGGAGCATGATTTGGTGTAATGTCAAGGAAGATGAAGATCTTGAAACCACATTCAAGGTTTTCAAAGCCCTCGACGACCCAATGGATCATGAAGAGCGTTTTTAGGTTGATCTTCTGAAAGGCGAATTAATGGATAAGTCAAACAATGAAAGTTTCTTCTTGCTAAAGAACGAAGTTGAGTTGGAGGGTCGCCAACCTTGCGCGAATGTCATACAATGCAAGGAAAAGACAAATAGGCGGCATGATATGGTCATTTTTGCGTATGAGCCGGATTGAATGGAAATGAAGGAGTCGAGCCGACGACTTTAAAACAAGCGCTCAATGGGGAGGCAGCCCCATTTCAGTATCATTCTTCTATCCTCATTGTTTTACATATGTTAATCGTAGTATATTTCCATGCTTTCATAGTAGTAAATGTCCTAAATCGCTTGCATGATTAATTTCCATTAGTTGACGTTTTCGTCATCATTGTGGTATTCACTTGTGCAAGATTTTGGAATCCACAAGCATTCTTTTAGTTTTGGTATACTTGTGAGTAAATTAAAGTCCTTCGCATCAAGTTTGGTGTTGATAAATTAGTATTAGTTTAGTAAAAAATTGAGTTTGTGTTTTAGTTTTTAGTATGTTAAAACCAATCGCAACTCCTTACTTCTCTCTTCCAATTCCATGTTAATCGATCATCATTTGGATACATAGTCAATCGTAGGGTATTAAGTGGTCCAATTGGCCACAGTCCAAATTAAGGTTATACAATGCACACAGGCCAACCCAAATCTTCAATCACAGAGCTTATATCCAATTCATAAGTTTTGTTTAACTGACTCGATTACGAAGTGCAATTAGGTGCAATAGGCCTTGGTAATTGGATTACTTGGAAATTTAAGAATGTTAGCCATTTTCTAAAATTGGGGCTTGAACATAGACTTTGTACTGTTGTGATTCTGCAATTACTTGGGTTTGCTATTATTGGTTTGGATTTGTTGTGATTTGCTTTGAGAAAATTTTGGGTTAGATATAACTAAACAAGGGCTGGCAGAAGGGGTTTTAAACAACGCACGCCAGGTGCTCGACAATTCGCCCAAGTGAACATTGGGCTCAATTTAGCTTGTAGTTGGCATTGGTTTGTAGTTGGGTTTTGTGGTTTGGGATTGGTTTGTAGTTTGTGTTTTCAGGTGAACATTGGTTTGCAATTTAGCTTGGGTTCAATTTGGTTTGTCAGATTGTAGTTTGGATTGTAGTTTATAGCTTGGTTTTGAATTGCATTTGGTCATTTGTGCATAGTAGTTGCTGAGAATCCTGACATGGCTACTAAACAACAACGCACCAACACTTCTTGGGCCGCAACAGCTCCATAATGGGACCGTACCAAATTTGAAAGCGTAGTGACAAAGTACAACCAAATTTTGGTCAATAAGAGTTTAGTGCCTGAAAGAGGCTTGAGGCTAGATCAGAGGAAGGATGGAGAGATGGGGTTGACGATTACTGAACGAAAATGGATTCTTTTCACAATGCAGCCAGAATCTGCCACTATCTCTTTGGTCCGAGAGTTCCTTGTTAATGCCAATGCTGAAGGTTCATTAGTGGTTCAAGTTTGAGGTCAAGCAATGGCCTATGACAGCAAAACAATCAATGCCCTTTTTCAAATGCCTAATTACGATGGAAAGGATTACCTGGAGAATGGGATTCGTAGCTCTGATCTGGAGGACATTATCAAACGGCTTTGTAAGCCTGGTACAACTTGAAAAACTAATGAATACACGAGTGAAAAGACAAGCTTCCCACACTAGGCGCTCAGTCATGCCGACCCGTCACCATAGCAACGTCACCAAAGAGCGAGCGATCTTGCTCTTTGCCATTGTTACCGGTCTGATGGAAATGTAACTGAACTTGATAATTCCCTTAAATGGGAAATAAATGCAGTAAAATTCATCTAGTTTACTCAAGTAGGATAGGCAACTTCCTTCGTGTTTTAGAGGCGTTGCATCCAATTTTGAGCTATTACCGAGCTCCAAGACAAGCATATTATTCAACATGTATATGTATATATATCCCTTAACATATATGTACTTAATGTGTCATGACTATCTACAAGATGGAGAAATTTTATGATACACATGCATAGCATAAGTTACACTTTTGTAAAACCATGTGTTTACCTTCACAAATATAATCCCCCAAGAACCAAGACCCATAAGCTTGCTTAAACCAATGAAGTTCTTGAAGCACTCCATTAGTAAGAAGGTAGGAGGTTGTTTCTCCTGTCACATAAGTGCAGAGCATTTTCAGTTTGAGATTTTTTGAAATTTCCAACCAGTAGATAAAGTAACTTAGCCTCTGTACCCAATATAACAGCTGTCTACAAGAAACATTTTATAAGAAAAATATTACAGTTTTTACAACAATTACCCTAAGTCCCTAATAGGTGGCAGGGGGAGAACATAATTACAACTATTTAACTATTAATACCATATAACTACAGTACCAGTTTTAGGATGGCGAAGGGATAGCAAACGTCCCACATTATCTCCAGCTGTACCAGGATCTGCAATTATTATTTCAGGAGCTTAAATAACACAAATTGATGCATGGGGACTAAACATAATTTAGTCTATGAATATGTAGGTGATAGAACGCAAATATTTGCAGTAAGAATATAAATGCCACAAACCAGAAACATATTAATTATAAGAAACCTGAAGAAAAAAAACCATTCAAGCATTCACTTTTGACATTACTTTATGTTTCTTCTTCAGTATAAGAATAAAATTTATAAGAATTGTCACAATAAGGACGGACAATAATACTCAAAAGAAATAAATTAAGTCCCTACTAAAGAACAGCCTGTTAATCCCTCTAAACGTTCACCAGGCCTTCATACAAAGAGAAGCCAAAAAAGACAATAAGAAAGGGGTGAAAATGAAGATGACTATCTCAAAATACCTCAGGGTTCCTCTAAATCCATGTACCCCATAAAATGGATAAAAAACATAATAAAGCAACAAGATCTTCCTCAACTAACCCCTAATACTGAACTTTTGCAAACTCTTCAAACTCAAAGGGCAGACCCAGGCTTCATTGAATATCTCTACCTAACCAAGTACTCCATAAACTCCTTGTATCTGGAGCGAGGAGTTTATAGAGACTATGCATCTAAAGTAGATCACTCTTCGAACTCTAAGGACAGACCCAGGCTTCATTGAATATCCCTAACAAAGAACTCCACAAACTCTTTGTATATCTGGAGCGAGAAGGTTATACGTAGGGGTGCAAACTAGTCGAATCTCAGCGAACACCTTCATCCTCAGATTCGGGTCGACTCGAAAAAATTGAGCTCGAATTCGACTCGGATTCGATAAGGGATTTATATTTTTGCGCCAGATTCGACTCGGATCATTACTCGGACCTACTCGGCTCGTAAGTACTCGACTAGTTTACAAAGCGAGTAAGCCTTCAAATCGAGTTTCGAATATGAACCATTTCACTTAAAATTGAACCACTACATACTAAATTGGTTACTTAACTAATATTTATATATAAAACTTTTTCACTTTTATTTATGTATTGAAATTATAAAGAATGTAATATAAATTGACATTTAATTCATTGATTTATTCAAGTACAAGTTTACACAATTTCATACAACACTTTATAAATTATAAAGACTGATACAAATATCACATATTTAGCTTACTAGCATGGATCAAACCAATATTCGAATATGATCCATCGAAAGGTGTATCAGTATGGTTTGAGAAAAATGAAATACTCGAACCTTAATATGAGCGAACACTGGTCTGCTCGAGTTCGACTCGTGTATCATTAAACAGAAAACGAGTATGGATCATATTCGACTCGAATCAACTTAGAATTCGAGCTTTGGATCATATTTTCGAGTCGATCTCGAGTCGAGTACCGAACTACTTGGCTCGGTTATCACCCCTAGTTATACGGACCATCTAAAGTAAATCACCGCGTTGAGCAAATTTTTATTAAAAGACCAAATAAGAATTCTTAATGATCAGGACCTTAACCTCCCACATATACGATAACAAAGGAAATTTGCTATTAGAACCATTTTGCCAGTACCTACTGAAATTTTGTGGTTCAGATCCATTGATTGCAGGTGTTAAAAATATGTTGGACACAATTGTTGTCGGTATTATAATTCAATATTTGTAAATACTTGGGGCTTGGGCCACAGAGTATAATTGAAATGACTAGACTTACTCTGTAGACATCTATAATTGGTATTTCCTTGGCCACTAACACAATGTTTATAAGTTTTACTTTGGGGGAGGGAAATTTGGAACTTTCCTTCCAAATCCAAGTTTGTGAGATTTTTAATGAGGGGTGGGAAGGTATTTGGAGGTAAAGTTAATACGACTTTGTTCTCAAAACTTCTCTCCAAAAATTGGAGGATTTGGAGAGAGAAGGAGGAATGGGGAAGTTGACTTTTATTAATAACAAAAATTGCCTTTCAAAATAAACCAACCCTTTTTTATTTTAAAGACAATATAGTAATAGTGTACTTTAAAAAGATATTTTGGGGGGAAGGGAAGAGAAAGTAATTTAAATACCCCTAAATCACATGTTTGAAAGTTTTTTAAAGAGAAGGGGAGGTAAGAGAAAGTAATTTAAATACCGATAAATCACATGTTTGAGAGTTTTCCAAAGAGAATGGAGAGAGATTTAAGTTAATGTGACTTTGCTCTCAAAACTTTCCCCCAAAATGGGAGAATTAGGTGGGATGCAGAGGGTGGGAACTTTCTATATTACCAAAAATAACTTTCTCAAAATAAACCAATATTTATTTCATTACTCTTTTATTAAGGGTGATATATTAATTGTGTGCTTTAACAATTAAATTCGCTTTTCTACTTCTAAAACCACAAAAAGGAATGTACATAAATTCCCTTCCCTTCCTATCTTTAGCTCATAAAAATGACAAGGGAAATTTAAAATCGTTTGCCATCCCTTCCCAACCCTTCCCCCACTTATATATTTTTTCTTATCTCCCCAATACACATCCCTCCAAACTCACTAACGCAACTTAATTATTAAAATTCCTTCCCCTCCTTTCTCTTATTTAAACATACAACCAAGGGAAGTCATGTTCGTGAGTTAAGCAAGAAAAAAATGAATAGATGTTGGCTTCTCTTTTTTTTGCGAAGTGAAAAGCTGGCTTTCCTTTCATGTGTTTGAGTTTTTTTAGAAGTAAAGAACAAGTAATAGTACCTTACTATTTTATCCAACTAAATTTGATAAACCACTATAATTGCATTTTTTGGTACTTTGAAATGTAATAGGTCTTTCATCACTATCTTTCCAAATCTTACCAATTTTGGGAGGAAAGCTTTGGAAAAAAAGTGGAGTTATATGCTCTTATGTTCTCTCCTTTAAGAAGCACAAACAAGAGAAAGTGACTCTCTTCCCTAACTTTTGTCAGTTTCCTTTAAAACATATTTTTCTTTCACCTCTCTTTTTTTAACACTCATAACAACAATAGTGCTAATTCTCATTAAAATCCCTTCTCTTCCTTATTAAACTCAGAAATCTGACAAGAGAAAGCTATAACCCTTATATATAGGCTATTTGCAAAAAATGATGGATAGCATACAACTATTTGTACAAATTTAACACAATTCATGGCTATTTTATCCCGTGGTCCTTTATTCGATCTCATGAATTATAATCAGAATGTAAGCAAGTTATCCAGTGTTATCATTTTGAAGGTCTTTATATTAAATAATACCACTTTCCACTCGAGATTATAACCCATCATCAAATTGCCCTAGAACTGACCAACATAGTCCATGAGATGAAATCAACAACTAATCATAGAACAAAATGGTCGGTGGTGATATTAAATTAGTACAAATAGTCTTATTTCACCCATCATTTACAAATAAACCTAAAGTTACTAAATAATATACAAGTATAAAGATTAGATAAAAAGGAAAATACAAGTATAAAGATTAGATAAAAAGGAAAATATAATACATATGCAAACAATTTAAAACCCTAAAGTTCTGTATAGAGTTACCTGATGCAACAAGAACACGAGTTTCATCAAAACCTTCCCACCAAGCCATGAGGAGAAAAGGAGTGAATAAAATGAAATGCCTATGTTTCTCAATGAATTGAGCAGAAATCGAGGGTGCAAAATGTTACCCAGTTGCCTTTGGGAATACTTTTGGCCGTTTGGGTTCCGAACTTTGTATCGGAGAAGGAAGGAGAGAGACGCGTGGGGGGTCTGAAGAAGGAGTTAGAGGTCACTACTCCGTCTATTTTTGATAGTTAACTATAAAGCCTTCATTATAAATTAGTACAAATACTTTACTTTTTTTCTACTTTGGTCTTTTTTATTTTTACAATTAACACATTCAACTCTACACTCGTTTATGAGTTTTGGAAGAAAAAGAAAAGAATAGAAAACTACACATTCTATACAGAAGTGTCCCACAAGAACCATAGCTCAAATTCCGAGTGACTATTACACAAGACAGCACATCAGATAGAATTTGAAAACTTGAAGATCTGGTCATGGACCCATCTTCCCGACTTCGTACAACCTTTTATCTCATATCATTGTGTAGCTCTCGACAACAACATTCCGGAAAGGTATTACATGCCTCAATCGGATGTCCGAATTGAAAGTTATGAAGGTTCAAGCGGACAACGCGTTACATGCGTACACGTACTTCGAGATGGCGGGACTCGCAGAGCCCGGGGCACCCCGGGTAGCCGGAGGTGGACCTGCGCTCCCCCCTCTATAAATAGAGGGCTTGGGGTGGCCATTTTAAGAAGAGAAAAGGCGAGGAAGCCCTGTCTATTTTGCTCTGTACACACTTTAAACTGAGTGCTTTCTTTTTCCAAACACCTGTGAGCTTGTGTTTGCTATATTTTACTGGTGGAAACCGAGTATTCATTCACTTAAAGCTATCTGAAGTTTTCTTGGCAGCCCACTGTAAGACATCTCAAATTTCTTTAAACCTTTACTCACTTCCATCCACACATACTTATTCACGTTGAGAGTCGTGTTGTGTGTGTATGCCCGAATCGTCGATCCGTGATTTTTATTGCTTATATATATATATATATATATATAAGCAGTAAATGCTCCGAATATTATATTCGGGCTCAATCGAAGCATAGTTCGATAATAATAGACATATATATATATATATATCAAACTCTGTTTGATTGAGCCTGGATATACATCCGGTGCGTTTACCGCTTTTATATATATAAATACTTATATATATTATTATCATTAAACTCTGTTTGATTGAGCCTGGATTTACATCTGGTGCGTTTACCGCTTATATATATATAAATACTTATATATATTATTATCATCAAACTCTATTTGATTGAGCCTGGAATTACATCTGGTGCATTTACCGCTTATATATATATATATAAATACTTATATATATATTATTATCATCAAACTATGTTTGATTGAGCTTGAATTTACATCCGGTGCGTTTATCGCTTTTATATATATAAATATATATATATATATATATATATATATATATATATTATTGAACTCGCATTCGATTGAGCTGGATGTGATATCTATATATTTACATTCGTTAGGCCTAGATATCACTTACATTGGCCATTTTGCTCTTATATATATATATATATATATATATATATATATATATATATATATATATATATATATATATATATTGTGACGCCCTAAAATAGGTATACATCACCCATCTTGAGTCGCCAAATACATAGTACGTAACTCAAATACAAACTTAATTTATACAATTTCATAAGTGTCATGAGAATACGACAAAACATAAGCTGTGAGTTTTAATACAAATATTGTCTCCTAGACAATATCCAAACTCAAATTCAATCCTCATTACAATTATTATCATACTATTTCATAGAATAGTGATGACTATTATGGCAACCATTTCAGACCGTCACTCCATTTCCTGACTAGTCCCAGCTATATTCTCATTTCCTGAAGAGAACAGTGAAAGACAAGGGCGAGCTCAACTAGTCCAGTAATAAATATTATGACTAAAATAATACAGAATAAATTATCGATAGCCTTCAACAGTGTTAAACAATAAACAACAAGTTTAACTGCAACAGAACAATCAATCCATTAGAAGAGTCAAGTAGAGCATACTATCTACTATCTTCTATGATTTAAAAAAATTATTATCAATTTTATCGCTGAGACTCAGCTAAAAAATAGTATCACAACCACGTATAATTCTATCTATCTACCCATAATAAAAGCAAACTATGCAATACATAGAAATAAAATCTTCCCCTTAAGGGGTTACAACATCCGAATAATAATACAATCCCAGGTTAAGCTAACCTTAAACATTTGTGCGAAAACATAAACAATAAGTCTTAAACAACATCAAGTCTTAACACATAAATTCAACATCTCATAAATACAAGTCTTCAACATTTGTTAATCTTGCCCTTGCCTTTACTAGTAGAAGGCTCAAGCCGGTTCTTTCGTTTTTTAAGCGCAATGTTATTATTAAGCAAGAGTGAGCATGATTGCCCACAAATAAAATAATGAAATAACAATGTATAATAACATGCGAGGGAATCAAAGACTTCTGAAATAAAAGCTCAACTTTTGAATCATGAATGAATAACAAGAATCAAAAGATTTCTGAGGGTCATAAGACCTTGAACTATGTCTTAGGTTATAAACGATTATACTTGAAACCTTTAACAGTCATAAGACTATGGACCTTTCTACTCGTTCTTAGGGGGATCAGCCCTTAGTACCATACTGTGCACAATATCTTAACGCTAACACATAAGTAAATCCCTTTGCAGGGTTGTTCATCTCAGTTTGACATTCGAGTCCGCACCAAAGGAAGTTTGGTTTGGATAATTCAATAAGGGTTCTGAAATTTAGAACGTTCATCAACTATGGACTAATCGAATCAATAAGGTTCACTAGTCTAACAAGGTTCAACAATAATTATATTCAAATTGAATAATAATCTCAAGAAGTATACAATAGAACAAATATTGTATAACAATTTCATACTTTGAAAGGATAATAAATCTTTAATATAACAATTCGAACTTGAATAATACTAATGAGAATTTACTCAAGGTAAATAATAAACTTGAACAATGATAACAAGTAGGGGTAGGAAACTTGCCTCGTGCGTAGATTACACTTTAATTAAACACGTTCCTTGAATTTAATCCTACATACCATTTACATTCACAATACCAGTTAATTATAACTTAACTAATCATCAAAAGTTCATTCTTTTTATCTAACTCAAATTATGACTATACTTAGTCAATTTATCACATTCATTGTCATATAATGAACACTTCACGAATACTAAGCTAACTATTCATTTAATAATTCAGTCTACATGTAATTATGTTATTTACATGCTAAGCATCTATTTTAATATCTCATTATACTTCTAACATATTTCTATGTTCTTTAAATCAAGTTGTTATCACATTGCTAGACTTAAACATTAAAAAAATGCATTTTCTGGACGTTACGCTCGCTAAGAAAGTAGTATGGGCGCTTACTTTTATACTTGGGTCTTGGTCATAAGACTTTGCACCGCATGGTAGCTTGGTGGACTTTGGACTCTTGCAAGGGCGCTGGCGTGATGTTAAGGATCAAGAAGACGCGAGATTGGCATGCATGAATGAATGAACAGAACTGCTCGCAATTCGCGAAAATTGCGAACGTACCAAAAAAAACTCAATTAAATTATCACTACACTAATTTAATCATACCCACATGTTAGAATTCGTATATAATCATTATCCAACATTTATAGAGTGACTTTAACCATTTAAAATACATAATTACAGAATTAAAATATGCAAATTGTACTGTTCTTGATGTTCTTGAACACAAACATGGAATTAATATTACGGATTCGTTATAAAGCCAAATCCAACCATTCAAGTTTTATTTTGTTCGTTTTAGCATGCATAATCATATACAAGTGGAAATTTTGTAGAAAAGTTTATGGTTGACATATTAAAATTACGTATAAGGGCCATATGGTCATATAACGTACTCTGTAAATTTTTGAAATAACAAGTCATCATATTATGAAACTTATGATATGGAATCATATAAAATACATATTAAACATGCTACTATGACATAAAATCACGTATATAACCACATAGTCAATACACTTTCCAACCACAAAGAATTTTACAGAAATTGGAGAGCTATATTTTATAAAACTAAATGACGTAGAAAAGAATTGGGTTAAAGGGATTACCCAAGCGTAGAATTAATAGAAGATGAATTCCTTCTCAGATGACTCTCACAATCCTCTTATCAATCTCTGAATTCTCAACTCTTTCCTTGTATCTCTCTCTGTTATGCTTTCTAGACTTAGGCAAATAATGAAGAAGAAGGAATAAGACGTAATAATAAAGAAAATCAACTGACGCGTTGTGGTCAGTTACCCAGTCATGGGTAATTTCCCTCAACTCCCACTAAGGCCATGTTTGGCTACCATTTAAAAGCTTATACCCAATTAATTTAATGAAATCTCTTATACTATAGTTTAAATAATGTCACACTCCTTTATAAAATAAATCAATATCTTATTTAATTTACTTTAAATAAAATATAATAATTTCTCATAAATTCACTAATAAATAATGTCAAATTATTAATTTTCTAATTAATAATTAAATTAATTAAAATACCAAAAGCTTATTAAATATTTCTTTTTAATACAATACGCTCACATAATCACATACTTCGATAATAAAATTTCTACATTAATTTAATAAATGTAACACATATAATTAAATTAATCTATCACAATTGTATCAATTAATTATTTAATCTAATAATTAATTCATCAAAAAATATTTATTTAATTCAATAAATATTAAATTAAATTACAATTACAAAAGTCTCGTTCGTCACATTTCATCTTTAATCAACACAACTTATTCATCATTAATATTATAACTCACAATATTTAACAACCAGATCGTTCCCAGGAAAGAGGGAGCTTTTCGATAAGGATTTCTCCCTCATTGGTAATTTAATTAGATGACCAAACCTCTCCTCGACAGAATTTTCTAGACATTGTCAATATTGCAAATAATAATATGAATAACTTTGTCGTCTCAATTATTGATTTAATAATATAAAATATTGATATTGTGATAATAATTGAATCAATAATATGAGAGATATTATGCAGCAATTACTGCAGCAATAATTGAGTATAACTGAGTGACTTCTCACATAAACATCAATAATCAATATCGTGTGTGCAACCACGCATATTACTGTTCTTTTACCACCTGGTATTTAATGACAACTTACTTACTTTGAAAATTTTTCACATGTAACCCTTAACTTTAACCTTTTATCAATTTAACATTTACTAAATAGAATAACAATTATCAGAAAATTGAATACTTCATTTCGTAAAATTCGGGGGTCTTACAATCTCCCCTCCTTATAAAATTTCGCCCTCGAAATTTATGTACCTGGTAGTTCAAAGAGATGACAATACCTTGCTTTCTTTTCGGATTGTACTTTTCCGGTTATTTCCTCTCTATCATGATTTTCCCATTCCTCATCTCCTATATTTTAGATATCATTCTAGAATATAGTTTCAAAATAAGGGTTAATTGGCATGTCACATATTATCCTTATACTCTGACCGACCAATTAAATACCAAATACCATCTCTCCCCCTAGTTCTTGTCTCACATCTCACCAAGGATCTATCTTCTATGATTTATAAAATTTTTTCATTAACTTAATTATACAACTGTGAGTGTAGAATACGACAAAACATAAGACTCAACAATATCCAAACTCAAATAAATACAATTAATCACACTATTTCATCTAAAGCAATCATCCGAATCATACTCGATTTCTACTAGGCCAAGGATATTCATTTGTAATCATCATTATGACTAAGTGCGAATAAATTATCCTTGATTATATAAAAACCCGAAAGAATAATAGACAACAAGTTTTAGTCATAATCAAACCAACAATTGTCCATCAATGTTTTTCATTAACTTTATCGCTAAGACTCAACTTAATGAGGACCACATTTACCACATCATTTGTAACATTATGGTTATTATCGAATATACCAAATAACCAACAATGGTCATAATCATACCATCATCAATATTCGGTTATTATTATCAAATAATCCATGGTCATAATCATACCAATCATCCATGACGTTTCATATGACTTTCATCACAATATAAGCACGAGGATGATAACAATGATATAAGCATTAATCAAACGAAATCAAAGATAAATATTAAAGACTTTAAATTTATCCAGAGTTTAAAAATATCCAAATTGTCAACATGATACTGCTTTGTGGAGTAAAATTCAAGAATAATATTATATCAAAAATGATTTGGACAGCTAAGAAATCAATTTTTGTCATAAATTATTCCATGGGTGAATAATACCCGAGTGAATAGTACCCCGTGAATAGTACTCGTGAATAGTACTTTTAAATAGTACCGTATAAATGAATAGTACTCATTGACAGTACTCCGACATGAAAAGCTTAAAATTTAACAAGAATGTACAGAAAATATCCTTGTGAAACGATACTAGATGAAGCACAAATTTTAAGGATATTCCACTAATTTCACAGAGTATAGAAATACTTTAACAAAATGAGGGTATAATCAGGAATACGAGATGAAATAATATTACTCACATACTACAGAGTATGGAAGAAAATATTATTCCTTATGAATCTTGAAAAAAATATCCCTTACCTCAGAAGAAGACTGGATACTGGAATAGTGAAGTAGTAGACTTCTCTTCTTCTTTCTCTCTATAGCTTCTATCTCTATAACTTCTCTCTCTATAATTGCTCTTGTGAGTCTTAGTGAATTGGTGAGAATGAAAGAAGAATGAGCTTCTATTTATAGGAAAATATAGTTTCGATAATTGCACGTTTTAGGGCTCAAAATATTATAGTATAATACCTTCATCTTTTCTTTCATTTTTAATTTAGTCCTGCAAGTATTATCAAACTTGCAACACCTCCCCTAATAGTACATCACATAAATCAATAGTACAATCATGTGAATCAATAGTTCTATACATGTGAAAAAATAATTACAGTATAATACTTTCATCTATACTTATATTTTTAATTTAGTCATGCAAGTATTATCAATCTTGCACCACCTCCCCTAATAGTACATGTATTTGAATCAATAGTACACACATGTGAACAAATAGTTATAAGCATGCGAATTAATAGCAATTAATTGCTCATTTATCCGATTAATTACTCGATTGGTCAATATAACCTCCAGATATCCATTATTATCGAAATAGATGTCGATTTTCACTAACTCTAATAATCCCAACACAATAGAAATATCAATTTCATCTTTAATCAACATGAACTTATTCATCATTAATATTATTACTCATAATATTGAACAACCAAATCATTCCCAGGAAAGAGGGGGCTTTCTGATAAGGATTTCTCCCTATTGGCGCGCAATTAGGTTACCAAACCTCTCATCGACAGAACTTTCTAGACATTGTCAATATTGTAAATAATAATATGAATAACTTTGTCGTCTCAATTATTGAGTTAATAATATAAAATATTGATACTGTGACAATAATTGAATCAATAATATGAGAGATATTATGCAGTAATTACTGTAGCAATAATTGAGTATAACTGAGTGACTTCTCACGTAAGCATCAATAATCAATATCGTGTGCTACTATGCAACCACGCGTATTACTGTTCTTTTACCACCGGGTATTTTATTACAACTTGTTTACTTTGAAAAAATTTCACATATCACCCTTAATTTTAAACTTTTATCAATTTAACCATTAATAAATAGAATAACAATTATAAGAAAATTGAATACTTTCATTTTGTAAAATTCGGGGTCTTACACAATCAATCCCTAAAATCACATCAAATGCAAGTACTTTCAAAAAGATGAGATCAACAGGTAATGTGATGGTCCCAACTTGAATCAAGCAAGATTTATAAATAGTGGATGTAATGAAGATTTCTCCTAACGTAGTTTCAACAGATAAGTCAAAGTCTAATTTCTCAGGGGTCAAGTTCAAACGTTGAGCACAAATAGGAGAAATTGTGGCGACCCCAAATCCAGGTACTTGAAACCCGAACTCGGTTCTCCACGATACCTTTTCTTTAAGCTGAATAATACTAAATAATAATACATTCGAACTTAATTTACATACATCAAAGTTTACTTCCCCAGGTACGTGACCTTCAAATACATTCCTTACAATATTTGACAATAGATTCCATTGTCTTACTAACTATAACCATTAACTCATACTAAATCTCATTCGAACAGCTTTTCTTTCCCTTTATGTGTGCCTGAACCTTCAGGTTGCTCATACGTAACTGAAAACATTTAATTTAAGCAAGGATGAGCATTTGAGTGCCCAGCAAGTAATAGCAATTATATATATAAATTTGAAAGAATATAAGTATTCTCTTTACATAACACTTCTACAACGAATCGAAAGTTGTGAAGTAATCAGATCGATGATAAAAATTCACATAACAATTCTCTTTCAATTTCTTGAAATTAGGCTCCACCCATGAATAGGGTTTAAGAAACATACTATGAACATTGTTTTTCATTTTGAAAAGGTTTAGCGAAATTCATCCCAAGAAACCGTCATAACTTACTTAGCACGGAGGGTGATGATCTCATTGTAGAATTACCTGATTGATCAATACTACATAACTTGAACGAAATTCATCGCTCACCCTTTGTCCGCCAAAGCGCATAAAAATTTTCCCATTATCGGGATGTTCATACATGCTCGGTTCCAAACTTAGAAGGTTTTAATCTTGCTCAACAATAATATGTAATTCAACATATATGTATACGGGTAATTGACAAAGGTATATCAACATGTGAATAAATGCTATGATTATCCAAGTGGGGACACTTGTATAACCAATTAGAAATCAACTTAATGTAATATATATCCGAGCTAACATGTTGATAATCAAAGCGCATATAACTGTGCGACAGAATAGAATAATTCGAAACTTCTTACTCATGTCCATTGCATAAAGAAAATGCAAAGGTAAGATACTTTTTCGACGGTCGATTACAAATCTCAACTTAGGTTTTATCTCTTTATCACAACCTATCAATAATCGGATCATTCGTTCGATTAGAACAATATATCATAACACATAGTAATCGTCTATTACAACAAGACATAGTCTAATCACGTCATCACATAATCGCGGTGATCATACTTTTAGTTCATATTCTATACTTGAAATATTTTATACATTTTCAAATATCTCATCCATGCTCTCTTATGAAGCCTTTTCTTTCTATTATAGAATTCGACATTTTTTGCTGCATCTCGGCGACTTTTATCGGGTAAATCTGAGTCCAAGACTCTTATCCTATACCTCAACATCTCTGTAATTATCGGACATTTTACTTTTAATTATTTTTGAATTTTCCGAAATTGAAAAATTTAAAATAATTCAAATCATCACTAACGGGCCTATAGTGACATAAATGTTACTATGGGTGCTCTTCATCAAATCCGGACTTCATAATCGGTTCTCAAGTCACTAGTTTGACCAGATATAACTTTCAAACATCTAATCATAATTAAATGATTTAAACATTAAACAATTTCATTATCATTAATAATTAATTTATATTAAACTATTAATGAAACCATTGCAAAAAATATAAAAGTTATTTATAATAACTCAAGCTATTTTTAAAACATTTATATTACCCTTAAATGATTTTTAAAACAATTAAAATCATTTTAAATAATCACCATTAATATATAAATATTAATGTACTATTCATCCAAATATTAAAAGTCATTAATTAAAACTTAAAATATTTTTAAATCCTTAATATCCTCTTTAAATGATTTTTAAATAAATAAAACCATTTTTAAACTATTTATTTAATAATAATTATTAAATAAACTAAATATCACTAATATTATCTTAATATCATTAATATTAAATTATTAATGAAATTATCCTTTAAATATTAAAAGTTATATTTTATAACTTAAAATATTTTTAAATACCTTAATTTCATTTAAAATGATTTTTATAATATTAAAATCATTTTTAAACTAAATTATTTAATATAATCATTAAATAACTTTAATATCATTAATATATAATTAATTAATGAAATTCATCACAAAATATTAAAAGTCATGGAAAATAACTCAAAATATTTTCTTATACCATAAAATATTTTTTCATGATTTTTTATGAATTAAAACTATTTTTAAATCATTTATTTAATATTATAATTAAATAAATAAATAACTTTTATATTTCAAAAATATTAAATATTTATGAAATATACTCAAAATAATTAAAAACTATTTTTCAGACTTTAAAATAATTTTTCATAATTTATTTAGTATTTTTAATAATTAAAAACTAATTTTTCTAATTTTTAAATTAATTTCCGGAAAATCAGAAATTAAAATAACTAAAACTGTCGCTAAAGGCCCCTATAGTGACAGAACCGTCGCTATAGGTGTTCTTGAGCCTACCCAGATCTTCATAAGGCAGAACCGAGTGGGCTACTTTGACCGTGAATAACTCTCTCATCTTAATGAATTTGGACAATCTATAAATTGGGTCTTGTAGAGGAAATACAAGACTACAAGATTCAACAATCATAACCTCTAAACAAACATCAGATCTGGGATAAATAAGCCATCAAAGTAGCTACCAAAGCTGTTTTTCACGAAGAACAGTTCGAGGTGCCTACTTTGGACCTCTATAACTTGATGATAGTGTAACGTTTATGTGATCTATCAATTCCAGTGTGTAGACAACATGTAGGACTACAACTCTAACACTTAACATCATCATAACAACTAGAAATCAAGCATCTAAAGTATGGTCAAACCTTGTCAGAAAAATTAACACTTAGAAATTTAAGAATCGCCTTGAATTTTTACGGTCAATCTTAAGTCAACCCACTTTGACCTTAAATAACTCTTAATCCGTAATATATATGGGCCTGATTCTTTTTGGAGGTTAAATAACACATAACAAGATACACATATCAACCTTTAGAACACAAAACACATTAAAGATGACCGAGATATAAGGCCTGACATTTGCCAAAAAAAAATTTCTGGACACTTAGAATATTTTCTGGGTTTGAAAAACAGCCGGTCAATGCCGGTCAACCCACTTTGACCGCTTATAAATCCCGATCTACAATAGATATAGACCTGATTCCTTTTGGAGTTTAAAGACCACATAACAAGCTACACCTAAAAACTTTTAAACAACAAAAACAGTAAATAATCACAGAGATATAAGTCTTGACATTTGCCCAAAAATCACAGAATTCGGTTTTTCCAACTTGCTCAAATCTTCAAATTCGTGCACTTTGATGTTATGGGTCCTGAATTTAACAACCCAGAACATTAATAGACTCCCTATTACACAACTTTAAACAATCAATTGCACCAATTAACATCGAATCGAAGGATTTCTAGAATTTAGGGTTTTTACCTTTTCTAGCTTTGATTTCTTGATTTTGATCCTTTGATGCTTCTGATTTGTTGTTTGTGGTGGTTAGGCTTTGTTTAGGGACTGATATGCTACAATAATTCGTAGGTTTTAGAGAGAGAAGCTTAAGGATGAGAGTTGGATGAATTTTAGTGTACAAAATATATTATCTCTCTCCAATCTATATATAAACCAAGTTAGATGCATTGGATGCTACTCAATGGTTGATTGAATCGCATAATTGAGTCTTGGATGCTTAATTGGTAGGGTAAGTATGTTTGCCATGCTTTGCTAGCAAGATTCCTCAATAATATACACTAATAAGCCCAAAAGGGCATTTTGGTAATTTCGCATATAATTTCATGGGCATTTTTGTACATAGCAATTAAATGTAGTATTTAATCACTAGATTATAATTCTTACCATTTACCAATTAATTCTATCCTTTGGTAAATTAAAACTTTTATACATTAACATCGTAATTAAACCCGATAATTTTAAATTAGGGTTTTCTATGAAAATTAGGATTTTCTAATTAGGGTTTCTTAACGCCATCAATTAGGGTTTCTAATTGACCATTAGGTTCTCTAATTATCTCGTATGTTCTAACACACAAATCGTTATGGTCTCTAGCTTCAACCGATTAGGGTTGTAATAATTAGGGTTTGTCTAATTATCGACATACAACAATGATAATTAGGGTTTTCTTCTAATTACTGACATCTTATACACAAGAACCTTCATATACATAGTCACTACTCGGTCATATCTCATGAATCGAGTTTAATAATTAGGGTTTTCACAATAGGTAATATGCTTTATGACCTAATTGACCGTCATTGCTCAATATTATCTGTCCGCACATACACAGTACATAATTATTGTACTGTAAAATCATTATAACAATAATATAATATTATTATTCTCATCTCTTGATCACAATCCCAATTCAGGGTATGGATCTCATATCTGACTTCTCTTTCTTACACAACATCAGTAATCAAGTTAAAATAGTTAACTTAATTATTCTGAACAAATCATATAATAAAATATTTATTATATAATTTCAATTATCACTTCATATATTATTTCCAATCATGTTTTCATGGAAAATAATTAATAAAAAAAACATTTTGGCTTGCATAGATTAATTACCATAAAAATATAATTTGTCGTAATTAATAATTCCAAAATTATTTCTAATTTTCCAAGTAATAAATATATTCGCATTTATCATTCACATTACTAGACACTTATTCTCGTCATTAAATAAATAAATAAAAAATTTATACGCAAAATTTCTTAATTATTTTATATAGAAAATCTCGGGTTATTACATTCACCCTCCCTTATAAGGATTCCGTCCCCGGAATCACCGCTTTAAAACTCATACACAGAAGAGTACATAACGCATATAATCCTTGCACATAGACCTCGATCAATACTTGATCGAACTGATCTTTAACTATTCTCCATAACGATTGTCTTTCTGATAAACAGAAATTTGATTTCTAAAAGAACTCAAATTCCTTCCTCAAAATTTCTTTAATAAAGAAATCTACTATATGTATATATACAGGAAAATTATATAAGACACATAAGTTATTCAAATAGCACCTGGAGTTCTGTTTCCAGCTGCCACCGTATCCTGGACCGTCATGTTGTAGACCCTTGCAGTTGGGTTGTTTGTTGAAATTGTTTTCGTTGTCGCCTATATCTTGTTGTCATTTCTCGCATTCACATTCCTTATCTCACTTCTCCTTCTTGAATAATCTTTCACCTTATACTCCATTGATTCATAAATAAAACATTCGCTATACATTCTTGAATTGGGACAATTGGAAGAGATATGTCTCTTCTGCCCACAAACTTTCTCTTTATCTCATTTCCCTTTTATCGTATAGGTGATAAAAGTTATCTTTTGCCCTTTCCGTTATCCTAACTATCATAAACGCTTCTACTGAGTCACTTAATCCTCTATACCCTAGCAATAAGATTGCCTTAAAGTCTTTGGCGTTCGACATTCAATTATCCGTTGATCTCCATGGTGGTTTTCGTTTTCGTCTCGGTGACATAATCATAAATTATTCTTCATTTCTTACATTCTAAGCCTCATCATTGTCGTTCGACATATAACACAAAATTTTCTACTCAAATAATCATGTATTCCAAAATATTGGATTTGAAACTTGGTTTACTATATTAACCAATATTCAGATAAATATCTGCTATCTTTATAACAACTTACTTCATTAATCCAACTTGTGACACTCATGGTACTTCCAACCATAGCACCTCACATTAATAGAACTTAACATACCATAGCACATATTGCTTTAAACATCAGCTATCCCTTTGTGACTCAAAAGTCGGGATTTATAAACTTGATCAACACAAAAGTTGAAATATTTCATTACACAAACATACTTATCACACACATTACATAAACACAACATAACCCATACTACCTATTTACTAAGCCTTCTTTCTTGGATGACTTTTACGCTTTGATGATCTTTCTTTCCACAAACAAAACATGAACCTGGTTCTAAATAAGGACAATAATGAGAGGTATGTCCCTCACGTCCGCAAACATAACATATCTTCTTCCCTTTCTTCTTATCAGGTTTTCCTACCTCAGGGTCTTCTATCTTTCTTTTTCCTTTACCTCTCGGAGCTGCACACGGAGTGTTGCTTGAGGCTCCCATCTGATCAATTTGGATTTTGAGTTTATCCTTCTCTTTCATTGTTTCCAGCAATGCTTGACGCAGTTGGATATTAAGCAACGTCTCTATCTCCCACAGCCTTTCCAGCGTAGCAACCTTGTTCTCCAGATCCTGCACTTTCGTTGATGCTTGAGCAACTTCAACTTTAGTGTCTGAATCACTATCTGTCAAATCCACCATTTCTGGATCTGATACTACGTTTTCCACTATAGCCACCTCGTCCGATTTGGATTCTTGGTAAGCTTCTATTTCAGCTGTTGGCCTCGATATTAGCTCGGGGGTATGGATCTGATCCTTCTTATTCCACATATCTTTTCCACCAGACATCTACATACATAAGTTACCCTGATTAGCATGTAGTATATATACACAGCAATCAAGAGTTTTATATACGTTGTCTCTTATTTTGTTTGACGATAAATTTATTCAATTCTCATCAACGCCTATCTCTCTCTGCCGAAAGGCAGCTCCATCCACTTCGCATCGAATCGCATAAAGGCGATGTCTATAGCCTGCTCCAAGGTATATATCTTGGTGTCTTTGGCTTCTATCGCAACCTTCAACTGTCCTATCTGTATCTCTCTCTCTCCAACCTCCCTCATAACTCGGCTAATTCTATCTGTGTTCGGTGAGCAGCGTCCTTGTACTGCTGTTCCGAAATCTGGAGAGTACGATTCTGTGCTTCCGCTTGCTCAGCTCTAACCTTTAAGTCGTCGTTCCTAACTATCAAATCTCTAATCATCTCACTGTTTGTGTACTCCTCGCTAGAGTCCATCGTCTCTTGGGTCAAGGAATTACTATTTTGACTTTCGTCATCCATCCTATGACCACAATAAACGAGACAACATCATTACTGAAATAAAATATATTCATCATTAAAATGAAGTAATATTTTATTTAGTACCACTAAAACTCGATGAATCTATTCAACTCATCATATCCTATAACTTCTCACCAGAGTACTTCGTCTCCTGGTTCACTGAATATTTATCTTAACTTTCGTCCTCCATTCTACTAAGGTTATAACCTAGGTTTCGCATTCCTAAAGTTTATAACCTACAGCTTTGATACCAACCTGTGGCGACCCCAAATCCAGGTACTTGAAACCCGAACTCGGTTCTCCACGATACCATTTCTTTAAGCTAAATAATACTAAATAATAATACATTCGAACTTAATTTACATACATCAAAGTTTACTTCCCCAGGTACGTGACCTTCAAATACATTCCTTACAATATTTGACAATAGATTCCATTGTCTTACTAACTATAACCATTAACTCATACTAAATCTCATTCGAACAGCTTTTCTTTCCCTTTATGTGTGCCTGAACCTTCAAAGTTGCTCATCATACGAATCGAAAAACATTTAATTTAAGCAAGGATGAGCATTTGAGTGCCCAATGACAAGTAATAATAGCAATTATATATATAAGCTGAAAGAATATAAGTATTCTCTTTACATAACACTTCTACAACGAATCGAAAGTTGTGAAGTAATCTGTACTGATAAAAAATTCACATAACAATTCTCTTTCAATTTCTTGAAATTAGGCTCCACCCATGAATAGGGTTTAAGAAACATACTATGAACATTGTTTTTCATTTTCGAAAAGGGTTTAGCGAAATTCATCCGCAAACCGTCATAACTTACGTGCACGGAGGGTGATCATTTCGTTGTACCTCAGATTGATCAATACTACATAACTTGAACGAAATTCATCGCTCACCCTTTGTCCGCAAAGCGCATAAAATTTTCCCATTATCGGGATGTTCATACATGCCTCGGTTCCAAACCAGAAGGTTTTAATCTTGCTTTCAACAATAATATGTAATTCAACATATATGTATACGGGTAATTGACAAAGGTATATCAACATGTGAATAAATGCCATGATTATCCAAGTGGGGACACTTGTATAACCAATTAGAAATCAACTTAATGTAATATATATCCGAGCTAACATGTTGATAATCAAAGCGCATATAATGCATATGGGAATAGAATAATTCAAACTTCTTACTCATGTCCATTGCATAAAGAAAATGCAAAGGTAAGATACTTGCCGATTTCTCTGATTACAAATCTCAACTTAGGTTTTATCTCTTTATCACAACCTATCAATAATCAGATCATTCGTTCGATTAGAACAATATATCATAACACATAGTACTGTCTATTACAGTCAGCACATAGTCTAATCACGTCATCACATAATCGCAGTGATCATACTTTTAGTTCATATTCTATACTTGAAATATTTTATACATTTTTCAAATATCTCATCCATGCTCTTATAGAAGCCTTTTCTTTCTATTATAGGGTCTGACATTTGTCGGCGTACCGACAGCTTTATCGGGTAAATACTGAGTCTAAGACTCTTATCCTATACCTCAACATCTGTAATTATCAGACATTTTACTTTTAATTATTTTTGAATTTTCCAGAAATTGAAAAATTTAAAATAATTCAAATCTGTCACTAACGGGCCTATAGTGACATAAATGTTACTATGGGTGCTCTTCATCAAATCCTGGACTTCATAATCGGTTCTCAAGTCAGCTAGTTTGACCAGATATAACTTTCAAACATCGGAATCATAATTAAATGATTTAAACATTAAACAATTTCATTATCATTAATAATTAATTTATATTAAACTATTAATGAAACCATTGCCAAAATATAAAAGTTATTTATAATAACTCAAGCTATTTTTAAAACATTTATATTACCCTTAAATGATTTTTAAAACAATTAAAATCATTTTTAAATAATCACCATTAATATATAAATATTAATGTACTATTCATCCAAATATTAAAAGTCATTAATTAAAACTTAAAATATTTTTAAATCCTTAATATCCTCTTTAAATGATTTTTAAATAAATAAAACCATTTTTAAACTATTTATTTAATAATAATTATTAAATAAACTAAATATCACTAATATTATCTTAATATCATTAATATTAAATTATTAATGAAATTATCCTTTAAATATTAAAAGTTATATTTTATAACTTAAAATATTTTTAAATACCTTAATTTCATTTAAAATGATTTTTATAATATTAAAATCATTTTTAAACTAAATTATTTAATATAATCATTAAATAACTTTAATATCATTAATATATAATTAATTAATGAAATTCATCACAAAATATTAAAAGTCATGGAAAATAACTCAAAATATTTTCTTATACCATAAAATATTTTTTCATGATTTTTATGAATTAAAACTATTTTTAAATCATTTATTTAATATTATAATTAAATAAATAAATAACTTTTATATTTCAAAAATATTAAATATTTATGAAATATACTCAAAATAATTAAAAACTATTTTTAGGACTTTAAAATAATTTTTCATAATTTATTTAGTATTTTTAATAATTAAAACTAATTTTTCTAATTTTTAAATTAATTTAGGAAAATCGAGAAATTAAAATAACTAAAAGCGTCAGCTAAAGGCCCCTATAGTAGTGAGTAACTGTATATATAGGTGTTCTTGAGCCTACCAGATCTTCATAAGGCGTAACCAAGTGGGCTACTTTGACCGTGAATAACTCTCTCATCTTAATGAATTTGGACAATCTATAAATTGGGTCTTGTAGAGGAAATACAAGACTACAAGATTCAACAATCATAACCTCTAAACAAACATCAGATCTGGGATAAATAAGCCATCAAAGTAGCTACCAAAGCTGTTTTTCACGAAGAACAGTTCGAGGTGCCTACTTTGGACCTCTATAACTTGATGATAGTGTAACGTTTATGTGATCTATCAATTCCAGTGTGTAGACAACATGTAGGACTACAACTCTAACACTTAACATCATCATAACAACTAGAAATCAAGCATCTAAAGTATGGTCAAACCTTGTCAGAAAAATTAACACTTAGAAAATTCATTTGCTTGAAATTTTTTCGGTCAATGCCGGTCAACCCACTTTGACCTTAAATAACTCTTAATCCGTAATATATATGGGCCTGATTCTTTTTGGAGGTTAAATAACACATAACAAGATACACATATCAACCTTTAGAACACAAAACACATTAAAGATGACCAAGAGATATAAGGCTCGACATTTGCCAAAAAAAATTTACGGACACTTAGAATATTTTACGGGTTTGAAAAAGCAATGGTCAATGCTTAGAATTCAACCCACTTTGACCGCTTATAAATCCCGATCTACAATAGATATAGACCTGATTCCTTTTGGAGTTTAAAGACCACATAACAAGCTACACCTAAAAACTTTTAAACAACAAAAAGCAAGTAAATAATCACAGAGATATAAGTCTTGACATTTGCCCAAAAATCACAGAATTCGTTTTTTCCAACTTGCTCAAATCTTCAAATTCGTGCACTTTGATGTTATGGGTCCTGAATTTAACAACCCAGAACATTAATAGACTCCCTATTACACAACTTTAAACAATCAATTGCACCAATTAACATCGAATCGAAGGATTTCTAGAATTTAGGGTTTTTACCTTTTCTAGCTTTGATTTCTTGATTTTGATCCTTTGATGCTTCTGATTTGTTGTTTGTGGTGGTTAGGCTTTGTTTAGGGACTGATATGCTACAATAATTCGTAGGTTTTAGAGAGAGAAGCTTAAGGATGAGAGTTGGATGAATTTTAGTGTACAAAATATATTATCTCTCTCCAATCTATATATAAACCAAGTTAGATGCATTGGATGCTACTCAATGGTTGATTGAATCTGCATAATTGAGTCTTGGATGCTTAATTGGTAGGGTAAGTATGTTTGCCATGCTTTGCTAGCAAGATTCCTCCAATAATACACTAATAAGCCAAAAAGGGCATTTTGGTAATTTCGCATATAATTTCATGGGCATTTTTGTACATAGCAATTAAATGTAGTATTTAATCACTAGATTATAATTCTTACCATTTACCAATTAATTCTATCCTTTGGTAAATTAAAACTTTTATACATTAACATCGTAATTAAACCCGATAATTTTAAATTAGGGTTTTCTATAGAAAATTAGGATTTTCTAATTAGGGTTTCTTAACGCCATCAATTAGGGTTTCTAATTGACCATTAGGGTTCTCTAATTATCTGTGTATGTTCTAACACAGTCGTTACGGTCTCTAGCTTCAACCGATTAGGGTTGTAATAATTAGGGTTTGTCCTAATTATCGACATACAACAGTAATTAGGGTTTTCTTCTAATTACCGACATCTTATACACAGTAACCTTCATATACATAGTCACTACTCAGTCATATCTCGTAACTGAGTTTAATAATTAGGGTTTCACAAATAGGTAATATGCTATATGACCTAATTCAATCGCTATCATTGCTTTCAATATTATCTGTCCGCACATACACAGTACATAATTATTGTACTGTAAAATCATTATAACAATAATATAATATTATTATTCTCATCTCTTGATCACAATCCCAATTCAGGGTATGGATCTCATATCTGACTTCTCTTTCTTACACAACATCAGTAATCAAGTTAAAATAGTTAACTTAATTATTCTGAACAAATCATATAATAAAATATTTATTATATAATTTCAATTATCACTTCATATATTATTTCCAATCATGTTTTCATGGAAAATAATTAATAAAAAAACATTTTGGCTTGCATAGATTAATTACCATAAAAATATAATTTGTCGTAATTAATAATTCCAAAATTATTTCTAATTTTCCAAGTAATAAATATATTCGCATTTATCATTCACATTACTAGACACTTATTCTCGTCATTAAATAAATAAATAAAAAATTTATACGCAAAATTTCTTAATTATTTTATATAGAAAATCTCGGGTTATTACAGAAATAAAAGAATGGGTAGAACTGGTATCTAATAAGGTATAGACTTCGCAAGAATTTATGATTAACTAACCCGTGATAACTTCGTTCGAGTTACTCGCTTTTTGAGAAGTCACAAAAAACGCTCTTCCTGAAACCACCTACTTTATTTTGTCCGTATCCGCCTTTGGTGCCACTGTCCCAGATGGACTTGATTTTGCAACAGGACAAAATCGAGCTATATGACCATCTTTTCCATAAGTAAAACATA
Organism: Panax ginseng; assembly: GCA_020205605.1. Taxonomy (NCBI): domain Eukaryota; kingdom Viridiplantae; phylum Streptophyta; class Magnoliopsida; order Apiales; family Araliaceae; genus Panax; species Panax ginseng. The sequence goes on from CM035150.1 coordinate 18,695,222, forward strand.
CCTTGGAAGGCTATGAACAGTTTGGACTTATGTGTCCCTACTCTCCGTATCTGTAGCATCTAACTGGCAGTCGTTCTCCTCCCCTAGAATTTGTTGCTGGTGTTGCTGCTGCTGCTGCTGCTGCCAACATCTTCCCGTTATCGTTAAATCTTCTCTTCTTAAAATTTCCACTTGAATCATTTCTTCTATTATCTTGGCCATGATTACCACCAAAGTGGTTACCATTTTTGGCATGATAACTTCCTCCACGATGGTTATCATTGTCCCGATGGCCGTTACCACCGGTAGGATTATTATCGTGTTGTTGGTCGTTATCTTTTGGTTGAGCAAACTCATAATCCCGCTCCAATAATTGAGTCCTATTCACTACATCTGAATACAAACACAGTTTATGAGAAATGAGGTATTGACGTATTTCAGGTTTCAAACCTCGCAGAAACATTCGCATCATTCTCTCCTCATTATTAACCAAATGGGATGCAAACCGGAACAACTCGGCAAACTTAGCTTCGTACTACGACACGGTCATATTGTTTTGCTCCAGCTTGATGAACTCTATCTCCTTCATGTGACGAATACTTTCGGGAAAGTACTTGTCGTTGAACAATTCTTGGAACTTCTCCCAAGACATCTTGACTGTGGCAAGCTGGGTACGCTTTACGGATTCCCACCAGTAATATGCCTCTCCTCGAAACATGAAGGTGGCAAATGGAACCTTTTTCTCCCCGGAGCATCCCAAGACATCAAATATCTTGGTGATCTGCTTTATCCACGTCTCTGCCGTAAGTGGTTCTGGCTTTCCCAAAAACTCTGGTGGTCCCAGCTCCTTGAACTGTTTAGCGGTGACCATCCATGAGTTGCCAATGTTTCCACCTGCATCTTGCACATGAGTCTCTCGCATATTTTATTAAATTTTCTGCTTTGGTGTTCTAAGCATTTTCCTATAAATAGGGTGCTTAGGTTAGAATTGAAAATCATACCAGAATCTGAAATTTTTTCTCTCTATATTATCGAGCGTATATTTGTGAGTATTTAGATACTTTGAGTGTTGCTATACGGTGCAAGTTTCCTTCAGCATTATATCTGATATTTCAGCCAAAAGTACTATTCTTTTGAGATAAGGGATGTTATTTTTTCGTAAATGATATTATTTCTTTCAATATCATTATACCGGAATATTGTTATGAATTTTATTATGAAATTTTTAAATTTTCATTTAAGGGTTACTATTCACGAGTTACTATTCATGAGTACTATTCACGAAGTATGATGATTTTTTTATGGAATTTCTACCTTTTCGTGTCGGGATTACTATTCACGTATACGACACTATTCACGTATACATCACTATTCACAGAAAAATTAAAATTTTCTTTTCTTTGTCCAAGTTGTTTATTATGGTTATTAGCTTTGATTGTATCCATGTTTTGATCTTCATTCTTGAAATTTTGCTCCACAATGGTTTATTATGGAGTATTTTTGAACTTGGATAAACTAAAATACGAATATTTAATCCTTATTCTTTTATCTCACTAAATTCATTTTCTTTAAAATATTTTCATCATTCCCAGTCCTAAATGGTGATATAACCGAATATCTTTGGCCTGTAGTGCAAAGATGAATGATTAACTGATGAATATCTTTGGCCCGTAGTGCAAAGATGAACAAGTGTTGAGATGAACATGACCAACTGGTGATACAAATGAATATCTTTGGCCTGTAGTGCAAAGATGAATATTTAATTCAAGATGTATATTGATTGATGTTACAGGGATAAAATATTGATGATGGACTTTTAAATCTTAGAAGATAGTAGAATTCATTCTCTACTTTACTCTTCTAATAGATTTCTGTTTCCGCTGCAGTTGTTGATCTAAAACTTGTTGTTTATTATATTCTATCAGATTTTCCCTGTTGAAGACTAAGGATAATTTCTTGTACATTATCTTAGTCATAATATTCTTTACTGGGCTAGTTGAGCTCACCCTTTTTCTTTTTGTTCCATTTTTCTTCTCAGGAGGCGAGAATATAGTGGGAACTAGTCGGGGTATGGAATGATGGTTCAAGATAGTTGTTTTAGTAGTCCTCACTATTTTGTAAGATAGTGTATCAATAATTGTAATGAGGACTCCATTTGAGTTGAATACTGTCTAGATGACAATATTTGTATTTAAACTCATAGTATATGTGTTGTCGTATTTTGCACGACAATTATAATAATAAAATTGTAGTTATTTTCTGTACCATGTATTTGGCGAGTCAGAATGGATTAGGTGGAATGGACCTATTTTGGGGGCATCACAGTTGTTGTAAGACCCCAACTTTTTATAAATAAAATTGAATTTCGTCTAATTATTATTTTGAATAATAAGGTGTTAATTTGATATAATGCTTTTGTTATGGATGAAATATGAAAATTTTGCAAAATAAGCAAGTGGTTATAAAATATTCATTGTCCATATTCGTTTGGTCATGGAATATTCGACGACAGCGCAGCCATTTGTGGGCCCCATAACGAAAAACGGTCGGATGAAGAAAACGACAAGAATGAGTTTTCTAAAATAACTTACGTAGTTATTACTGAATTAACCTTTGTTGAAATACCCGGTGGTTAAAATATAGTAATGTCTGGCGTGGTTGCACAAAGATAGCACACCAGCGGTATTACCTGAGATTTTTTGAATTATTGACTCTTTCGTAAGAAGGCACTACTCAATAATTGTTACAGTAATTACTATTCAATATTTTATTTTATTGATTCAATAATTGCTACGTTGATATTTTATATTGTTGATTCAATAATTGTCATTGCACAGTATTTCAAATTATCAGATCAATAATTGATATTATTTGAATAATATTACTAGATAACATTATTGGCAATGTCTAAGGAAGATTTGTCTAGGAGAGGTTATTTAATTACGCGCCAGTAAGGAGAAATCTTTACCGGAAGGCTCCCTCTTTCTTGGGAACGACCTGGTTGTCATTATTGTGATTTTATAATGTTATTAGTGAATAATTAATTATTGATAAAAAAATGATAAGGAAATATTTAATTTATGTGGATATAAATGAAGGAATTAATATTGAGGTGTTTTATCAGTATTTTGTCGGAATGAGGGAATTTTTAGAAAAGTGGCAATTATTGAAAATTGATATTTTATCTATATTACATTATAAATGTATAATGTGATAATATAATAATATAATAATGGTGATATTTTTACAATGAATGTGCGATATATGAATAAATGAGGAGGAAGCGTATTTTTGTTACAATAAATGCTAAAAACATGTTAAACATGTTGGTGGATTCCATTTTGACTGAAATTTGATTATAGCCTGCAAAATCGCCCGTATGTGGATTTCGGTCAATTTCTGTTTAGAATTTGGAAAAACTTAAAGCTACAAAGTTGTAGAGAATTAAATTTGCTATACAATGGACATAAGATTCAAAATTTTCTGATAAAAGGCTATTTATTATGAATTATTGAAGTTCCAGAATAATTGATTTTTGGAGTTTAAAATATTTATTTTAAGAAAAACATTTTTTGCAATTAGGTGTGCCCCACATGTGTTGTAAATGTGATGAATTCAGATTTCAAGAGGTGGGCGTGATTTTTTTTAATAAATATTATTATTTTATTAAAGTTTCTGCTTTGGTGTTCTAAGCATTTTCCTATAAATAGGATGCTTAAGTTAGAATTGAAAAACACACCAGAATCTGAAGTTTTCTCTCTCTATATTATCATGCGTACTTTTGTGAGTATTGTGATACTTTGAGTGTTGCTATACGGTGCAAGTTTCCTTTAGCGTTATATCTGATATTCCAGCCAGAAGTACTTGAGGTAAGAGATGTTAATATTTTCGTAAATGATATTATTTCTTTCAATATCATTATACCGGAATATTGGTATGAATTTTATTATGAAATTTTTACCTTTTTATGTCGGGGGTACTATTCATGAGTTACTATTCACGAGTTAATATTCATGAGTTACTATATATTCACGAGTTACTATTCACGAAGTATGATAATTTTTCTTGTGGAATTTCTATCTTTTAGTGTCGGGGTTACTATTCATGTATACGACATTATTCACAAATACGACACTATTCACAGAAAAATTAAATTTTCTTTTCTGTGTCCAAAATTGTCTGTTATGGTTCCTATCTTTGATTGGATCTATATGTTGATCTTCATTTTTGATTTCTGCTCCACAATTGGTTTATTACATAGTATTTTTGAACTTGGATAAACTAAAGTACGAATCCCTAATCTTTGTCCTTTTATCTCTCTAGATTCGTTTTCTTTAAAATATTTTTATCATCCCTAGTCCTAAATGGTGATATAACTGAATATCTTTGGCATGTAGTGCAAAGATGAATGATTAACTGATGAATATCTTTGGCCTGTAGTGCAAAGATGAACAGGTGTTGAGATGAACATGACCAACTGGTGATACAAATGAGTATCTTTGGCCTGTAGTGCAAAGATGAATATTTGATTCAAGATGTATATTGATTGATGTTATAGGGATAAAATATTGATGATGGACTTTTACATCTTAGAAGATAGTATAATTTATTCTTTACTTGACTCTTCTAATGGATTATTGTTTCCGCTGCAGTTGTTGATCTAAAACTTGTTGTCTATTATATTCTATCAGATTTTTTCCTGTTGAAGACTAATGATAATTTGTTGTATATTATCTTAGTCATAATATTCTTTATTGGGCAAGTTGAGCTCATCCTTTTCCTTTTTGTTCTATTTTTCTTCTCAGGAGGCGAGAATATAGCGGGAACTAGTCGGGGTGTGGAGTGATGGTTCAAGATAGTTATTTTAGTAGTCCTCACTATTTTGTAAAATAGTGTATCAATAATTGTAATGAAGACTTATTTGGGGTTGAATACTGTTTAGAAGATAATATTTGTATTTAAACTCACAGTATATGTGTTGTCGTATTTTGCACGACAATTGTAATAATGAAGTTGTAGTTGTTTTCTGTACCATGTATTTGGCGACCCAAAATGGGTTGGGTGGAATGGACCTATTTTGGGGGCGTCACAGTTTGTATCAAAGCTTAGGGATATGGTCTCTGGCGAATATCAGGGAATAGAACCAGGAGGGTAGAGACGAGTAAATCCTTCGCTAGTGTGTCATACCTAAGCTTATTTGTTGGTCGGTCAGAATATAGGGGTATTATGTGGTATGTTAATTTCTTTAATTAACCCTTGTTTTGTGACAGTATTTGAGAATGACAGCTGAAAATGTTAACAATGGAGCACATAAGACCGTTGAATCACCGTTGATCAATACCCATGATAACGTGCATCAAGAAGGCAATAATCCTTAAGTAAATGACAACACCGACCAAATGAGGAACGATGGGATGTTCAAAGACTTTATGAAATTCATGCAACATCAGGCAAGAGAGACTCATGTGAAAAATGCAGGTGGAAACACTGGCAACTCACGGATGGTCACTGCTAAGCAGTTCAAGGAGCTGGGACTACCGGAGTTTTTGGGAAAGCCAGAACCACTTACGGGGATAAAGCAGATCACCAAGACTTGGTCTTTCTTGGTTGGAAAGTGATTCTCGACATTTTTTCAACATGTTAAGCAAGTCAGCGAGGCTGATATCTAGCTTGTTCATATGAAAAATTACAAACAATTGTGAGAATAAGTCCGGGAGTAACTGCAAGATCAAATCTTGACTCAACTCTCCATCCATGACAAAACATCTTGTCCTAATTGGTCAATCAAATTGATCATGTTAAGGACTTTTGTATGTACGGTAGTGTCATTGGTCATTATAGATCGAAATAGCTCCTTAGATATTTGATATCTATCAGTCCTAATTTCCTCATTATCAACTACTTGATGTGTAGGAGTATAGTAGGAGCATCCATAGTTTCATGCTGAAGTTGAAGCTCGTTACTCATGGATGTGAGCATGATGCAATGAACCAACTGTGCATCATCTTACCACTTTCAAAAAGTAGCAATCTCTTCTTCAGAGGCATTGTCTGCAACCATTGTAGGGATAGGCGTATAAAGGACATAAAATAGCTTTTCAACTGTGAGAACTATTCTCAAACTCATTAACCAATTCGTTTAATTCAGTTCGATTAATTAGCATCTAATATGCTCTGCAGTGAAAGTTACTTAAACATTGTAAAATTATGTAAATGAATTTGTAATTAACAACATTTTAGCATACATTCTTTTATTAATTACCAAAATAAATTAGGTCCTGTTTTTAAATTAATATCTCCCACTATTTTCTTCAAACTATATTACACTCAATATCTATAGTTCGGCAATATCTAATTAAAGATATGCTAGCGAGAAAAAGGATCCAATTTCAAATGTATATAGCCTTGTGTGTGCACAAGAAACCATATATAAATAAATAGGTAAACAACTCTTGTCAATTACATCAACTATGCAACTCCTTGTATTTTTCCTCTTAGATCATAATGGTCAAGTGTGTGCACATTCGAACTAAAATGATGTAAGTTAAGTCATACCAAGCACTTCCAAATATTCAAAAGAAAAACACTATCCTTGTGTGTACACAACAAAAAAGCATTGTTCAGTCTATTTATAAGCATTAAATGTGATAAAACAACATCTTACATATTTAATATTTGGTTTGTGTGTACACAACAAACTCATATTAAATATTTAATATTCTATTGTTTTACCATGCTAGAAGGCGTTGTTCGATAATCCAAATATCTTTGAACGTTACAACTTAATATAATTTGTTTGAGGGGTTTGTTATTATTTTGTCTCATCTTGTTTAGCGCGCATGCACACACACACACACACACACACACACACACATATATATATATATATATATATTATAAGCATGCACATATAGAATACTATATTCTACCCGGATTGATTATAGACTTTATTCTAGTTTGGTTCACTAGAGCCACCAATTGAACCAAAAGGTCAAACCTAGGGTGCAAAAATTAAATTTAAATATGACTATTACATTTAAACCCGGGCTTTATTACAAACGGGTCTTCAAGCGCTCCTTGCTCCTTGATCTCCAATTCTTCAAAATAATTCTAACTATTCCTATTACAAAACTATTTAAAATAAATAGAAACCTTGATCAGCAGTCAAGGGGAAGTACATAGGAAGGAGATAGAATTTACATTAAGAAAAAATAGAGAAGACGAGGTACGCAGACCCCATTTACTAAAACTCATACATTCATGCATCTAACTAAAATAAAATTCAATCACATTGGTTAATTGTGACGCCCCCAAAATAGGTATACATTACCCATCTTGAGTCGCCAAATACATGGTACAAAATTCAAATACAACTTAATTATACAACAGTCATGTAAAATACGGCAAAACATAATCTAAGTGTTTTAATAAGAATATTGTCATCTAGACAATATCCACACTCAATGGAGTCCTCATTACATTTATTGTCACACTATTTAACAGAATAATGAGGACTACTAATGTTATCATCTGGACCGTCACTCCGTTCCCCGACTAGTCCCGGCTACGTTCTCATTTCCTGAAGAGAACAGTGAAAGAAAGGGTGAGCTCAACTAGCCCAGTAAGAAATATTATAACTAAGATAATGCAGAATAAATTATCATTAGCCTTTAACAGTGTTAAACTGATAAAATATAATAAACATCAAGTTTAACTGTAGCGGAACACGCAATCCATTAGAAGAGTCAAGTAGAGAATAAAATCTACTATCTTCTATGATTTAAAAGGTTTTTCATCACTTTTATCGCTGATACTCAGCTTAATAAATAAACCACATCATCCCTGCACTACGGCCAAGGATATTCATTAGTATTACGACCACAAATTATCCATGCACTACGGGCCAAGGATATTCGTGTATTCATCAATGGTCATGATCATGCCAACAACTGTCCATCAATGCACTACGGCCAATGAGGACTTTTACCACATCATTTGTAACATTACGGTCATGATTATACCGAATAATCCCTGGTCATAATCATACCAAGTCCATCTATGCACTACAGGCCACAGATGACTTTCAACATATTATAAACATGAGGATGATGACAATGATATAAGAATTCAATAAAACAAGTTCAATGATAAATTTGTAAATATTTATAATTTAATTTATCCAGAAATCAATAACGTCCAAATTGTCAACATGATACTGCTTTGTGGAGTAAAATTCAAGAATGCTTAGAAGAATATTTCCATGAAAAGATACTGGATGAAGCGCAAATATCAAGGATATTCCACTAATTTCATGGAGTATAGAAGCAAAAACTTTAATCAACTGAGTATAATAGAATATATGAAATCACAAATAGATTTTTGCCGCCATGTGGTAATCCACGTAGACAGATTATTCCAACAGAATATAATAAAGAATGGAATAACAGAAGAATTCACCAGGCGTGCGTAATCCGCACAGACAGGTTATTCCAATAGAATATTAAAGAATGGAACCGGTCGTATGTAATCCCGCATGCATGGATGTTCCAATGAGAATAATAAAGAACGGAACCAGGTCATGCGTAATCCGCACAGACAGGATGTTCTAACAGAATAATAAAGAATGGAACCAGGTCATGCATAATCCGCACAGACAGGATGTTCCAACAGAATAATAAAGAATGGAATAAAAACAGAATTCACCAGGCATGCGATAGACCATATAGACAGGTTATTCCAACATAATAATAAAGAATGGAATAACAACCCTTACGAGTATTGAAAGAAAATAACTCTCTTCATGAATACAAAAGAATAATACCCCGTACCTTAGAAAAATTGGATACTGGAATAGTGATGTAGTAGACTTCTCTTCTTCTTTCTCTCTATAATTTCTCTCTATAATAATTGCTCTAAAGCTTTTGTGAATTGGTGAGAAATGAAGGAAGAATGAGCTTCTATTTATAGGAAAATATAGTTTCGATAATTGCACGTTTTGGGGCTCGAAATATTACAGTATAATACCTTCCTCTTTTTTTTTCATTTTTAATTTAGTCATGCAAGTATTATCAAACTTGCACCACCTCCCCTAATAGTAAATAATGTGAATTAATAGTTCATTCATGTGACTCAATAGTATAATCATGTAAAAAAACTAATTACAGTATAGTACCTTCAATTATACCTCCATTTTTAATTTAGTCATGCAAGTATTATCAATTTTGCACCACCTCCCCTAATAGTACATGAATGTGAATCAATAGTACACACATGTGAACAAATAGTTATAAGAATGTGATATAATAGCAATTAATTGCTCATTTATCCGATTAATTACCCGATTGGTCAATATAACCTCCAAACATCAATTATTATCGAAATAAATGTCAATTTCCACTAACACTAATAATCCCAACACAATGGAACTATCAATTTCATCTTTAATCAACATAACTTATTCATCATTAATATTATAACTCACAATATTTAACAACCAGGTCGTTCCCATGAAAAAGGGGGCTTTTCGATAAGGATTTTTCCTTATTGGCGCGCAATTAGGTGACCAAACCTCTCCTTGACAGAACTTCTAGACATTGTCAATATTGCAAATAATAATATGAATAACATTGTCGTCTCAATTATTGATTTAATAATAATAAATATTATGCAGATGATACTGTGACAATAATTGAATCAATAATATGAGAGATATGATGCAGTAATTACCATAGCAATAATTGAGTATAATTGAGTGACTTCTCACGTAAGCATCAATAATCAATATTGTGTGCTACTATGCAACCACGCGTATTACTGTACTTTTACTACCGGGTAGTTCAACAGTTTTAACGGTAACACTTTCGCCGTTATTTTTATAAAAGATAATTACATGCGTTGCTTAACTACGACAATACTTACATTGTGGGGTCCACCATGATGATTGTCTTGCCGTCATTTAATATTCCTTATTAAAACGAATATTCTCTGACCAACCGAATATTATATAACCACTTGCTTACTTTGCAAAATTTGTAAATATTACCCACAACTATAATATTATATCAAATCCACACCATAATATTCAAAAATATATTTCGAGAAAATTATTCTTTATTCATAAAAGTTGGGGTCTTACAACCTCCCCTTCTTATGAAATTTTGTCCTCGAAATTAAGGTACGTACCTGGTATATCGAAGAGGTGAGGTTACCTTGATTTCATTTCAGATTCTAACTCCCAGGTCATTTCCTCAATATCGTGGTTTCTCCACAAAACTTTGACTTGAGGTATAACTTTAGAACGTAGAATATGATCCTTCTTATCCAAGATTTTAACAGGTAACTCTTCATACATTAAATCATCCTCTATCTCATCTGGTTTTAATTCAATAATGTGGTTCGGGTCTTTCATATATTTACCTAATATAGATATGTGAAAAACGTTATGAACACGAGACATACTTGGCGGTAAGGCGAGTTTATAGGCCACAGTTCCTACTCGATCGAGGATTAAAAATGGGCCAATGAATCGAGGGTTGAGCTTTCATCTCTTTCCAAATCTCGTAACTCACTTCCATGGAGAAACATGTAACAACACATGATCTCCAATATCGAATTCCACGTCCTTTCGATGAAGATCAGCATAACTCTTTTGTCGATCTTGTGAGGTTTTTATACGTTGTCAGATCGTTTGAATCTTTTTCGTAGTCATACGTACCAACTCCGGTCCCAACAACGTTGCTTCACCCACCTCATCCCAGCATACTGGAGAACGACACTTTCTTTCATACAACGCCTCAAATGGAGCCATGCCAATACTTGCTTGATAACTGTTATTGTAGGAAAACTCCACCAATGGTAAGAACTTGTCCCAACTTCCTTTGAAGTCAAGGACACAGAGTCTTAATAAATCTTCAAGAGTTTGAATAGTCCTCTCCGACTGCCCGTCTGTCTAAGGATGATATGTCGAGCTAAACCGTAAATCCGTGCCCATAGCTTTTTGCAAACTAACCATAAATCTTGAAGTGAATCTTGGGTCTCGATCAGAAACTATGGATACCGGCATACCATGCAGTCTTACAATCTCGTTTATGTACATACGAGCAAAATGTTCAAGTGTGTAAGTTTCTCGTATAGGTAGGAAATGAGCAGACTTGGTCAATCTATCAACAATGACCCAAATTGCATCTATGCCTTGAGAAACCTTGGGAAGACCAGTAACGAAATCCATGGTAATATGCTCCCACTTCCATTCTGGAATTTCAAGTGGTTTCAATGGACCTTTTGGTACTTGATGCTCTGCCTTGACTCGTTGACAAGTTAAACACCTTGAGATAAACTTCGCTATCTCTCTCTTCATATTGCTCCACCAAAATGTATGTCGAAAATCATGATACATTTTGGTACTCCCAGGATGGATTGCAAACGGTGTGTTGTGCGCCTCCATCATGATTTTATACTTTAAATCAGGGTTGTTAGGAACACAAAGTCTGGAGTTGACTCGAAGTATTCCTTCTTCATCGATTCTTGCTTCCGGCATAACACCTTCTTGAACTTTCTTCCTCATACGCATTAGCTCCAGGTTTGTAGCTTGAGCAGCTTTAACTTTATCGATTAAAGTCGGTTCTACTCGTATATTCGTCATCATCACATGGGTCCTTAGAGTCTTTAACTCTATCTCCATCCTTTGTAAGTCATATAAAATGGGCCTTTGCGTTGAGAATAATGCACTCGTACCCGCATATGATCTTCTACTCAATGTATCAGCTACTACGTTCGCTTTTCCAGGATGGTATTGAATGGTATGATCATAATCTTTCAACAACTCAAGCCATCGTCGTTGCCGCATGTTGAGTTCCTTTTGAGTGAAGAAATATTTGAGGCTTTTATGATCCGTATAGATCTCCACCTTCTCTCTATACAGGTAATGCCTCCAAATCTTAAGCATTAAAAAGCATCGCTTGCAACTCTAGATCATGAGTAGGATAATTCCTCTTATATTCTTTGAGTTGTCGTGAGGCATAGGCTATGACTTTCCCATGTAGCATGAGAACACATCCTAACCCTTTGCCTGAAGCATCACTGTAGATGACAAATCCCTCCGAGCCAGATGGTATTGTCAGAATAGGTGCTGAAATGAGTCTCCTCTTGAGTTCTTGAAAACTCTTCTCACATTCTTCGCTCCAACCGAATTTTGTATCTTTTCGAGTCAACTGAGTTAATGGAGTAGCGATTCGAGAAACCCCTTCTACGAATCTCCAATAATAACCAGCTAAGCCGAGAAAGCTACGTACTTTGGTCACTGATTTAGGTTGCTCCCAGCTTTGAATTACTTCAATCTTTGTCGGGTCAACATGTGACAACCGAGATTTTGTAATTAATTTTAATATTTATTGGATTGAATAAATATTTTTTGATGAATTAATTATTAGACTAAATGATTAATTGATGAAGTTGTGATAGATTAATTTAATTATATGTGTTACATTTATTAAATTAATGTGGAGAATTTTTATTATCGAAGTATGTGATTATGTGAGCTTATTGTATTAAAAGAAATATTTAATAAGCCTAGTGTTATTTTAATTAATTTAATTATTAATTAGAGATTTAAGAATTTGACATTATTAATCAATGAGAATTTGAATTATGTGACTATGTGAATTAATGAGAAATTATTATATTTTATTTAAAATAAATTAAATAAGATATTGATTTATTTTATGAAGGAGTGTGACATTAATTAAACTATATGATAAAGTTTTATTAAATTAAATGGTTTTTGAAACCTATTCTAGCTAGCCAAACATGGCCCTAAAGGGAGTTAAAGGCGTTAACCCATGATCGGGTGGCCCGACCACCAACGCGTCAGTTGTTCCTTATTTAGTTTATGTCTTCTTTTCTTTCTTCTTCATTATTTGCCTAAGTCTAGAAAGCGTAACAAAGAGAGATGTAGAGAAAGAGTTGAGAATTCAGAGATTGTTAAGAGGATTGTGAGAGTCATCTGAGAAGGAATTCATCTTCCATTAATTCTACGCTTGGGTAATCTCTTCAACCCAATTCCTTTTTACGTCAGTTAGTTTTTTTTTTTTTGAAAAATGGCTTTCATTTAAGTTTTGTTGAATCTCTATAAATGGGGAAATTATGTTAGGGATATATGTAATAATTCGAGTAGCATAACATGTTTTATATATATTGTATATGATTCCATATCATAAGTTTCATAATATTATGACTTGTTATTTCAAAAATTTACAGAGTACGTTATATGGCCATAACGTAATTTTAATATGTCAACCATAAATTTTTCTACAAAATTTCCACTTATATGTGATTATCCATGATAAAACGAACAAAACAAAATTTGAATGGTTGGATTTGGTTTTATAACAAATCCGTGGCGTTGAATTTTAGGAATTTATGTTCAACACTTCAAGAACATCAAGAACAGTACAATTTGCATAATTTAATTATGTGATTATGTGTTTTAATGGGTTAAAATCACTCTATAAAATGTTGGGTATTGATTATATATGAATTCTAACATCTGGGTATGTTTAATTTGGAGAATTAATGATTATGTAGTGTTTATTTCATTTGAATTCGTGTTCTTCATGAATCGAGAATTACGAGTTCGAGTGTTCATGTGCATGGCTCAACTCCTAGTTCATTTCTGTGGCCAATACTACAGCCGCCAAGACCAAGAGTATAAAAGTGAAATGCAAATACCACTTAGCGTAATGTCCGTAAATGCATTTTTTCAATGTTCAAGTATAGAAATGTGTTAGTAACCTAGTCTAATGAATATAAAAACTGGTTAGATATATAATGAGACATTAAAGTGAGTTTTTACCAAGTCAAGAGGACAATTGCGTGTTGATTGAATTGTTGATTATATACTTAGCTTGTTGTTCGTATAGTGTAATATTATGTGGAAACAAGTATGGTAATATGACTAAGTATAGTCCTGAATTCGAGTTAGACAAAGAATAAACGTGTGATGTTTAGTAAGTTAAAATTGACTGGTATTGTGAACGTAATTGATATGTAGGAGTTAAATCAAGGAACGAGTTTAGTTAAAGTGTAATCTACGCACGAGGCAAATTTCCTAACCCTACTTGTTATCATTATTGAGTTATTCTTATTATTATTAATCAAGTTCAATTGTTATATTAAAGATTGATTATCTTTTCAAAGCATGATTCTGTTATACAATAATTGTCCTATTGTATACCTATTGAGATTATTATTCAATTTAATTATCATTATTGTTGAACCTTATTAGACTAGCGAACCCTTATTGATTCGACTAGTCCATAGTTGATGAACGTTCTAAATTTCAGAACCCTTATTGAATTATCCAAACCAAACTTCCATTGGTGCGGACTCGAATGTCAAACTGAGATGAACAACCCTGCAAAGGGATTACTTATGCGTTAGCGTTAAGATATTATGCACAGTATGGTACTAAGGGTTGATCCCCCTAAGTACGAGAAGAAGAGTCCATAGTCTTTTGACTGTTAAAGGTTTCAAGTATAACCCTTGCTAACCTAGGACATAGTTCAAGGTCTTATGACCGTCAGAAATCTTTTGATTCTTGTTATTCATTCTTGATTCAAAAGTTGAGCTTTTATTTCAGAAGTCTTTGATTCACTCGCATGTTATTATACATTATTATTTCATTATTTTACTTGTGGGCAATAGTGCTCACTCTTGCGTAATAATAACATTGCAGTTAAGAACGAAAGGTCCGACGAGCCTTCTACTAGCAAAGGCAAGGGCAAGATTAACAAGTGACGAAGACTTATTGTTTTATATGATGATGTATTTCTATTTAAGACTTAAGTTAATGATGTTGTTTAAGATTTATTTGTTTATGTTTCCGCACAGATGTTTAAGGTTAGTTTAACCTGTGATTGTATTTACTATTCGGATGTTGTAACCCCATAAGGGGAGGATTTTATTTCTATCTATTGCATGGTTTGCATTTATTACGGGTAGATAGATAGATGATATTTTATCTGATGAACACCAAATCCCGTGGAATTGAAGTACCCGGATTTGGGGGTGTCCCAAGTTGGTATCAAAGCTGTAGGTTATGAACCTTAGGTGGGGGAACAACCTTAGGTAGTAGCCTTATAGAAAGAACATAGTGATGGAAAACTCTTATCGATTTCTAGAAAATGAATTTTTGTAATTCATTGAAGATAATAAAAGACTTTATGTGCTTATGTGTTAAATTATGTGCTCACTAGTACGACTTAGTAACTAAAACTTGAAATTTTATTGTCAGGATGTCGGATGTTGGAGGAACTAGTCGAGCAGGGGAGGAGGAACCCCGAGTACCTACAGTACCTACAGAGGAGGAGCCCAGAGACATTCATGTCGTTAGGGAATAGTTGGTACTGAGGGAGTCATCTCCATTGATCACCGTTGTTGGTCAGGAGCATGAACCTGAGACTGATCCTGAGGAGGATCCTGAGGAGGAATTTGAAGAGGAAGAGGAAGAAGAGGACTTTCCACAAAGACTCCATATTTGAGATGTACGACACATTATATGCACCGTAACGTGAGATTTACGAGATGATGTCTTGAGGATCCGATCGAAGCGAGCGATTATTCAGCAGATTACTCTCGAGCAGAAGGAAAGGGAGATTTCGAATCTTCACTCACGACTGGGAAATGTAGAATGGGATTTGGTCCACGAGAAGGGTCAAACCGAAGATAAGACCGTAGATATAGAAAAGTTGAAGAAGGAACTGAAGGAAAGCTTTGAAAGGCTGATCATAGCAGAGGAAGGCTGGGTGAGAGAGTCACGTCGTGCTAATCTTGCGGAAGAGGATGGTCGTGCAAAGAAGGCGAAGCTTGGGGAGACATACTCTACACTTAATCATGCAATGGATGAGGCCCAGGATCGAGTTTTAAGGTACCCCATCTAGTTTGAAGGACTTCCATCGTACATGCTGGATCGCAGGACGATGTCTCGCATCATGGAAGAGGAGCGTAGCAAGGCTATTCAGCGTCTTGACAGACAGTGATAGAATTTGTTTAGTTATATGATATACTTATTTAGTATTTAGATGTAAATTCCGATGTGGTTATGAACAAAGGAATATTTTAATATTTAAATCCTGAAGACTCTTTATCTCAGGATAGTTGATGTAAATAGCAGTGATGCTATCGTTTGATGTAAAACTTTTGATTTGAATGAATATATATCAAGTTGTTTGAGATAATGTGTTAAGTGATTATGTTAAATTGTTAAATAATTCCTTAACTATTTAGAGAAATAAACAAAGATCTAATAAGCATATAATTTAATAGAATTATGCCGCCAAGAAGAAGACAACAACGTCAACTAGCTCAGGAAGAGTCTACGAATAACAACAATAACGCCAATGCTAATCCCGTTCAGCAGTTGGTTAACTTACTGACTGGAGCAATGAATAATCAACCTCAAGCTCCACCAAATACTACGTTTAAAGATTTCAAGGCAGTGGGACCGCCAGAGTTTAAAGGTTCCATGAACACGATCGAGGCTCAAACGTGGGTTATGGAGATGGAGAAGGTTTTCGACGTTGCTAGGGTTATAGAGGACCAGAAGACCACTTTTACAATGTTTATACTGAAGTCTGAAGCTAGCTATTGGTGGAAAGCAAACAAAGTTCGTGGAGGTGAAGGTGTAATTATTTGGGAGAGATTTAAGGAGATGTTCTTCGAGATGTATTTCCCGACCTGCTCACATAACCAGATGGAGGTTCAATTTTTGGAATTGAAGCAGGGAAATATGAGCGTACCTGATTATGCGGCTAGATTCAACGAGTTGGCGAGGTTCGCCCCGTATCAAATACACACAGACGAGAGAAAAACCAGAAGATTCGAACAAGGACTAAAGCCTTGGGTATATAGTAAAGTATCAATGTTTCAGATAAACACGTTTGCTAGAGTACTGGAAAAGGCCATCCTCGCTGAAGGCGGAAGCGATGCGGTGACCAAGTACAATCAAGATCAGAAGAAGAAGAAGAATGAAAGTGAAGGAAATAACAAGACTAGTGGAAGTGGCACAGGAGGTGGTAATTTTAATCAGAAGAAAAGGTGGAATGACAATTCATCATCGGGGAATCAACAAGGAAGTCAGAAGAAAAGAATCGAAGCATGCCCGACCTGCGGTAAAGCTCATCTGGGAATTTGTATGAAGGGAAAAAGAGTGTGCTATAATTATGGTCAGGAAGGCCACATAGCACCTAACTGTCCTAACCCAAAGAAGGGTGCTTGCTTCACGTATGGTTCGAAGGACCATCTAGCAAGAGACTTTCCTAAGAAGGGATCGGGAGGGTCAGGATCAGGAGGAAACCGGGGAAACAACAGTGGAAATGCCTTAACTATCACCGGACCAACCGCAACAAACCGACCGACCGCTAGGACTTTCAACATGACGGTGCAGGATGTAGTTCAATCTCGTGATGTGGTGTTAGGTATCATTCCGATCAATAAAATTAATTCTTATGTTTTATTTGATTCGGGTGCTACTTGTTCCTTTATATCCGATGACTTTGCTAAGAATTTAGATTTGCCTAAGGATGAATTGGAATATCCCATGAACATAGAAATTGCGAATAGAGAAATAATCCCTGTTAAGTACGTACATAAGAACTGTAGAGTGGATATTAAGGGTAATATCATGAACGTAGACCTTATCCCTATTCGACTTGGGGAATTTAACGTTATATTGGGAATGGACTGGTTATTCAATTACGGGGCTGTAATTGATTGCCAAAAGAAGCGTATTAACCTTATAACTCCGTCAAAGGTTGTGTTTTATGGTAGCAAGTCGCCTAGACAAGCGAGTTGTCATGCGAAGATGATGCGTGCGAGCGGGAAGTTATTAAGACAAGGCTGTGTAGGATACTTAGCTTACATAGTCGACAGTCGAAAAGAGAATCCGAAGGTAGAAGAAATACCGATTGTGAGGGACTTCGTCGACGTATTCCAAAACGATTTGCCAGGACTTCCACCAGATAGAGAGGTTGATTTCGTGATCGATTTAGCGCCCGGAACTGCTCCAATATCGAAGGCACCATATCGAATGGCACCAGTAGAGATGAAAGAATTAATGGTACAACTACAAGAATTACTGGACAAGAAGTACATTCAACCGAGCGTATCGCCATGGGGAGCGTCGGAGTTATTTGTGAAAAAGAAGGACGGATCGATGCGGCTCTGCATTGACTATAGAGAACTGAATAAGGTCACGATTAAGAACAGATATCCATTACCGAGGATCGACGACCTGTTTGATCAATTGAAGGGAGCGAGATACTTTTCCAAGATAGACTTGAGAAGCGGTTATCATCAACTGAAGGTGAGGCCAGAGGATGTACCAAAGACATCGTTCAGAACGCGATATGGTCACTACGAATTTTTAGTAATGTCGTTTGGTCTTACGAATGCTCCTGTAGCATTTATGGGACTAATGAATGGTGTGTTCAAGCCGTTTTTGGACAAGTTCGTAGTGGTATTTATAGATGACATTTTGGTCTATTCGAAAACCAAGGAAGAACATGAAGAGCATTTGAGATTAACATTGGAAGTATTTAGAAGGGAAAAGTTGTATGCCAAGTTTTCAAAATGCGAATTTTGGATTGAACGAGTGCAATTTCTTGGGCACGTGATCGATAAAAATGGAATTTCGGTAGATCCATCCAAAGTCAAAGCCATGATTAACTGGGATCAGCCGAGGATGCCGTCGGAAGTACGAAGTTTTCTTGGATTGGCAGGATATTATAGAAGGTTCATACAAGACTTTTCCAAGATCGCAACTCCATTAACGAATTTAAGTCGAAAAGCTGTGAAATTTGTTAGGATGGAGAAGTGTGAGGAAAGCTTTCAAGAATTGAAGAAGAGGTTGAGTACAACACCTGTGTTGTCTCTTCCGGACGATACAGGTAATTTTGTTGTTTATAGTGATGCGTCGCATAAAGGACTTGGCTGTGTGCTGATGCAAAACGGCAAAGTTATTGCGTATGCATCACGACAATTGAAGGATTACGAGAAGGGATATCCAACCCATGACTTGGAGTTAGCTGTAGTTGTTTTTGCTTTTAAAATTTGGAGGCACTATCTCTACGGGGAGAAGTGTGAAATATATACAAACCACAAGAGTCTGAAATATATTTTCACACAGAAGGATTTGAATATGCGACAAAGAAGATGGTTGGAATTAATTAAGGATTACGACTTTGAGATTTTATACCATCCGGGTAAAGCAAATGTGGTTGCCGACGCCTTAAGCAGAAAGGGTCGTGAGAAATTAATGATGTTGACTGCTCAGGAGGAGTTAATTGCAGAAATGGAGAAACTGGAGTTGGAAGTGAAGTATCATATGGATTTTGATGAGAAGCTATTTCAGATGCAATCTGGTACAACCTTACTAGATAAAGTTAAAGAGGCTCAACTTCAGGACGATGAATGTAAAAAGGTGACAAAGAAGATATCTGAAGGAATTGAACCAAGATTCAAGCTTGATAAGGAAGGAATACTGAGATTCGAGAGTAGAATTTGGGTCCCGCCAGTACAAGATATTAAGGAAGAAATTTTGAGCGAGGCTCATAGTTCACGATATTCGATTCACCCTGGTAGTACCAAAATGTACCAAGATCTTCGACAACATTTCTGATGGCCAAATTTAAAACGAGATGTTGCAGAATGTGTTGCCAAATGTCTGACCTATCAGAAAGTAAAAGCAGAGCATCAGAGACCGAGTGGATTGCTACAACCGTTAGAGATCCTATAATGGAAATGGGAACATATTATAATGGACTTCGTGGTTTGCCTTCCGATGACTCAGAAAGGCTATGACGCAGTATGGGTTATCGTTGACCGACTGACAAAATCCGCACACTTCCTTTCGATCAAAATCAGATTCAACTTAGATCAGTTGGCGAGACTATACGTAAAAGAGATTGTTTCGAGGCACGGAGTGCCGGTGTCAATTATTTCTGATAGAGATCCGCGCTTTACATCGAATTTTTAGAAACATCTTCAGGAATACATGGGTACGCAATTGCGAATGAGTACATCATACCACCCTCAAACAGACAGACAGAGCAAAAGAACGATTAAGACATTAGAAGATATGCTAAGAGCCTGTGTGATGGACTTTAAAGGAAATTGGGATGATCACTTACCGTTAGTAGAGTTCGGCTACAACAACAGTTACCACGCTAGTATAGGCATGCCACCTTATGAAGCGTTATACGGCAGAAAGTGTAGAACTCCGCTATATTGGGACGAAGTTGGCGAAAGACAATTACTAGGCCTGGAATTGGTACAACAAACAGCAGAAATAGTCAAAGTGATCCGAACAAGATTGACAGCAGCTCAAGATAGACAGAAGAAGTACGCCGATCCACACCATAAAAATGTTGAGTTCAAGCCAGGTAGTTATGTATTCTTAAAGGTCTCTCCTTGGAAGGGAAAGATCAGGTTCGGAAAGAAAGAGAAATTAAGCCCAAGATTCATTGGACCCTTTGAAGTTCTGAGAAGGGTCGGAGAAGTTGCTTATGAGGTAGCCTTACCTCCAGCTCTAGAGAATGTCCACAACATTTTCCATGTCTCAGTCCTACGACCCTACAAACCTGATTACAAGCACGTGATTGAATATGAACCCCTACATTTCGACAAAGACTTATCTTACGAAGAAATTCCTGTTCAAATTGTCGACCGAAAAGAACAAGTTCTGAGAAATAAAGTAATACCTTCTGTTAAGGTAATTTGGAGGAACCACAACGCTGAAGAAGCTACGTGGGAACTCGAAGAGAATATGATAAAGAATTATCCTCATTTATTTACTTAGAATGTTATAAGCGATTCTGGGGATAGAATCTTTGTAAGGGGGGGAGAATGTAACGGGACGAATTGTTTGAGTTGTGATTCTGAGGATAGAATCCTTTTAAGAGGGGAAAGATGTGACAACCGAGATTTTGTAATTAATTTTAATATTTATTGGATTGAATAAATATTTTTTGATGAATTAATTATTAGACTAAATGATTAATTGATGAAGTTGTGATAGATTAATTTAATTATATGTGTTACATTTATTAAATTAATGTGGAGAATTTTTATTATCGAAGTATGTGATTATGTGAGCTTATTGTATTAAAAGAAATATTTAATAAGCCTAGTGTTATTTTAATTAATTTAATTATTAATTAGAGATTTAAGAATTTGACATTATTAATCAATGAGAATTTGAATTATGTGATTATGTGAATTAATGAGAAATTATTATATTTTATTTAAAATAAATTAAATAAGATATTGATTTATTTTATGAAAGAGTGTGACATTAATTAAACTATATGATAAAGTTTTATTAAATTAAATAGTTTTTGAAACCTATTCTAGCTAGCCAAACATGGCCTTAAAGGGAGTTGGGGGCAGTTAACCCATGACTGGGTAACTGACCAGCAAAGCGTCAGTTGTTCCTTATTTAGTTTACGTCTTCTTTTCTTTCTTCTTCATTATTTGCCTAAGTCTAGAAAGCGTATCAGAGAGAGATACAGAGAAAGAGTTGAGAATTCAGAGATTTTTAAGAGGATTGTGAGAGTCATCTAAGAAGGAATTCATCTTCCATTAATTCTACGCTTGGGTAATCTCTTCAATCCAATTCCTTTTTAGTCAATTAGTTTTTTTTTTGAAAAATGGCTTTCATTTAAGTTTTGTTGAATCTTTGTAAATGGGGAAATTATGTTAGGGATATATGTAATAATTAGAGTAGCATAGCATGTTTTGTATATATTGTATATGATTCTATATCATAAGTTTCATAATAATATGACTTGTTGTTTCAAAAATTTACAGAATACGTTATATGGCCATATGGCCCTTATACATAATTTTAATATGTCAACCATAAATTTTTCTACAAAATTTCTACTTATATGTGATTATGCATGATAAAACGAACAAAACGAAATTTGAATGGTTGGATTTGGTTTTATAACAAATCCGTGGCGTTGAATTTTAGGAATTTATGTTCAACACTTCAAGAACATCAAGAACAGTATAATTTGCATAATTTAATTATGTGATTATGTGTTTTAATGGGTTAAAATCACTCTATAAAATGTTGGGTATTGATTATATATGAATTCTAACATGTGGGTATGTTTAATTTGGAGAATTAATGATTATGTAGTGTTTATTTATTTGAATTACGTGTTACGTACTCTTTGTGAAACAACGCGTAGACATCGTATTTTAACCACCGGGTATTCCAACAGTGTTAGCGGTAACAACTACGCCGTTATTTATAAAAACTCCCTTTTGTCATTTTCTTCATCCGACAGTTATTTTGTTATGGGGCCCACTAATGGCTGCGCCGTCGTACGAATATTCCTTGACAGAAAGAATATTCCACGACCAAACGAATATTCCCAGATAGGAATGAGTATTTTATAACCACTTGCATATTTTGAATTTTTTTTTCATATATCACCCTTAACTTTAACTTTTATCAATTTAACCATTTACTGAATAGTAATTATAAGAAAAATTGAATACTTTTATTTCATAAAATTCGGGGTCTTACAATCTCCCCTCCTTATGAAATTTCATCCCCGAAATTTACGTACCTGGTATTTCAAAAAGTTGAGAATACCTTGCTTCAATTTCAGATTCTATCTCCCCGGTCATCATGATTTCTCCATTGCTCATCTCCCGTGATAACTTCATTTGGGTTCCTCACTTGTTGGGAAGTCATGACAACCGCTTTCCCTTGAACTACTCGGTTTTGACTTGTCTAGGGCAGCATTTGGAGTCATCACTATCGTTGGAATATACTTTTCTATAGGGCATATTCCTCCCTCAACTGCCTCGTCGTACTCCTGATTCATAATCTGAATCATCAATCTTCGATCCATATCGAATTCAGGTTGACCGCTCTGTACAGGGTAATTCAAAACTAGATGTTGGGTTCTCCCAATTGCTTTTTAAAAAGAGAAATTCATATCATCTATTTTAGCCTTCTTAGATCGGACATCTCTTTCCACAATATCCACGTGTCGTGCGGCTTTTGCCCATGCATCACTTATTCTCACTCGTTCAGTTTTTTCTTCTTTCAGCTCAGATTCCATCTTTATCATCTTATACTCTGCTAAAGAATGCTTCTGTTCAAGCATCACATATCGGGTAACACAAGCTTGAATTATTGCATCCTTTTGTTCCATGACCGCCTGTCGTTCTTTAGCCTGCTCTTCTAACTCATGAATATGATTTTGAAATTCTACATTTTGATCATATAATACCTCTAATAAACTCTCCTCAGGTACCTCTTCTTCCTCTTCTTCCTCACTCTCAGCTGTTACCTCTACGACTATCTCGGGTGAAACTATCAATTCTTCACTCACCACATGGATATCTCTAATTCCTTCTTCGTCTGACATCACATTATCATGGTTAGTGATTAGAGGTATCCCCACAGTCTCATTCACTCCATTGTTAGCATTCTCAGCTGCCATTCTCAAATACTGCCATAAAACAAGGGTTAATTAAGCAAATTAACGTATCACATAATATCCATATATTATGACCGACCAACAATTAAGCTTAGGTAGGGCACACTAGCGAAGGATTTACTCATCTCTCCCCTCCTAGTTATATTCCCCGATCTCCGCCAGAGACCATATCCCTAAGTTCTGATACCAAATGTAACAACCCCAAAACAGGTCCATTCCATCCAACCTATTCTGAGTCGCCAAATACATGGTACAGAAAATAACTACAATTTTATTACAACAATTGTTGTGCAAAATACAACAACACATATGCTGTGAGTTTGGATACAAATATATACCAACTGTGACTCTCATCCCCACCTTGGATAGCACGTCACAACGACACCTTATATAAAGGTATAGTCAAAAACTGTTTTAGAAATTAAAATATTTGGGAAGTGCTCAAGGAAACCTTCGTACATTGGAGGCCATGCTTCTAGGTTATGATAGATATCATATGGCCACATAATTATCCTTGGTTGACCCAATAGACCCCAAAGAAAAACAAGAAGATTACTATCATATTCTTCCCAATGGTGAGTCTTCTCTTGACATATCATTATCTCCACTGTCTCTAATTGAGAATTATACTTCAAACAAACACCAAGATTATATAGGTAGTCCTCGTAAATATACTCAGCAAGTGGATGAGCACAACCCTGTCTTATGATGACACGAGTTGGTATGTCATTAGACATCTTGTATGATAGTGGCAAAACACCCTTCCAACGTTGGGTTCGCCTCACCCTAGTTGATTCACCAAATATAACTACTAAATGATGACCACCGTTCTATTCCCCTGTTATTCCCCGCTTGAGCCAACTACACTTTTATTACCTGAAAGGAATTGTGAAGCAAAAGGGTGAGCACAACTAGCTTAGTAAAGAATATCATGACTAAAGATAAATAAATTATCAATAGCCTTCAACAGTAATAAATCAGAGATTTAGAACATATGGTAGATGATAAAACTTTTCAACCATAGTTGCAGCGGAACGAGCAATCCATTAGAAGAGTCAAATAGACCATAAAATCTATTATCTCTCTATGTTAAAAGTCCATCAACAATGTTTTATCCCTGTAACATTAATCAACAATTCCAATCCACAATCACGTGTATAACTCATAATCGTAATTGTAATTCTAAATTCCTTTCCTCATCCAGGACAAAGTTAATTTTCATCACCTGAAACATCAAAGATCATGGTTATACCAAATCACAGTTCATGTTCATAATCCTACTAATAAATTCATCTTTGCACTACGGCCAAAGATATTTATCAACAAGTTATCTTTGCACTACAGGCCAAAGATATTCAACAACAGGTCATCTTTGCATTACGAGCCAAAGATATTCATCAGAAATCATTCATCTTTGCACTACAGGCCAAAGATATTCAGTTATGTCATCATTTAGGACTGAGGATGATGCAAAATATTTTAAAGAAAACGAATCCAGTGAAACAAAAGAACAAATATTAAGGATTCGTACTTTAAACAACCCAAGTTCAAAAATACTTCATAAATAACCAGAGTGGAGTAAAATTCAAGAATGAAGACCAAAACATAGATCCAATCAAAGATAGGAATCATAACAGACAATCTTGGACACAAAGAAAAAAACTTAATTTTTCTGTGAATAATGTCGTATTTGTGAATAGTGCCGTATACGTGAATAGTAACTCCGACACCAAAAGATAGAAATTTCACAAAAAATATCATCATGCTTCGTGAATAGTAACTCGTGAATAGTAACTCATGAATAGTAAACCCGACATGAAAAAGTTCCAAATTTGATAAAAAGTTCAAACCAATATTTCGACATAATGATATTGAAGAAATAATATCTTTTATGAAGAAAATAATCTCCCTTACCTCAGAAAGAATAGTACTTCTGACTAGAATACTGGATATAGTGCTAAAAGAACTTGCACCGTATAGCAATACTCGAAGTACTAAAATACTCACAAAAATACGCTCGATATATAGAGAGAAAAAGAGAGAGAAATCTTTAGTTTCTGGTGTGATTTTCAATTCTAACCTAAACACCCTATTTATAGGAAA
This sequence comes from Panax ginseng, assembly GCA_020205605.1. NCBI lineage: Eukaryota > Viridiplantae > Streptophyta > Magnoliopsida > Apiales > Araliaceae > Panax > Panax ginseng. The sequence continues at coordinate 18,720,819 of CM035150.1, forward strand.
ATGCTTAGAATATCAAAGCAGAAAATTTAATATAATAATATTATTATTATTCCACAAATTCCTACGCACACTCATTGAATCCAACATCATCCATCTACTCAAATAAAAACAATAAAAACGTTTTGTTAATTAAAACAATTAAAACTTCCAAAATCAATTATTTTGGAACTTCAGAACTTCAATAATTCATAATAAATAGCCCTTTTATCAGAAAATTCGAATCTCTCATCTTTTTATAGGAAATTCAATTCTCTACAACTTTACAGAAGAGAGTTTTTCCAAAATCCAAATAGAAATTGACCGAAATTCACATGCGGACGATTTTACAGGCTATAATTAAATTTCAGTCAAGAAATGGGGTCTACCAACATGTTTAACATGTTTTAAACAACTTTTGCAACAAAAATATTCTTCCTCCTCATATACTCATATATACCACATTCATTATAAAAATATCACCATTATTATATTATTAAAATATAATAATAAATTATTTTATCAGAAAAGATAAAATATCAATTTTCAACAATTGTCACTTTAAAAAAAATATTCTCCATCTATATCCACATAAAATGAATATTTTCCTTATCATATAAATCAATAATTAATTATTCACAAATAATATTACAGAATCACAATAATGACAACCAGTCAGTTCCCAGGAAAGAGGGGGCTTTCCAATAAGGATTTCTCCTTACTGGCGCGCAATTAGGTGACCAAACCTATCCTTAGACAGAACTTTCTAGACATTGCCAATAATGTTATCTAATAATATTATTCAGATAATATGAATTATTGCTTCGATAATGGAAAATACTGTTTAGTGACAATTATTAAAACAACAGTAATATAAAATATCAACGCATCAATTATTGAATCAATAAAATCGAATAAAGAATTTCGTAACAATTATTGAGTAGTGCCTTCTTACGTAAGAATCAATAATTGGTGCAATACTGCAGGTGCTTCTTGTGTGCAACAACGCCAGACATCGTATTTTAACCACGGTATTCTAACGATTGTTATTCAGTAATAACTACGCCGTTATTTATAAAAACTCCCTTTTGTCATTTTCTTCATCCGACAGTTATTCTATTATGGGGCCCACTAATGGTTGCGCCGTCGTACGAATATTCCCTAACAGAAAGAATATTCCACGACCAAACGAATATTCCCCGATAGGAATAAGTATTTTATAACCACTTGCATATTTTGGATTTTTTTTTCATATATCACCCTTAACTTTAACTTTTATCAATTTAACCATTTACTGAATAGTAATTATAAGAAAAATTGAATACTTTTATTTCATTAAATTCGGGGTCTTACAATTATTGTTGAACCTTATTAGACTAGCGAACCCTTATTGATTCGACTAGTCCATAGTTGATGAACGTTTTAAATTTTAGAACCCTTATTGAATTATTCAAACCAAACTTTCTTTGGTGCGGACTCGAATGTCAAACTGAGATGAACAACCCTGCAAAGGGATTACTTATGCGTTAGCGTTAAGATATTGTGCATAGTATGGTACTAAGGGCTGATCCCCCTAAGTACGAGAAGAAGAGTCCATAGTCTTATGACTGTTAAAGGTTTCAAGTATAACCCTTGCTAACCTAGGACATAGTTCAAGGTCTTATGACCCTCAGAAATCTTTTGATTCTTGTTATTCATTCTTGATTCAAAAGTTGAGCTTTTATTTCAGAAGTCTTTGATTCACTCGCATGTTATTATACATTATTATTTCATTATTTTACTTGTGGGCAATAGTGCTCACTCTTGCGTAATAATAACATTGTAGTTTAGAACGAAAGGTCCGACGAGCCTTCTACTAGCAAAGGCAAGGGCAAGATTAACAAGTGACGAAGACTTGTTGTTTTATATGATGATGTATTTCTGTTTAAGACTTAAGTTAATGATGTTGTTTAAGACTTATTTGTTTATGTTTCCGCACAGATGTTTAAGGTTAGTTTAACCTGGGATTGGCGCCTTACAACTGGTCAAACAGGTCATCAATGCGAGGCAACGGGTACCTATTTTTGATGGTGACATGATTCAACTCCCGATAATCAATACAAAGTCGCATACTTCCATCTTTCTTCTTCACGAATAAACAGGAGCACCCCAAGGAGACGTACTAGGACGAATGAAATCGATGTCTAACAATTCCTGCAATTGGGTCTTTAACTCATGAAGTTCAATAGGAGCCATTCGATATGGGGATTTGGAAATGGGTTTTGTATCGGGTTCAAGGTCGATAAAAAATTTAATTTCACTCTCTGGGGGTAGGCCAGGAAGTTCATCAGGGAATACGTCTGGAAATTTATTAACAATAGAAATATCTTTCAAATCTGACGTATTTTTGTTTAAATCTGTGACATGAGCTAAGAAAACTTGACATCCGTCTATCAATAAATGAATAGCTTTATGGCTTGAGATGACCGTGATTGATTTAATGGTTTGGTCGCTTGAATTCGCATAATAGGTTGATTATGAATATGAAAGCTAACAACCTTACGAAAATAATCAATTTTAGCATGATGAGTAGTTAACCAATCAATCCCTAGAATCACGTCAAATGCAAGTATTTTTAAAGAAATAAGATCGACAGGTAACGTGTGGTTATCGATTTGAATCAAACAAGACTTATAAACAGTGGATGTAATGAAGGTTTCTCCCAACGGAGTTTCAACCGATAAGTCAAAGTCTAATTTCTCCGGAGTCAAATTTAAACGTTGAGCGCAAGTATGAGAAATAAAAGAATGGATAGAACCGGTATCAAATAAGGTATAGCCTTCGCTAGAGTTTATGATAAGCTTACCCGTGATGACCTCGTTCGGGTTCCTTGCTTTCTGGAAGGTTACGACAAACGCTCTCCCTTGAACTACCGGCTTTGACTTTTCTGGGACGGCCTTTGGTGCCTCCATCCTAGCTGGACTTGTCTTTGGTGCATGACAAAATCGGGCTAGGTGACCTTCTCTTCCATAATTATAACACGCTTTGGACTGCATCGCGCAGTTTTGACTGATATGTCCCTCCCCTCCGCATTTGAAGCATATGATAGGTGGTCGTTCTCTTTCCTTAACAACGGGTGCTGGTGTTGAGGTCTTTCCATCATTGTTGAATCTCCTTTTCTTGATATGTCCATTTTTACTATCTTGGCCATGATTACCACCAAAGTGGTTACCATTTCTGGCATGTTGATTCCTCCACGTTTATTGTCACCGCTTCGATGACTGCTACCACTGGTATTATCATTTTGCTGGCTGCTTTCTCTTGGTTGAGTTAACTCGTTATCGCACTCCAATAACTAAGCCCTATTAAGAACATCTGAATATAAACACAGTTTGTGAGAAATTAAGTATTGACGTATCTCGGGTTTCAAACCTACATTTTGGACAGGAGCCACTCTCGCCTGCTGTTGCATAAATTGCATAAAGCCTCTGAACATTCCATCATTCACCATTTGGTCAGTGTTGTTGTTTGCATGAGGATTGTCGCCTTCCTGATGCACATTATCCTGATTATTGATCTGTGGAGACTCAACGGTCTCCTGTGCTCCATTGCTATTCTCAACATTCTCGGATGTCATTTTCAAATACTGCCACAAAACAAGGGTTAATTGACATGTCACATATTATCCCTATACTCTGACCGACCAAATAACTACCAAATAAACTTAGGTAGGTCATACTAGCGAAGGAATTCCCCGTCTCTCCCCTCCTAGTTCTTGTCTCACATCTCAGTTGTAAGACCCCAACTTTGATAAATAAAGATGAATTTTCTATAAATATCATTTTTGAATATTATGGAATGAATTTGATATAATGTTATAGTTGTGGGTAATATTTATAAATTTTTTAAAGTACGCAAGTTGTTATATAATATTCGATTGGTCGGGGAATATTCATTTTAATAGGGAATATTCGTACAACGGCACAATCATTGGTAGACCCCACAACGGAATTATTGTCAGATTGAGAAAATGACAAAAATACTTTATGAAAATAACGGCGGAAGTTTTACCGTTAACTGTTGAAACACCCGGTGTTAAAAAGTGCAAGATGTCTGCCAGTAGTTGCACAAAGACGATAGCACACGGTATTGATTATTGATGCTTACGTGAGAAGTCACTCAGTTTTGTTCAATTATTGTTACAGTAATTGCTGCATAGTATCTCACGTTATTTGATTCAATTATTGTCAATATTTTATAATCAATAATTGAGATGACAAAGTTATTAATATTATTATTTGCAATATTAACGATGTCTAGAAGTTCTGTTAAGGAGAGGTTTGGTCACCTAATTGCGCGCCAATGGGGAGAAATCCTTATTGGAAAGCTCCCTCTTTCCTGGGGACGACCTGGTCGATTAATATTGTGAATTATAATAATGATGATGAGTTTTGTTTTATTAGTATTATTAATGTAATAAAACAAAAAAGCTTTTTATATAAAACAAAATACTTTTATAAAGTTATTTGTTTTATTAGACAATAATTAGAATATATTATATTTTATTATGCATAGTGTTGCATCGTGCCTGCATAGTGTTGCATAGTGCATGCATAATGTTTTGCATAGTAAAATCTTTTTATATAAAACATAATACTTTTATAAAGTTATTTGTTTTATTAGATTTTAAATATATATATATATATATATATATATATTTAGAATATATTATATTTTATTGCATAGTGCAACATAGTATCCTTTCTATTTTCCTATAAATAGGATGCTTAGTTAGAATTGAAAACCACACCAGACGTTCAGAAAATTCTTCTATAATCTTGAGCATATTTTTTTAGAGTTTTAAGAAGCTTTGAGCGTAGTGCAAGTTTTTTCAAGAATATCATCACCCTACTAATACTTTTCTTTTACTGTAAGGGATATTATTTGTTGTACTCGTAAGGGTATTCTTTCTTTCTTATTCGTGAAGAGAACTTCTGTTATTCCATTCTTTATTATTCTGTTGGAATAACCTGTATACGCGGGATACCCTATACTTGGTGAAATTCTTCTGTTATTCCAATCTTTATTATTCTGTTGGAACATCCTTTCTGTGCGTTTACGCATGACCTGATTCCGTTGTTTATTATTACATTTTGGAATATCACATGCATGCGTTTCTGAATGACCTCGTTCCGTTGTTTATTATTACATTGGAATATATCACATGCAATGCGTCTCATGCATGACTGGTTCCATTATTTATTATTACATTGGAATATCTCGTATGTGCGTTTACTGCGTGACTGGTTCCGTTATTTATTATTACGTTGGAATAACACATGCATGCGGTCTATCGCATGCACGTGATTTCTTTTGTTATTCCATTCTTTATTATACTCAGTTGGTTAAAGTTTTGACTTCTATACTCCATGAAATTAGTGGAATATCCTTGATATTTACGCTTCATCCAGTATCTTTTCATGGAAATATTCTTCTGAGCATTCTTGAATTTTACTCCACAAAGAAGTATCATGTTGACAATTTGGACGTTATTGGTTCCTGGATAAATTAATTCTTGAACTTGTTTTATTGAATTCTTATATCATTGTCATCATCCTCATGTTTATATTATGTTGAAAGTCATATGTGGCCTGTAGTGCATAGATGGACTTGGTATGATTATGACCAGGGATTATTCGGTATAATCATGACCGTAATGTTATAAATGATGTGGTAAAAGTCCTCATTGGTCGTAGTGCATTGATGGACAGTTGTTGGCATGATCATGACCATTGATGAATACACGAATATCCTTGGCCCATAGTGCATGGATAAATTGTGGTCGTGATACTAATGAATATCCTTGGCCGTAGTGCAGGGATGATGTGGATTATTTATTAAGCTGAGTCTCAACGATAAAAGTCATGAAAAACCTTTTAAATCATAGAAGATAGTAGATTTTTTTATTTACTTGACTCTTCTAATGGATTGCTTGTTCCGCTGCAGTTAAACTTGATGTTTGTTATATTTTATCAGTTTAACACTGTTGAAGGCTAATGATAATTTATTCTGCATTATATTCGTCATAATATGTGACGCCCCCAAAATTAGGTATACATCACCCATCTTGGGTCGCCAGATACAAGGTACAAAATTCAAATACAACTTAATAATACAACTGTCGTGTATAATACGACAAAACATAAACTGTGAGTTTGAATACAAATATTGTCTATTAGAGAGTATAAAAACTCAAAAGGAGTCCTCATTACAATTATTATCACACTATTTCACAGAATAGTGAGGACTACTAATGCAAACATCTAGGACCATCACTTTGTTCCCCGACTAGTCCCTGCTACGTTCTCATTTCTTGAAGAGAACAATGAAAGAAAAAGGGTGAGCTCAACTAGCCCAGTAAGAAATATTATGACTAAGATAATGCAGAATAAATTATCATTAGCCTTCAACAGTGTTAAACTGATAAAATATAACAAACATCAAGTTTAACTGCAGCGGAATAAGCAATCCATTAGAAGAGTTAAGTAGAGAATAAAATCTACTATCTTCTATGATTTAAAAGATTTTTCATCACTATTATCGCTGAGACTCAGCTTAATAAATAATCCACATCATCAAATCATCCTTGCACTACAGACCAAGGAAATTTTTTAGTATCACGACCACGAATTATCCATGAACTACTGGCCAAAGATAATCGTATTTTCATTAACGGTCTTGATTATGCCATAAAACAATTCATCTTTGCACCATTGGCTGAAGAGAATCCATAGCCATAATCATACCAAAAACTGTCCATCAACGCACTACGGCCCAATGAGGACTTTTTTCCACATCATTTGTAACATTACGGTCATGATTATACCGAATAATCCCTGGTCATAATCATACCAAGTCCATCTATGCACTACAGGCCACAGATGACTTTCAACATAATATAAACATGAGGATGATGACAATGACATAATAATTCAATAAAACAAGTTCAAGAATTAATTTATCCAGGAACCAATAACGTCCAAATTGTCAACATGATACTTCTTTGTGGAGTAAAATTCAAGAATGCTCAGAAGAATATTTCCATGAAAAGATACTGGATGAAGCGCAAATATTAAGGATAGTCCACTAATTTCATGGAGTATAGAAGTCAAAACTTTAACCAACTGAGTATAATAAAGAATGGAATAACAACAGAAATCACCATGCATGCGGTACTTCGCACAGACAGGATATTCCAACAGAATATAAAGACAGAACCAGGTCCAACGTAAAACTCACAAACAAGATATTCCAACAGAATAATAAAGACGGAACCAGGTTCGGCGTAAAACGCACAGACAGGATATTCTAACAGAATAATAAAGAATAGAATAATAGGATAATTTCACCAAGTATAGGGAAGTCCGCGTATACAGGTTATTCCAACAAAATAATAAAGAATGGAATAATAGATGTTCTCTTCATGAATACAAAAGAAATAATACCCCTTACGGGTACAACAAATAATATTCTCTACCTTAAGAAGAAGAGTATTGGATATATGAGTAGTGAAGTAGCAGAATACTTTTCTTCTTTCTCTCTATAGTTTATCTCTCTAGAGTTTCAGTGAATTCATAAGAAATAATGAAGGAATTGTTAGGTTTGTAATATTCATGAACGCAATCAAATTGCAAAAATAAGCGGAAACGTGTAAAAATCAGAGTTTAAAATTTTACAAACCATATACTCGGATCATCCTTTATGCGCAATTATTAATTAAACGAAAAAGAAAGAACAAGAATCATACCCTTGTTGATCCGAGCTTCCTCAGGTACAAGTTCACCTCCAATCCTTTTCGCGTTCAACTTGAATCCACCGGGTTTGATTCCTTCCTTTGATCAACGTTAGCCACCCAAGTGTTTGGCCTCTAGAGGTGATCCACCAAGGAAGAAGAAGGATTCAAGAAGATGGGTGGTTGGCTAAACCCTAGTTTTTCTATCTCTATAGAAAAGGAGCGTACTCTCCAACCATTGGAATAACGTATGTTGTTGAAAAGTCAACAACCCCTCTTCACCCATAATAAGACTCCTCTTATTTATAGATGTGAGCAACCCCTCCTTAACAATTAAGGAATTGGGTTTTATTTTAATTAATTAAACTCTTTTAATTAATTAGGCTCCTAATCTTATTAGGAATAATTAATTAACCTTTTAATTAATTAAGCTCCCTAATCTTATTAGGGATAATTAATTAAACTCTTTTAATTAATTTGCCTCATAATCCTATTAGGATATTTGAGAGTACTTTTATTAATTAATTCCCAAACTCTTTTAGGAATTAAATAATAATAATAATAATAGTAAAAATAATAATAAGACTCCTCTTATTAATTTATATTTAATATTTCCAAAATATTAAATAATAAATATTAAGCTATTTAATTTATTCTATCATCATAGATTAAATTAAATATACTTAACTTATTATTACGATTATGCCATTAACTTCTTAAATAATTATTCTTCCTTTTATGATGTGACCCTTTAGGTTCTCCATATTAAACTAGTTGTGAATAAATCAATTAGAACAATTCTAATCTTATTTAAATAAATAAATTAAATTAATAATTTATTTAAATAAATAATATTTATTCTACAATAGGGATAAGCCTCCCTAGCGATCAACGACTTTCCAGATAATATAGATTTCAACATTAATCATAAAAGAACCTTTGAGTAAATAGTTACCGTACAATTCAATCCTTCCACCATACAATGTCCCAATTAAATATAAGACATGGAATTTCTGTCAAGTCTTATTTTATTTAATTGTATGTATTTCGACTCTTAAATGCACAACTCCAAATAATGCAAATTAGAAACTCCTTTCTAATTTCATTCTGCCTTGGCCAAGGACTACTGAGTTGTCATTTATCGAATCACATAGGACATTTCTCTTCTTTTACTAGAAGTGGTAGATTCTTTATTGATCATACATTATCTCCATGTACAACTTATTATACCCAAACATACCCTTTGATATACCCTAAGGGTCTTAAGGAATAAGTCAAAGTATAACTCATCATACACAAGATACTATGATGATCTCAAGTCCAAGGATCACTTGTACTACTATCACTACAGGAATTCCTATTGACAGGCAAGTAAAACTCCATTAGGTATTCCTTAGCGAGTCACGTTCAGTGAACTTATTCTCTAATAAGCACCTATATACTTGCTTTAGTGTCTCCACACAAATGATCATGAGATCAATCATCCTCATCCAATGAGCAAGCAACGTATGTACCAATCTATCCGGATTTACTAATCCCCAATTTAGTAATCCAACGATTGGGAACAATTTTAGTTTTAAGCTTTCTAAGAATTTAGATCTCATTAGAATGATCATCATCATTATTCTAAAAGCATTGCTTAAAACTATGGGTTTATCACATATTATAAAACAGCATCATGTAGATAATTAAAAGCCTTTAATAAATAAATATTTTTTATTAATAAATGAATAAGATTGTTTACAAAGTATATGCTTTATCATCAAACATGATTGGCTTGTGTGCATACTACTTTTAATCTCCCACTTGCACTAAAGCCAATCGTCATGGTATCTCATACTCTTCTTTTCTAAGTGACGATTATCCTACTGTTGGATAAGCTTCAGTAAATGGATATGTAATGTTGTTCTTGAGAGTCCACTATCTCTATAGTGATTTCCCATCTTTCAATGATTCTTATAACCAAATGAAAGTGCCACAATACATGTTTAGATACAAGATGAGACTTAGGAACTATTCCTAGTTCTGTAATGAACATTTCATCCAAACAATCAACTTGCAGTTTCATTTATAGCTATATACTTTGTCTTTATCACTAAACCAACAACTCTTTGCTGTTCGGAACCTTTCTAATTTCACTGCACCACCGTTTAAGGTAACCCTTTACCTTAAAGTGGATTTTCTGTCATTTTGGTCTATCTAAAAAACTTGAGTCTGTTAAGCCCTTTAGTTTTAATTTAGACCCACCATAAATTTTGATCACATCCTTAGTTCCAGTTAACTACTTTAAGATGTTTTTCACTGACTCATAGTGAACTTCTCCAGAATATGACTGATCAACATCAGGTCTCGTAAATTTCATTGCATACATGATAGTTACTCATGCGATCTCTCTTTTCAGAAGTCTATGGGGACTATTAAGAGAGATGCACTCCATGGCTCATCAACATGAGACATCTCTTGGAGTTTGCCATGCTAAACGACTTTAGCATCAAATGAATATACGTTCCTTGGGTTAAGCTAAGCATCCTTTTAAATCTATCTATATAGATTTGCATCCCCAATTAAGATACTCTTCCCAAATCATTCATGGAGGAATGTTTAGACAATTTTATCTTTACTGATTGTAACATTGATATGTTATTCCTTATCCGTAGTATATCAACATATAATACTAGGAATATCACAATGCTCCCACTGACCCTTTTGTACTCACTAGAACTCTTACATCATCGTATGTAACTCTGGATCATCATCTTCTATGATGCGTACCTCATCATCATCATCCATGATGAATCCATACCTCCTAAGTATCTTCGGTACTATTCTAGATTTACGATTCGGTGGTGGTACAATAGGTCTATCTACAGGTTCCTCTTATTTGACTTATAGTGTTTTGTGGTTCTTGAACTCTTCAAGATTCTATTATCCTCCCACCAGCCCCTTCAATGATAAACATCTTTATCTTAGAAGATAACATGTTTCGTAATAAACACCTTTTGCTAAGTAGGATTATAGAACATATACCCTAAACTTACTTTAGGATGTCCCACAAATCTGTACATATCAAATCTTGTCTCAAGCTTATCCTTTGAAACCTTTTTCACATAAGCTGGACAACCCCTTATCTTAACATACTTAAGATTAGGAATCATCCATGTCCATAACTTTTATGGAGTCTTGGGACCGGATTTTGAGGTTACCTTTTCGTAGATATGCAACCATTTCTAGGACATGATCTTAGAAGGATACTGGAATGTCGGTAAAATCATTATGGACCGCACCATGTCCAACAAGGTACGATTTTTTCTTTCAGATACACCAATCAATTATTGCGTATTAGGAGGCGTCCATTATGAGAAAACCATTTGAGATGATCTAGAAACTTATTGCACAAGTATTTATTCCTTGATCTAATCAAAGAATCTTAATACTTTGCCAATTTGTTTCACTTCTGAATTCTTTGAACCTTTCAAATAATTCACACTTGTATTTCAGCAAATACGCATATTCAACTCTTTGAATGTTCATCTCCTTTTCTTATACTAGTTTGTTCAATTTGCAAAATTATTTTCACGTAAGTCAAGTATACAAAATCCATTAAGTAATATTCCAGTTCTATATAAAACATTATTATTATAAACAGAACAACAATTGTTCTTAATTATAATACCAAAGATTTTATTGTCCAACAATAAAATGGAAATAATGTTTTTAACGAGAACTGGAATACAATAACAACTTATTGACTTAATAGACTTGCCCGTAGGCAACGCTAAACTATAAGTTTCTATGGCTAATGCAACAACCTTTTCTTCATTTCCCACACATAGGATTACTTATCTTTGTTTAGATTCTACTTCTGCTTGGTCCCTTCATAAATCTATATTTATGATAACCAAAGTCGATATCCAATACCCAAGTAGAACCTTGACTTAAAGAAAAATTTATTTTAAATTATGAACAAATTTGTATTTGTAACCGAAACTTCACTAAGCTTCTTTGGTTAGCCTCTACAACATACTTCTCGCAGTTTCTTTCCAGTGTCCAGGCTTATTGCAGTGGAAGCAAACTCTTTTGCTATCTATATCAGTTTTATTCTTATTATCCTTTGTTTTGGCCTTTTCTATTTACCTTCTTTGAATTGTTCTTCTTTTCAGAATATCCTTTGGCCCCTACCAGTAAGACATGGTCTTTCTTGGTTGGAAAGTGACTCTCAACATTTTTCAACATGTTAAGCAAATCAGCGAGGCTGATATCTAGCTTGTTCATATGAAAAATTCACAACAATTGTGAAAGGAGTCCGGGGTGAGTGCAAGATCAAATCTTGGCTCAACTCTCCATCCATAACAAAACTAGTTGTCCTAATTGATCAATCAAATTGATAATATAAAGGACTTTTATCTATATTGTAGTGTCATCGGTCATTCTAGATTGGAAGAGCTCCTTAGATATCTGATATCTATTAGTCCTACTTTCCTCACCATCAACAACTTGACATGAAGGAGTATAGTAAGAGCATCCATAGTTTCATGCTGACGCTAAAGCTCGTTACTCATGGATGCGAGCATGATGCATTGAGCCAACTGTGCATCATCTTGTCACTTTCTAAAAGTAACAATCACTTCCTCAGAGGCATTGTCTACAACCATTGCAGGGATAGGCGTATTAAGGACATAAGATATTTTTTCAGCCGTGAGAACTTTTCTCAAATTCCTTAACCAATCCGTTAAATTCGGTCAGGTTAAATAGTATCTATATGCTTCGCAGTGATAGTAATTTAGACATTATAAAATTCTGTAAATGAATTTGTAATTAACAACATTTTAACATATATTCTTTTATTAATTACCAGAATAAATTAGGTCTTGTTTTAAATTGGTATCTTCCACTATTTTCTTCAAACTATATTACCCTCAATATATATAGTTCGGCAATATCTAATTAAAGATATGCTAGTGAGAATAAGGATCCCATTTCAAATGTATATAGCCTTGTGTGTGCACAACAAACTATATATAAATAAATAGGTAGACAACTCTTGTCAATTACATCAACTATGTAACTCCTTGTATTTTGCCTCTTAAATCATAATGGTCAAGTGTGTGCACATTCGAACTAAAATGATTTAAGTTAAGTCAAACCCAGCATTTCCATATAAGTGAAGAGAAAACTACAGCCCTTGTGTGTGCACAACAAAGCAGTAGTGTTCAATTCCTTATAAACATCATATGTAATAAAAACAACATCTTAAATATTTAATACTTGCCTTGTGTGTGCACAACAAACTCATATTAAATATTCAATACTCTATTGTTTCTATCATGCTAGAAGGCGACGTTCGATATTCCAAATATCTTTGAACGTTTAGGACTTAATATAAAAAATTTGAGGGATTTGTTATTAATTTGTCTTATCTTGTTTAGCGCACATGTACACACACACACACACACACACACACACATATATATATATATATATATATAAAATACGCGTCATATTAATAAACATGCGAAACATGTTTGCATAATATATATATATATATATATATATATATATATATATATATATATATATATATATATATATATATATAGTATAAGCATGCACATATAGAATACTATATTCTACCTGGATTGATTATGGACTTTTATTCTAGTTTGATTCACTAGAGCCACCAAGTGAACCAAAAGGTCAAACCCTAGGGGTGCAAGAATTAATATTTAAATATAACTATTACATTTAAACCCGGGCTCCATTACAAACGGGTCTTCAAGCGCTCCTTGCTCCTTGATCTCCAATTCTTCAAAATTAATTCTAACTATTCCTATTACAAAACTATTTAAAATAAATAGAAACTTTGACCAGCAGTCAATGGGAAGTACATAGGAGGGAGATAAAATTTACATTAAGAAAAAATTAGAGAAGATGAGGTACGCAGACCCCATTTAATAAAACTCATACATTCATGCATCCAACTAAAATAAAATCCAATCACATTGGTCAATAGTCCATAATCAATCCCATTTATTATCATACACATCATCATATGTATCAATAAATAACATTCATCTCATGAATAATAAACATTTAATATATATATTGATATCATTTAATGGGCAAAATTTAGTTAGCATAAAATCTAATTTTGAATCAAAATAAACTCCTTTATTTTAATCCAAATTTAAATCAAAATAAAACTATTTTATTTTAATTTATCCAATTTTGAATAAAATAAACTATTTTATTTTAATCAAAATCTTTAATCAAAATAAACTCCTTTATTTTAATTAATTATGGAATCCAATTCCAAGTAAAAAAAAAAATTTATTTAAAGGAAACACGGATTCTCTTTCCTATTCACAAATAAACTCCTTTATTTTGAATAATATGAAATCTTATTTCATATCTAAATAAACTTCTTTATTTATTAGGGAAAGACTGATTCTTTTTTCTATTCACAAATAAACTCTTTTATTTTGAATAATATAAAATCTTATTTCATATCTAAATAAACTCATTTATTTAAGGAAAAATAGAATTCAATTTTAACTACAATTAGTTATCATGGAATCCAATTCCAACTCTAATTAGTTAGCATGAAATTTAATTTTAAAATTAAAATAAATTTTTTATTTTAAGATTAAAATAAATTTTATTTTAAGATTAAAATAATTAAAATATTATATAAATATATATAATAATAATAATAATAATAATAATATACTATTATATATAATTACCGAATCCTGTTAACCTTGAAAAGTAAGCATGATCCTTGCAGACTTGCAGTAGGATTTCTTTAGTTAACCATTAACCCACGTGAATTCAGGAGGCACAAAATTCTCATTTAAGATCCTGGAGTAACCAATTCACGTGTTCTATTTTTTTTTTTTTAAATCAAATTGAATCACGTGAATTCTGCAGCTCTGACACGCGAAGTAATTTTGCGTTTTTTTTTTAATTTTATAAAACAAAATTATGCTCAATTAAATTATTCTGAACACATATTAATGTACATATTAAATTAAAATAATTAATAATTTGCATAAAAGTTTGGCTCTGATACCACTGTTAGGTTTGTAATATTCATGAACGCAATCAAATTGCAAAAATAAGCGGAAACGTGTAAAAATCAGAGTTTAAAATTTTACAAACCATATACCTGGATCATCCTTTATGCGCAATTATTAATTAAACGAAAAAGAAAGAACAAGAATCATACCCTTGAAGATCCGAGCTTCCTCAGGTACAAGTTCACCTCCAATCCTTTTCGCGTTCAACTTGAATCCACCGGGTTTGATTCCTTCCTTTGATCAACGTTAGCCACCCAAGTGTTTGGCCTCTAGAGGTGATCCATCAAGGAAGAAGAAGGATTCAAGAAGATGGGTGGTTGGCTAAACCCTAGTTTTTCTATCTTTATAGAAAAAGAGTGTACTCTCCAACCATTGGAATAACGTATGTTGTTGAAAAGTCAACAACCCATCTTCACCCATAATAAGACTCCTCTTATTTATAGATGTGAGCAACCCCTCCTTAACAATTAAAGAATTGAGTTTTATTTTAATTAATTAAACTCTTTTAATTAATTAGGCTCCTAATTTTATTAGGAATAATTAATTAACCTTTTAATTAATTAAGCTCCCTAATCTTATTAGGGATAATTAATTAAACTCTTTTAATTAATTTGCCTCATAATCCTATTAGGATATTTGAGAGTACTTTTATTAATTAATTCCCAAACTCCTTTAGGAATTAAATAATAATAATAATAGTAATAATAATAATAAGACTCCTCTTATTAATTTATATTTAATATTTCTAAAATATTAAATAATAAATATTAAGCTATTTAATTTATTCTATCACCATAGATTAAATTAAATATACTTAACTTATTATTACGATTATGCCATTAACTTCTTAAATAATTATTCTTCCTTTTATGATGTGACCCTTTAGGTTCTCCATATTAAACCGGTTGTGAATAAATTAATTAGAACAATTCTAATCTTATTTAAATAAATAAATTAAACTAATAATTTATTTAAATAAATAATATTTATTCTACAATAGGGATAAGCCTCCCTAGCGATCAACGACTTTCCAGATAATATAGATTTCAACATTAATCATAAAAGAACCTTTGAGTAAATAGTTACTGTACAATTCAATCCTTCCACCATACAATGTCCCAATTAAATATAAGACATGGAATTTCTGTCAAGTCTTATTTTATTTAATTGTATGTATTTCGACTCTTAAATGCACAACTCCAAATAATGCAAATTAGAAACTCCTTTCTAATTTCATTTTGCCTTGGCCAAGGACTACTGAGTTGTCATTTATCGAATCACATAGGACATTTCTCTTCTTTTACTAGAAGTGGTAGATTCTTTATTGATCATACATTATCTCCATGTACAACTTATTATACCCAAACATACCCTTTGATATACCCTAAGGGTCTTAAGGAATAAGTCAAAGTATAACTCATCATACACAAGATACTATGATGATCTCAAGTCCAAGGATCACTTGTACTACTATCACTACAAGAATTCCTATTGACAGGCAAGTAAAACTCCATTAGGTATTCCTTAGCGAGTCACGTTCAGTGAACTTATTCTCTAATAAGCACCTACATACTTGTTTTAGTGTCTCCACACAAATGATCATGAGATCAATCATCCTCATCCAATGAGCAAGCAACGTATGTACCAATCTATCCGGATTTACTAATCCCCAATTTAGTAATCCAACGATTGAGAACAATTTTAGTTTTAAGCTTTCTAAGAATTTAGATCTCATTAGAATGATCATCATCATTATTCTAAAAGCATTGCTTAAAACTATGGGTTTATCACATATTATAAAACAGCATCATGTAGATAATTAAAAGCCTTTAATAAATAAATATTTTTTATTAATAAATGAATAAGATTGTTTACAAAGTATATGCTTTATCATCAAACATGATTGGCTTGTGTGCATACTACTTTCAGGAATGAGCTTCTATTTATAGAAAAATGGACTGAATAGTAACTAACTCATGAACGGTCCAGATTGATTTACTTTAATCTGACGGTCCATATTTAAAGCAAAATCTTTTAAATAACATATAATATATTCTATTTATAATCTAATAAAACGAATAATTTTATAAAAGATTTTACTATGCAAACACTATGCAGGCACTATGCAAACACTATGCATAATAAAATATAATATATTCTAATTATTGTCTAATAAAACAAATAACTTTATAAAAGTATTTTACTATACAAACACTATGCAGGCACTATGCAAACACTATGCATAATAAAATATAATATATTCTAATTATTGTCTACTAAAACAAATAACTTTATAAAAGTAT
This sequence comes from Panax ginseng, assembly GCA_020205605.1. Lineage (NCBI taxonomy): Eukaryota > Viridiplantae > Streptophyta > Magnoliopsida > Apiales > Araliaceae > Panax > Panax ginseng. The sequence goes on from CM035150.1 coordinate 18,737,945, forward strand.
TTTGTTTTATATAAAAAGATTTTACTATTAGCCTAATAAAATAAATAACTTTATAAAAGTATTCTGTTTTATATAAAAAGCTTTCTGTTTTATTACATTAATAATACCAATAAAATAAAACTGAGTGACTTATCACATAAACATCCATAATCAATACCGTGTGCTACTATGCAACCACGCGTATTACTGTACTTTTACTACCGAGTAGTTCAACAGTATTAACGGTAAAACTTCCGCAATTATTTTCATAAAATATTTTTGTCGTTTTCTCAATCCGACAATAATTTCGTTGTGGGGTCCACCAATGATTGTACCGTCGTACGGATATTCCTTGACAAAAAGAATATTCCCCGACCAATCGAATATAATATGACAACTTGCATACTTTGTAAAATTTATAAATACTACCCACAACTATAACATTATATCAAATTCACACCATAATATTCAAAAAAAATATTTCGAGAAATTTAAATCTTTATTTATAAAATCTGGGGTCTCACATAATATTTCTTACTGGGCTAGTTGAGCTCACCCTTTTGTTTTCATTGTTCTCTTCAGAAAATGAGAATGTAGTAGGGACTAGTCGGGGAACGGAGTGACGGTCCAGATGATAACATTAGTAGTCCTCACTATTCTATAAAATAGTGTGATAATAAATGTATTGAGGACTTATTTTGAGTTTGAATACTGTCTAGCAGACAATATTTGTATTAAAACTCACAGCTCATGTTGTATATTTAAAGTTGTATTTGTATTCTGTACCATGTATTTGACGACTCAGAATAGGTGATGTATACCTATTTTAGGGGCGTCACAGTTGGTATCAAAGCTTAGGGATATGATCCCTGGCTAAGATGTGAGAATAAAACTAGGAGGGGAGAGACGGAGAATTCCTTCGCTAGTATGACCTACCTAAGTTTATTTGGTATTTAATTGGTCGGTCAAAATATAGGGATAATATGTTACATGTCAATTAACCTTTGTTTTGTGGCAGTATCTGAAAATGACATCCGAGAATGTTGAGAATAGCAATGGAGCACAGGAGACCGTTGATTCACCACATATCAATAATCAAGATAATGTGCATCAAGAAGGCGACAATCCTTATGCAAACAACAACATTGACCAAATGATGAATGATGGAATGTTCAGAGGCTTTATGCAATTTATGCAACAGCAGGCGAGAGTGGCTCCTGTCCAAAATGTAGGTGGAAACACTGGAAACTCTCGGACGGTCACCGCTAAACAGTTCAAGGAGCTGGGACCATCGGAGTTTATTGGAGAGCCAAAACCACTTAAGGCGGAAGCATGGATAAAGCAGATCACCAAGATATTTAATGTCTTGGGATGCTCCGAGGAGCAAAAGGTTCCCTTTTCCACCTTTATGTTGTGAGGAGAGGCAGATTACTGGTGGGAATCGGTAAAACGTACTCAACCTGCCACACTGAAGATGTCTTGGGAGAAGTTCCAAGAACTATTCAACGACAAGTACTTTCCCGAAAGTATTCGTCACATAAAGAAGGTAGAGTTCATCAAGTTAGAGCAGAATAATATGACCGTGTCGTAGTACGAAGCTAAGTTTGCCGAGTTGTCCCAGTTTGCGTCCCACTTGGTTGATAATGAAGAGAGAATGACGAGGATGTTTTTAAGATGTTTGAAGCCGGAGATACGTCAATATCTTATTTCTCATAAACTGTCTTTGTATTCAAATGTTGTAAATAGGGCTCAGTTAGTGGAGCGCGATAATGAGTCAACACAACCAAAAGAGAGCAACCGACAAAATGATAATACCAGTGAGAGCAGTCATCGAAGCGGTGACAACAAGCGTGGAGGGAATCAACAGGCCAAAAATGGTAACCACTTCGGTGGTAATCAAGGCCAAAACAATAAGAATTGACATTTCAAGAAGAGGAGATTCAACAATGATGGAAAGACGTCAGTACCAGCACCCGTTGTTAAGGAAGGAGAACGACCACCTATCATATGCTTCAAATGCGGAGGGGAGGGACACATCAGTCCAAACTGCGCGATGCCGTCCAAAGCATGTTATAATTGTGGAAGAGAAGGTCACTTAGCCCGATTTTTTCATTCACCGAAGACAAGTTCAGCTAGGATGGAGGCACCAAAGGCCGTCCCAGAAAAGTCAAAGCTGGTAGTGCAAGGGAGAGCGTTTGTTGTGACCTCCCAGAAAGCAAGGAACCCGAACGAGGTCATCACGGGTAAGCTTATCATAATCTCTAGCGAAGTTTATACCTTACTTGATACCGGTTCTACCCATTCTTTTATTTCTCCTACTTGCGTTTAAATTTGACTCCGGAGAAATTAGACTTTGACTTATCTGTGGAAACTCCGTTGGGAGAAATCTTCATTACATCCACTGTTTATAAGTCTTGTTTGGTTCAAATCGGTACCCTCACATTACTTGTCGATCTTATTTCATTGAAAATACTTGCATTTGATGTGATTCTAGGGATTGATTGGTTAACTACTCATCATGCTAAAATTGATTGTTTTCATAAGGTTGTTAGCTTTCATATTCCTAATCAACCTATTATGCGAATTCATGTGACCAAACCATTAAAATCAATCATGGTCATCTCAAGCCATAAAGCTATTCGTTTATTGAAAAACGGATGTCAAGCTTTCTTAGCTCATGTCACGGATCTAAACAAAAATACGTCAGTTTTGAATGATATTTCTATTGTTAATAAATTCCCTGACGTATTCCCTGAAGAACTTCCTGGCCTACCCCCAAAGCGTGAAATTAAATTTTGTATCGACCTTGAACCCGGTACAAAACCCATTTTCAAAGCCCCATATCGAATGTCTCCTATTGAACTTCAGGAGTTAAAGACCCAACTGCAGGAATTGTTAGACATTGGCTTTATTCGTCCTAGTACTTCTCCTTGGGGTGCTCCTGTTCTATTCGTGAAGAAGAAAGATGGGAGTATGCAACTTTGTATTGATTATCGGGAGTTAAATTATGTCACCATCAAAAATAGGTACCCATTACCACGTAATGATGACCTGTTTGACCAGTTGCAAGGAGCCAAATTCTTTTCAAAGATTGATCTTCGTTCTGGATATCACCAATTGAAGATTAGAACAGATGACATTCCAAAGACGGCTTTCAGAACTCGGTACGGGCATTATGAATTCCTAGTCATGTCCTTTGGATTGACTAATGCTCCTGCTGCCTTCATGGATATGATGAACCTAGTATTCAAGGAATATTTGGATCACTTTGTGGTCGTCTTTATTGATGACATCCTTATTTATTCCAAAAGCCATGAAGATCATGAGCAACACTTGAGGTTGGTACTCCAAAAGCTTCGTGAATACAAGCTTTATGCCAAGTTGAAGAAATGCGAGTTCTGGCTTGAGGAAGTAGCATTCTTTGGGCACGTAGTATCAAGTCATGGAATATCTATTGACCCGACAAAAATTGAAGCAATTCAAAGCTGGGAGCAACCTAAATCAGTGACCGAAGTACGTAGCTTTCTCGGTTTAACTGGTTATTATCGGAGATTCATGGAAGGATTTTCTCGAATCGCTACTCCATTAACTCAGCTGACTCGAAAAGATACAAAGTTTGGTTGGAGCGAAGAATGTGAGAAGAGTTTTCAAGAACTCAAGAGGAGACTCATTTCAGCACCTGTTCTGACAATACCATCTGGCTCGGAGGGATTTGTCATCTACAATGATGCTTCGGGCAAAGGGTTGGGATGTGTTCTCATGCAACATGGGAAAGTCATAGCCTATGCCTCGCGACAACTCAAAGAATATGAGAGGAATTATCCTACTCATGATCTAGAGTTGGCAGTTGTTGTCTTTGCACTTAAAATTTGGAGGCATTACTTGTATGGGGAGAAAGTGGAGATCTTTACGGATCATAAAAGCCTCAAATATTTCTTCACTCAAAAGGAACTCAACATGCGACAACGACGTTGGCTTGAACTATTGAAAGATTATGATCATACCATCCAATACCATCCTGGAAAGCGAACGTGGTAGCTGACGCATTGAGGAGAAGATCATATGTAAGTACGAGTGCGATATTGTCAACACAAAGGCCCATTTTGTGTGACTTGCAAAGGATGGAGATAGAGTTAAAGACTCCAGGGACCCATGTGATGATGGAGAATATACGAGTAGAACCGACTTTAATCGATAAAGTTAAAGCTATTCAAGCATGACACTGGAGTCGATGCGTATCTTGGAAGAAAGTACAAGAAGGTGCTATGCCGGAAGAAAGAATCGATGAAGAAGGAATACTTCGATTCAACTCCAGACTTTGTGTTCCTAACGACCCTGATTTAAAGTATAAAATCATGATGGAGGCGCACAACACACCATTTGCAATCCATCCTGGGAGTACCAAAATGTATCATAATCTTCGTTATACGTTTTGGTGGAGCAATATGAAGAGAGAGATAGCGCTGTTTATATCAAGGTGTCTAACTTGTCAATGAGTTAAAGCAGAGCATCAAGTACCAAAAGGTCCATTGCAACCACTTGAAATTCCAGAATGGAAGTGGGAGCACATTATCATGGATTTCGTTACTGGTCTTCCCAAGGTTTCTCAAGGCATAGATGCAATTTGGGTCATTGTTGATAGATTGACCAAGTCTGCTCACTTCTTACCTATACGAGAAACTTATACACTTGAACTTCTTGCTCGTTTGTACATAAACGAGGTTGTAAGATTTCATGGTATGCCAGTATCCATAGTGTCTGATCGAGACCCAAGATTCATTTCACGATTTTGGGTTAGTTTACAAAAAGCTATGAGCACAGATTTATGATTTAGCTCGGCATATCATCCTCAGACGGATGGACAGTCGGAGAGGACTATTCAAACTCTTGAAGATCTATTAAGACTCCGTGTCCTTGATTTCAAGGGAAGTTGAGACAAGTTCTTACCATTGGTGGAGTTTTCCTACAACAACAGTTATCAAGCAAGTATTGGCATGGCTCCATTCGAAGCGTTGTATAGAAGAAATGCCGTTCTCCAATATGCTGGGATGAGGTGGGTGAAGCAACGTTGTTGGGATCGAAGTTGGTACGTATAACTACGGAAAAGATTCAAACGATCCGGCAACGTATAAAAACCTCACAAGATCGACAAAAGAGTTATGCTGATCTTCATCGAAAGGATGTGGAATTCGATATTGGAGATCATGTGTTGTTACGTGTTACTCCATGGAAAGGAGTTACGAGATTTGGAAAGAGAGGAAAGCTCAATCCTCGATTCATTGGCCCATTTTTAATCCTCGATCGAGTAGGAACTGTGACGTATAGACTCGCTTTACCGCCAAGTATGTCTCGTGTTCATAACGTTTTTCACATATCCATGTTACGTAAATATGTGGAAGACCCGAACCACATTATTGAGTTAGAACCGGACGAAATAGCGGAAGATTTGACGTATGAAGAGGTTCCTATTCAAATCTTGGATAAGAAGGAACATATTCTACGCTCCAAGGTTATACCTCAAGTCAAAGTTTTATGGAGAAACCACGATGTTGAGGAAATGACCTGGGAGTTAGAATCTGAAATGAAATCAAGGTATCCTTACCTCTTCGACATACCAGGTACGTACCCTAATTTCGAGGGCGAAATTTCATAAGAAGGGGAGGTTGTAAGACCCTAACTTTTCTAAATAAAGATGAATTTTCTATAAATATCATTTTTGAATATTATGGAATGAATTTGATATAATGTTATAGTTGTGGGTAATTTTTATAAATTTTGCAAAGTACGCAAGTTGTTATATAATATTCGATTGGTCGAGGAATATTCTTTTTAACAGGGAATATTCGTACAACGGTACAATCATTGGTGGACCCCACAACGGAATTATTGTTGGATTGAGAAAACGACAAAAGTACTTTATGAAAATAACGGTGGAAGTTTTACCGTTAACTGTTGAAACACCCGGTGTTAAAAAAGTACGAGAATCTGCCGTAGTTGCACAAAGCGAGCACACGGTATTGATTATTGATGCTTACGTGAGAAGTCACTCGGTTTTGTTCAATTATTATTACGATGAATTCTTTGCATAGTATCTCACGTTATTTGATTCAATTATTGTCAATATTTTATAATCAATAATTGAGATGACAAAGTTATTAATATTATTATTTGCAATATTAACGATGTCTAGAAGTTACATCAAGGAGAGGTTTGGTCACCTAATTTATTAAGCGTCAATGGGGAGAAATCCTTATCGAAAGCTCCCTCTTTCTGGGAAGACACAGTCGATTAATATTGTGAATTATAATAATGATGATGAGTTTTGTTTTATTAGTATTATTAATGTAATAAAACAGAAAAACTTTTTATATAAAACAGAATACTTTTATAAAGTTATTTGTTTTATTAGACAATAATTAAAATATATTATATTTTATTATGCATAGTGTTGCATAGTGCCTGCATAGTGTTGCATATTGCCTGCATAGTATTTTGAATAGTAAAATCTTTTTATATAAAATAGAATAATTTTATAAAGTTATTTGTGTGACACCCCCAAATCCGGCACTTCCATTTCCATAGGATTTGGTGTTCACTGTACAAACATCATCCATCTATCTACCAATAAATAAATGCAAACCATGCAATAGATAGAAATAATAATAAATCTCCCCTTATGGGGTTACATCAACTACATAATAAATAAATCCCAAGTTACTCTAACCTTAAATCATCTATGCGGAAACATAAACAAATAAGTCTTAAGTAACATCAATTCTAATTATCATTACATAACCACATAAATAATCAATCTTCATTACTTGCTAAGCTTGCCCTTGCCTTTACTAGTGGAAGGTTCGTCTGGTCTTTCGTTCTTAACTACAATGTTATTATTATGCAAGAGTGACACGATTGTCCACAAGTATAACAATATAACAATGAATAATAACATGCGAGAGAAATAATAACTTCGAATATAAAAGCTCAACTTTTGAATCAAGAATGAATAACAAGAATCAAAAGAAATTCTGAGGGTCGTAAGACCTTGAACTATGTCCTAGGTTGTCAAGTGTTTATTCTTGAAACCTTTAACAGTCATAAGACTATGGACTCTTCTTCTCGTACTTAGGGGGATCAACCCTTAGTACCATACTGTGCACAATATCTTAACGCTAACGCATAAGTAAATCCCTTTGCAGGGTTGTTCATCTCAGTTTGACATTAGAGTCCGCACCAAAGGAAGTTTGGTTTGGATAAATCAATAAGGGTTTTGAATTTAGAACGTTCATCAACTATGGACTAGTTGAATCAATAAGGATTCGTTAGTCTAACAAAGTTCAACAATAAATGATATTTATAATGAATAACAATCTCAATAGGTATACAATAGAACAATTATTGTATAACAGAATCATACTTTGAAAAGATAGTAAATCTTTAACATAACAAATGAACTTGATTTATAAACTTGAATAATTATAACAAGTAGGGTTAGGAAACTTGCCTCGTGCGTAGATTACACGTTAATAAAACTCATTCTTTGATTTAAATCCTACATATCATTTACGTTCACAATACCAGTCAATTATAACGTACTAAACATCACAAGCTTATTCTTTGTCTAACTCAAATTCATGACTATACTTAGTCAGTTACTACACTTATTGTCAAAAATTAAGACTTCACGAACAATAAGTTAACTATGCATTCATGTGACAACCCCAAAATAGGTCCATACCATCCAACCTATTATGAGTCACCAAATACATGGTACAGAAAACAACTACAACTTTATTAAAACAATTGTCGTACAAAATACAACAACACATATGCTGTGAGTTTGGATACAAATATATACCAAATGTGACCCATGTCCCAACCGTGGACAGCACCTCACAGTGACACCTTACATAAAGGTATAGTCAAAAACTGTTTTAGAAATTAAAATCTTTGGGAAGTGCTCAAGGAAACCTTCGTACATGGGAGGCCATGCGTCTAAGTTATGATAGATATCATATGACCACAGAATTATCCTTGGTTGTCCCAATAGACCCCAAAGAAAAACAAGAAGATTACTATCATATTCTTCCCAATGGTAAGTCTTCTCTTGACATATCATTATCTCCACTGTCTCTAATTGAGAATTATACTTCAAACAAACACCAAGATTATATAGGTAGTGCTCGTATATATACTTAGCATGTGGATGGGCACATCCCTGTCTTATGATGATACGAGGTTGTATGTCATTAGACATCTTGTATGATAGTGACATAAAACACCTTTCCAACGTTGGGTTTGCCTCACCCTCAACAGCTATAGACCACCGTTCTATTCCCCTGTTATCCCCCACTCGACCCAACTACACTTTTATTACCTGAAAGGAATTGTGAAGCAAAAGGGTGAGCACAACTAGCTCAGTAAAGAATATCATGACTAAAGATAATTAAATTATCAATAGCCTTCATCAGTAATAAATCAGAGATTTAGAACATATGGTAGATGATAAAATTTTTCAACCATAGTTGCAGCGGAACGAGAAATCCATTAGAAGAGTCAAATAGACCATAAAGTCTATTATCTTCTCCATGTTTAAAATCCACCAACAATGTTTTATCCCTGTAACATCACTCAACAGTTCCTTTCCACAATCATATGAATAACTCATAATCGTAATTGTGGTTCTAAATTCCTCTTCTCATCCAGGACGAAGATAATTTTCATAACCTATCTTCACCTGAAACATCAAAGATCATGGTTATACCAAATCACATTTCCTGTTCATAATCATACTGATAAATTCATCTTTGCACTACGGGCTAAAGATATTCGTCAACAGACCATCTTTGCACTACGGCCAAAGATATTCAACAACATGTCATCTTTGCACTACGGGCCAAAGATATTCATCAACAAACCATCTTTGCACTACATGCCAAAGATAGTCCTCAACAGTTCATATTTGCACTACAGGCCAAATATATTCATCAACAGTTCATATTTGCACTACAGACCAAATATATTCATCAACAGTTCATATTTGCACTACAGGCCAAATATATTAATATCTCAAAGAAATATATAATTATTTCAGAATTTATATAAACAATAATTATAACCATGTTGATTATTTCACCTTTGCACTTAAGCTAAAGATATTCAATTATAAATTCAATGGTTATGATCATACCAGTCACAATTTAACTTTGCACTACTGGCCAAAGAGAACCCTAGTCATGATCATACCAATAATCTACCCATCTTTATACTCAAGTGAAAGAGAATTTCAACATCAGGGTTATAAAAATGTTATATATGATAATAAAAATAATATGATCAACAACTGCACTTAATCTTAAGAGCAATATTCATAAATCAACGATAATTTGGTCAGAAAAAGAAACCAACTTTGTCGTGAATAGTACTCATGAATAGTTACTCGTGAATAGTAACTCATGAATAGTAACTCGTGAATAGTAACTCATGAATAGTAATTCATGAATAGTAACCCCGACTCAAAAAGGTAGAAATTCCACAATAAAATCCATACCAATATTTCGGTATAATGATATTGAAAGAATAACATTTCTTAAACTTATAAACAATTTATTTTAATTGTTTACACTTTACTAAATAATGCATTTAATCATCCTAAAATGCCAAACTCATAAGTTTTCATCACCAATAACCAAAACCCTCATCAAAAATCTGCATATACCTCATATAGGATTATCAAGCCATAAAATCCTATTTTCTAATTTTCTTCCTTCACATAACATATTTAATTCATTTATTCATAACTAGTCTATTTTCATAAAAAATACCAAATCAGTTCCAAAAATATTTCTTTTCTGGGATTTATTATAATATAGTCCCATAATGAACATATATTTTTCTCAGAAATTTTAAAATTCATTTACTATTTTTCATATGGCCAAAACCGCCGAATATTTAGACATTTATCATAAATTGTACTTTTATCCAAAAATTCCAAAATTCACAGAGTACACTAATATTATATAGATGTACTCCCAATAAAAATTTCATCAATTTTAGAGTTAACCACAAGGAATTATAAGCGGTTACTTTTAAAATAGTCTTTTCTCATAAAATTCATAACTCTTAATCTATACATCCAAAAATCACCATTTTTGGACACAATCAATAAAACTCATCAAAATATCATTTCAAATTTTTCCAGAAGTTTTGAAGGTCTGAAAAGTTACGAAACATGAAGAACATAACAACCCTTAAAATCCCTTACTATCCCTTACCTCAAAAGAGCAGCACTTCTGACTGGATATCGGATATGACGCTGAAGGAAACTTGCACTGATGAATATCAACTCACCAAGTATCTAAATACTCACAAAATACACTCAATAATTTAGAGAGAAAAAGAGAGAAAACTTATGAATTCTGGTGTGTTTTTCAATTCTAACTTAGCCCTCTATTTATAGGAAAATGTTAAGACATCAAGCAGACTTGACTGACCGCAACACGATGGCTTTACCTGCTACTATTCCACCCACCAAAAATCAGCCACCATCCCCAACAACCAAAAGTGGGGCCCACCCATTTCTAGAATTTTCCACCAAAATTATTTATAAACCTAATTTCTGAATCAGTCACCTCTTAAAATTCATAACAAATCATTCGTTCATTTTTAACGGTTCAAAATTTGTGAACATATACTCAAGTTATATATGTATAACATATCCAAAAATTACAACGATCCAACGGTCCGATTAAATATTATAACTCACACAATAAAGCTGTAAGAACACCGATTTGATCTTTTAATACCTCCAATCCGATAAAATACTGATAAAATACCTCAACATTAATTTCTTCATTTATAACCACATAAATAAATCCATCATTTATATCCACATCAAATAAATATTTCCTTATCATATAAATCAATAATTAATTATTCACAAATAATATTACAGAATCATAATAATGACAATAACCAGCGGTTCCTCAGAAAGAGGGGCTTTCCGATAAGGATTTCTCCTTACTGGGGTGCAATTAGCTGACCAAACCTCTCCTTGACAGAACTTTCTAGACATTGCCAATAATGATATCTCATAATATTATTCAAATAATATGAATTATTGATCCGATAATGGGAAATACTGTGCGGTGACAATTATTGAAACAACAATAATATAAAATATCAACGCGACAATTATTGAATCAATAAAATAAAATATTGAACAGTAATTACTGTAACAATTATTGAGTAGTGTCTTCTTACGTAATGATCAATAATCAAAAAATACGTAATGTAATACCGCAGTAATAACGCGTGCAATAACGCGACATCGTATTTTAATCACCGGGTATTCCAACAGTGTTAACGGTAACAACTACGCCGTTATTTATAAAAACACAATTTTTGTCGTTTTCTTCATCCGACAGTTATTCGTTATGGGGCCCACAAATGGCTGCGCCGTCGTATGAATATTCTCCGACAGAAAGAATATTTCACGACCAAACGAATATTCCCCGACAATTGAATATTTTATAACCACTTGCGTATTTTGAAAAAAATTTCATATCTCACCCTTAACTTTAAACTTTTAACAATTTAATCATTTACTGAATTGTAATTATAAGAAAAATTGAATACTTTTATTTCATAAAATTCGGGGTCTTACAATTCAATCATTCAATTCACACGTAATTGTGTTATGGATGTGTTAAGAATTTATTTTAACCCCTCATTATTTGTCTAACAAGTGTTTATATTCATTAGACTAAGTTACTCTCACATTTCTATACTTGAATACTTAAAAAAAAATATTTTCTCGGACATTACGCTGAAGTGGTATTTATGCCACCATTGTCAGATCGGGTCTTGGCTGCTGCTGCTAAGATGTCTCTGTGTCATGCATGGTGGTCTTCTTGTGCATGAGTCTCGAGACACAGAGTTGGCGTCGTGGCGCGACATTCCAGATTCTGAATTTCCAGTTCGCGAAGAACACAGAATCAAGCGAAATAAACATAACATAAACATTAATTTCACCAAATTACACATACCCGCATGTTATAATTCATACATAATCATTACCCAACACTTAAAGAGTGATTTTAACCCATTAAAACACATAATTACAGAATTAAAATATGCAAATTGTACTGTTCTTGATGTTCTTGAACACAAACATGGAATTTAATACTACGGATTCGTTATAAGGCCAAATCCAACCATTCAAGTTTCGTTTTGTTCATTTTAGCATGCATAATCATATACAAGTGTAAAATTTAAGGATAATATATGATCAACGCATTAAATTTGTGTGTAAGGGCCATATGGCCATAATTCAACACTCTGTAATTTTGAAGCAATTATATATGACCTATTTTCATGAATTTGCTGTTATAAAAACATACAATAGATAGTAAAACATGTTATGATGACATATTATCAAATATATACATATAATCGCTACTCTTTTTCAATTACAGAGGCTTAATAGAGGTTTGAAAGCCATTTTTTTATAAAAAACTAAATGATGTAAATAAAAATGGGTTGAAGAGATTACCCACAGCGTAGTGTAGATAGAAGAGGTGAAACCTTTCTCAATCAATCACATAACTCACAATTCCCTCAAAAATTCTTAATTCTCTCTGTGATTTCCTTTGCTAGACTTAGAAGAATGAAATAAAAGAAAAAGACGTATGATAATAAAGGAGAAAACTGACGCGCGTTATGGAGGTCGGTTACCCATCTATCATAAGCTGCGCCCCAACTCCCATTAGGGCTCCGTTTGGCTAGCTAGAATAGATTTCAAAAGCCATTTAATTTAATAAACGTTATCATATAGTTTGAAAATGTCACGCTCCTTATAAAATAAATCTAATATTTTATTTAATTTACTTTAAATAAAATATAATAATTTCTCATAAATTCACATAATCATATAATTAAATTTTTCATTAATAAATAATGTCAAATTATTAACTCTCTAATTAATAATTAAATTAATTAAAATACCAATAGGCTTATTAGATATTTCTTTTAATACAATAAGCTCACATAATTACATACATCGAATAATAAAATTCTTCACATTAATTTAATAAATGTAACACATATAATTAAATTAATCTATCACAACTTCAAATCAATTAATCATTTAATCTAATAATTAATTCATCGAAAAAATATTTATTCAATCCAATAAATATTAAAATTAATTACAAAATCTTGGTTGTCACAATTTGTTTTATTAGATTTTGAAATATATATATATATATATATATATATATATATAGAATATATTATATTTTATTGCATAGTGCAGCATATTATCCTTTCTATTTTTCTATAAATAGGATGCTTAGTTAGAATTGAAAACCACACCAGAAGTTCAGAGAATTCTTCTATAATCTTGAGCATATTTCTTTAATGTTTTAAGAAGCTTTGAGCGTAGTGCAAGTTTTCTTCAAGAATATCCTTGCCCTACTAATACTCTTCTTTTACGGTAAGTGATATTATTTGTTGTACTCGTAAGGGGTATTCTTTCTTTCTTATTCATGAAGAGAACTTATGTTATTCCATTCTTTATTATTCTGTTGGAATAACCTGTATACGCGGGATACCCTATACTTGGTGAAATTCTTCTGTTAGTCCATTCTTTATTATTCTGTTGGAACATCCTGTATGTGCGTTTATGCATGACCTGGAATTTGATATTTTTACAATGAATGTAGGATATATGAGTATATGAGGAGGAAGAGTATTTTTGTTGCAAAAGTTGTTTAAAACATGTTAAACATGTCTGTGGGCCCATTTCTTGACTAAAATTTGATTATAGCTTGTAAAATCGTCCGTTTATGGATTTCGGTCAATTTCTGTTTGGAATTTGGAATAACTTTCTTCTGTAAAGTTGTAGAGAATTGAATTTCCTATAAGAATTCATGAGATTTGAATTTTCTGACAAAAGGGCTATTTATTATGAATTATTGAAGTTCCGAAATAATTGATTTTTGGAAGTTTTAATTAACAAAAAACATTTTTTGTGTTTGGTTAGCCTCATTAAACACATGCAAGTTGCTGAATTCAAATGGTTCTAGGTGCGTACACAAATTTGTATATATATATATTATTATTATATTAAATTTTCTACTTTGGTGTTCTAAGCATTTTCCTATAAATAGGGTGCTTAGGTTAGAATTGAAAATCACACTAGAAACTGAAGTTTTCTCTCTCTATATTATCGAGCGTATTCTTGTGAGTATTTTGAGTATACTTTGAGTCTTTGTTGCTATATCTATTGCAAGTTCAAGTCATAGCTTATATCCGGTGTTTCAACTAGAAGTACTGTCTTTGTGAGGTAATGGATATTATTTTTTTCGTAATGATATTATTTCTTCAATATCATTATGCTGAAATATTGATCTGAAGTTTTTATCAAATTTGGAACTTTTGGTGTCGGAGTTACTATTCACGTATACGACACTATTCATCAAAAAATGAAAATTTTCCCTTTTCGTCTAAAATATCTATTGTGGATACTAGCTTTGATTGTATCCATGTTTTGATCATTCTTGAATTTTACACCACTATTATTATTTTTGATGTATTTTTGGACATGGATAAAATAAAGTACGAATCCTTAATCCTTAATCCTTGTCATTTTGTTTCACTGGATTCGTTTCTTTAAAAATATTTTTCATCATCCTCAGTCTTAAATGATGATATTATTGAATATCTTTGGCCTGTAGTGTAAAGATGAATGATTTCTGATGAATATCTTTGGCCCGTAGTGCAAAGATGAACAGGTGTTTAGATGAACATGACCAACTGATGAATATCTTTGGCCTGTAGTAAAAAGATGAATATTTGATTTCAGATATATATTGATTGATGTTACAGGGATAAAAGATAGACGATGAACTTTTAAATTCATACATAGAAGATAGTAGTTTGCATTCTCTACTTAACTCTTCTAATGAATTATTATTTCCGCTGCGAATATTGATTTAAAACTTGTTGTCTATTGTATTCTATTAGATTTTTCCCTGTTGAAGACTAACGATAATTTTTTGTATATTATCTTAGTCATAATATTCTTTACTGGGCTAGTTGAGCTCACCCTTTTCCTTTTTGTTCCATTTTTCTTCTCAGGAGGCGAGAATATAGCGAGTATGCAGCCTGGGGTATGGAAATGAAGTTCTAGAGAGAGTTGTTTAGTAGTCCTCACCATTTTGTAAAATAATGTATCAATAAATGTGATGAGGATTTATTTGAGTATAGATATTGTCTAGAAGATAATATTTGTATTCAAACTCACAGTTTTACTGTTGTAATAATAAAGTTGTAGTTGTTTCTGTACCATGTATTGACAACTCAGAATGGGTGATGTATACCTATTTTGGGGGCGTCACAGTTGGTATCAGAGCTTAGGGATATGATCTCTGGCGGAGATCGAGGAATAGAACTAGGAGGGGAGAGACGAGTAAATCATTCGCTAGTGTGTCCTACCTAAGCTTATTTGTTAGTTGGTCAGTATATAGGGATATTATGTGATATATTGCTTTCCTTAATTAACCCTTGTTTTATGACAGTATTTGAGAATGTCGACTGAGAATATTAACAGTGGAAATGAGACCGTGGAGACGCCTGTACTCACCAGGCTGGCAATGTTCCTCCTGTGAACAACACCACTGAGCAGATGATGAACGAGGGGATGTTTAGAAGCTTTTTGCAGTTCATTCAAAATCAGACGAGGGAGACTCGTGTTCAAAATAAAGGAGGAAATGATAGCAATTCACGGGTTGTCACAGCCAAGCAGTTCAAAGAGTTGGGACCACCAGAATATAAGGAAAAGCTAGATCCGATCATGGTGGAAACATGGGTCAAGCAAATTACCAAGATATTCGATGTCTTGGGATGCACGTAGGAATAGAAGGTTCCATTCGCCACCTTTATGTTCCGTGGTGAGGCAGACTACTGGTGGGAGTCTGTGAAGCGTACCCATCCAGCCGCACTCAGCATGTCTTGGGAGACGTTTCAGAAATTATTTAATGACAAATACTTTCCTGAAAGTGTTCGTCATATGAAGGAAGTGGATTTCATCAGATTAGAACAAAACAACACGACTTTGTCTCAAAGACGAGGCAAAGTTTACAGAGTTATCTGTGTTTGCACCTCATTTGGTGGAGAATGAGGGCGATATGACGCGGATGTTTTCGAGAGGTTTGAAACTCGGCAGATACGACAATATCTCATTTCTCATAAATTTCTCTCTATTCGGACAAGTTAAATGTAGGCTCAATTATTAGAGCGAGATAACTAGTATGGTCAACTGAGGGACCACAATCGAGGATCATACCCTAGGAGATAGCGATCAACAAAACAACGATAACCAATGGAGAAAGAAAAAGAGCGGACAAAATGGTAACCACTTTGGTGGTAATCATGGCCATGAAAATAGAAGAAGCGAGTCAGGAGGAGATTTTAAAAAGAGGAGATTTAACAACGACCATGTGAAGACGACAGTGCCGCAGCAACGGGTTCTAAGGGAGGAGAACGACCACCGGTCATATGCTATAAATGCGGGAAAGAGGGACATATCAGTCCAAACTTCCCACAACAGTTCAAGGTATGCTATAATTGTGGAAAGGACGGACATATCGCTCGAGATTGTACGATAGCGAAACCTAGTTCAGCAGGGACGGTGACTCAAAAGACTGTCCCAGAAAAGTCAAAGTCAACGGTTCCTGGAAGAGCGTTTGTTGTGACTGGTCAAAATGCGAGGAACCCAAACGAGGTGATCACGGGTAAGCTATTTATAAATTCTTGTGATGTTTATACCTTACTTGATATCGGTGCTACCCATTCATTTATCTCTCCTGCTTGTGCTCAACATTTAAACTTGACTCCGGAGAAATTAGACTTTGACCTATCTGTGGAAACTCCGTTAGGAGAAACTTTCATCACATCCACTGTTTATAAATCTTGTTTGATTCAAGTTGGCACCATCACCTTACCTGTTGACCTTATCTCTTTAAAGATACTTGCTTTTGATGTGATTTTAGGGATTGATTGGTTAACTACTCATCATGCCAAAATTGATTGTTTTCATAAGGTTGTTAGCTTTCATATTCCTAAACAACCTGTTGTACGAATTCAAGCCACTAAACCATTAAAATCAATCACTGTCATATCTAATCATAAAGCTATTCGTTTATTGAAAAATGGATGTCAAGCTTTCTTAGCCCATGTTATGGATTTGAATAAAGACACGTCAAATTTGAATAATATTCATATTGTTATTGACTTTCCTGACGTATTTCTTGAAGAACTTCCCGGTCTACCCCCAGAACGTGAAGTTGAATTCTTTATTGATCTTGAACCTGGTACAAAGCCCATTTCTAAAACCCCATATCGAATGGCTCCTATTGAACTTCAGGAGTTAAAGGTCCAACTACAGGAGTTGTTGGACATCAGTTTCATTCGTCCTAGTACATTTCCTTGGGGTGCTCCTATTTTATTTGTAAAGAAGAAAGACGGTAGTATGCGACTTTGTATTGACTATCGAGAATTGAACCATGTCACCATCAAGAATAGGTATCCTCTACCTCGTATTGATTACTTGTTTGACCAGTTGCAAGGACCACAATTCTTTTCAAAGATCGATCTTCGTTCTGGATATCATCAGCTGAAGATTAGAGGCGAGGATATTCCAAAGACGCCTTGTAACTCGCAGACGGGCATTATGAATTCTTAGTCATGTCTTTCGGATTGACTAATGCTCTGCGGCTTTCATGGATATGATGAACCGAGTATTCAAGGAATATTTGGATCGGATTCGTTGTTGTCTTTATTGATGACATCCTCATATATTCCAAAAGTCGTGAAGATCATGAGCACCATT
This sequence comes from Panax ginseng, assembly GCA_020205605.1. NCBI lineage: Eukaryota > Viridiplantae > Streptophyta > Magnoliopsida > Apiales > Araliaceae > Panax > Panax ginseng. The sequence continues at coordinate 18,755,817 of CM035150.1, forward strand.
TGAAGTTGGTACTCCAAAGGCTTCGTGAAAACAAACTATATTCCAAATATTTATAAATCTTGTTTGATTCAAGTTGGCACCATCACCTTACACATTGACCTTATCTCTTTAAAGATACTTGCTTTTGATGTGATTTTAGGGATTGATTGGTTAACTACTCATCATGCCAAAATTGATTGTTTTCATAAGGTTGTTAGCTTTCATATTCCTAAACAACTTTGTTATGCAATTCAAGCCACTAAACCATTAAAATCAATCACTGTCATATCTAATCATAAAGCTATTCGTTTATTGAAAAATGGATGTCAAGCTTTCTTAGCCCATGTTATGAATTTGAATAAAGACACGTCAAATTTGAATAATATTCATGTTGTTATTGACTTTCCTGACGTATTTCTTGAAGAACTTCCCGGTCTACCCCCAGAACGTGAAGTTGAATTCTTTATTGATCTTGAACCTGGTACAAAGCCCATTTCTAAAACCCCATATCGAATGGCTCCTATTGAACTTCAGGAGTTAAAGGTCCAACTACAGGAGTTGTTGGACATCAGTTTCATTCGTCCTAGTACATTTCCTTGGGGTGCTCCTATTTTATTTGTAAAGAAGAAAGACGGTAGTATGCGACTTTGTATTGACTATCGAGAATTGAACCATGTCACCATCAAGAATAGGTATCCTCTACCTCGTATTGATTACTTGTTTGACCAGTTGCAAGGACCACAATTCTTTTCAAAGATCGATCTTCGTTCTGGATATCATCAGTTGAAGATTAGAACTGAGGATATTCCAAAGACTGCCTTCAGAACTCGGTACGGGCATTATGAATTCTTAGTCATGTCTTTCGGATTGACTAATGCTCCTGCGGCTTTCATGGATATGATGAACCGAGTATTCAAGGAATATTTGGATCAGTTCGTTGTTGTCTTTATTGATGACATCCTCATATATTCCAAAAGTCGTGAAGATCATGAGCACCATTTGAAGCTGGTACTCCAAAGGCTTCGTGAAAACAAACTATATTCCAAATTGAAGAAATGCGAGTTCTGGCTTGAGGAAGTAGCATTCCTTGGGCACGTGGTATCGAAACATGGAGTATTTGTGGACCCGGCGAAGATTGAAGCAATACAAAGTTGGGAGCAACCGAAGTTGGTGACCGAAGTACGTAGCTTTCTGGGCTTAGCTGGTTATTATCGGAGATTCGTGGAAGGATTTTCTCGAATCGCTACTCCATTAACTCAGCTGACTCGGAAAGATATAAAATTCGTATGGAGCGAGGAATGCGAGAAGAGTTTCCAAGAGCTCAAGAGGAGACTCATTTCGGCACCTGTTCTAACAATACCATCTGGTACGGATGGATTTGTTATCTACAACGATGCTTCAGGAAAAGGGTTAGGATGTGTTCTCATGCAACGTGGGAAAGTCATAGCCTATGCCTCGCGATAACTTAAAGAGTATGAAAGGAATTATCCTACTCATGATCTAGAGTTGGCGGCCCGATAAGCTGCGCTAAAGATCTGGAGGCACTATCTATATGGGGAGAAAGTGGAGATATATCCAGACTATAAAAGCCTCAAATATTTCTTCACGCAAAAGGAACTCAACATGCGGTAACGACGTTGGCTCGAGTTGTTGAAAGATTATGACCACACTATTCAATACCATCCTGGAAAAGCGAACGTGGTAGCTAACGCGTTGAGTAAAAGATCATATGTAGGAATGAGTGCGATGATGTCAAGTATACGCATAGAGCCAACTTTAATAGAAAAAGTTAAGGTTGCTCAAGCCACTGAGCCCGTAGAATGGCGCGTATGAAGAAGAAAGTACAAGAAGGTGCTATTATTAAGCGAGAATTGATGAAGAAGGAATACTTGAGTCCACTCCGGACTTTGTGTTCTAACGACTACGATTTGAAGTACAAGATTATGATGGAGGCACACAATACACCATTTGCAATCCATCCTGGAAGTACTAAAATGTATCGTGATCTTCGACATACATTTTGGTGGAACAATATGAAGAGAGAAATTGCAAAGTTTATCTCGATGTGTTTAACTTGTCAACGTGTAAAGGTGGAGCATCTAGTACCTAAGGGTCCGTTGCAACCACTTGAGATTTCAAAATGGAAGTGGGAACACATTACCATGGATTTCGTTACGGGTCTTCCTACGGTTTCTCAAGGTATCAATGCCATTTGGGTTATTGTTGATAGATTAACCAAGTCTGCTCATTTCTTGCCGATACAGGAGACTTATTCCCTTGAACGTCTTGCTAGTATATATGTAAATGAGATTGTGAGGTTGCATGGCATGCCAGTATCCATAGTTTCGGATCGTGACCCAAGATTCACTTCAAGATTTTGGGTTAGCTTGCAAAAAGCTATGGGCACGGATTTATGATTCAGTTCGGCATACCATCCTCAAACGGATGGACAATCAGAGAGGACTATTCAAACTCTTGAAGATCTATTAAGACTCTGTGTCCTAGACTTCAAGGGCAGTTGGGATAAGTATTTATCATTGGTGGAATTCTCCTACAACAACAGTTATCAGGCAAGTATAGGTGTGGCTCCATTTGAAACATTATATGGACGAAAGTGTCACTCTCCAATATGTTGGGATGAGGTGGGTGAAGCAACATTGTTGGGACCCGAGTTAGTACGTATGACTACTGAAAAGATCTAAATGATTCGACAACGTATACAAACGGCACAAGATCGACAAAAGAGTTATGCTGATCTTCATCGAAAGAACGTGGAATTTAGTATAGGGGATCATGTATTGTTGTGAGTTGCTCCATGGAAGGGAGTTACAAGATTTGGGAAGAGAGAAAAACTCAATCCACGATTTATTGGTCCATTTCAAATTCTTGACCGAGTAGGAAATGTAGCCTATAGACTCGCGTTACCTCCGAGTATGTCTCGTGTTCATAATGTGTTTCATATATCTGTACTTCGTAAATATGTGAAAGACCCGAACCACGTTATAGAGTTAGAACCGGACGAGATAGCCGAAGACTTAACATACGAAGAGGTACCTGTCAAGATCTTGGATAGGAAGGAGCATGTCCTACGTACGAAGGTCATACCACAAGTTAAAGTTTTGTGGAGGAACCATGCTATAGAGAAAATGACCTGGGAGTTGGAAACGGAAATGAAAGCAAGGTATCCTCATCTTTTCGAAACACCAGGTACGTACGTCAATTTCGAGGACGAAATTTCATAAGAAGGGGAGGTTTTAAGACCCCAAATAATTAATAAATGAAATTTATTTTATTTGAAATAGTAAGGGTTGATTTGATTAATGTGGTTAGTTATGGGTAAAATGCGCAAATATTTTAAATAAGCAGGTGGTTATAAAATATTCATTTTTGTCGGGGAATATTCGTTTGGTCGGGGAATATTCGCTTGGTCGGGGAATATTCTTACTGTCGGGGAATATTCGTACAACGGCGCAACCTTGTGTGGGCCCCATAACGGAAAGCGATTGGATGAAGAAAACGATAAATATAAGTTGTTTAAAAATAACGGCGTAGTTGTTACCGTGGTTTAATTGTTGGAATCTGTGGTGGTTAAAAACACGATGTCTGGCGTTGTTGCTGCGATAGCACAGTATTGCACCAATTATTGATTCTTACTTAAGAAAGCACTACTTAATAATTGTTACAGTAGTTACTGTTCAGTATTTTATTTTATTGATTCAATAATTGCTGCGTTGATATTTTATATTACCGTTGTTTCAATAATTGTCACTACACAATATTTTCCATTATCGAAGCAATAATTCATATTATCTTAATAATATTATTAGAAAATATTATTGGCAATGTCTAGAAAGTTCTGTCTAAGGAGAGGTTTGGTCACCTAATTGCGCGCCAGTAAGGAGAAATTCTTATTGGAAAGCCCCCTCTTTCCTGGGAACGGCCTGATTGCCAGTACTGTGATTCTGTAATATTATTTGTGAACAATTAATTATTGATTTATATGATGAGGAAAATATTCATTTTATGTGGATATAGGTGGAGAAAATTTTTAAAGTGACAATTGTTGAAAATCGATATTTTATCTTTTGTGATAAAATAATATTTTATTATATTATTATAATATAATAATGATGATATTTTTACAATGAATGTGGGATATATGAGTATATGAGGAGGAAGAGTATTTTTATTGCAAAAGTTGTTTAAAACATGTTAAACATGTATGTGGGCCCATTTCTTGACTGAAATTTGATTATAGCTTGTAAAATCGTCCGTTTATGGATTTCGGTCAATTTCTGTTTGGAATTTGGAATAACTTTCTTCTGCAAAGTTGTAGAGAATTGAATTTCCTATAACAAATCGTGAGATTTGAATTTTCTGACAAAAGAGCTATTTATTATGAATTATTGAAGTTCTGAAGTTCCGAAATAATTGATTTTTGGAAGTTTTAATTGTTTTAATTAACAAAAACGTTTTTTTGTGTTTGGTTAGCCTCATTAAACACATGCAAGTTGCTGAATTCAGATGGTTCTAGGTGCGTAGACAAATTTGTATATATATTATTATTATATTAAATTTTCTACTTTGGTGTTCTAAGCATTTTCCTATAAATAGGGTGCTTAGGTTAGAATTAAAAATCACACCGAAGCTGAAGTTTTCTCTCTATATTATCGGCGTATTCTTGTGAGTATTTTGAGTATACTTTGAGTATCTTGTTGTTATCTGATGGTGCAAGTTCAAGTCATAGCTTATATCAGGTGTTTCAACTAAAATCTTGTCTTTGTGAGGTAAGGGATATTATTTTTTCGTAATGATATTATTTCTTCAATATCATTATGCTTTGAAATATTGATCTGAAGTTTTTATCAAATTTGGAACTTTTGGTGTCAAAGTTACTATTCACGATATCTGACCACTATTCACGATATCGACCTAATTATTCATCGAAAAATGAAAATTTTCCCTTTTCATCTAAAATATCTATTGTGGATACTAGCTTTGATTGTATCCATGTTTTGATCATTCTTGAATTTTACACCACTATTATTATTTTTGAGGTATTTTTGGACATAGATAAAACAAAGTACGAATCCTTAATCCTTAATCCTTGTCATTTTGTTTCACTGGATTCGTTTCTTTAAAAATATTTTTCATCATCCTCAGTCTTAAATGATGATATTATTGAATATCTTTGGCCCTGTAGTGCAAAGATGAATGATTTTTGATGAATATCTTTGGCCCGTAGTGCAAAAGATGAACAGTGTTTAGATGAACATGACCAACTGATGAATATCTTTGGCCTGTAGTAAAAAGATGAATATTTGATTTCAGATATATATTGATTGATGTTCTGAGGATAAAAGATAGGCGATGAACTTTTAAATTCATACATAGAAGATAGTAGTTTGCATTCTCTACTTAACTCTTCTAATGAATTATTATTTCATTGCGAATATTGATTTAAAACTTGTTGTCTATTGTATTCTATTAGATTTTTCCTGTTGAAGACTAACGATAATTTTTGTATATTATCTTAGTCATAATATTCTTTCTTGGGCTAGTTGAGCTCACCCTTTTCCTTTTTGTTCCATTTTTCTTCTCGGGGAGGCGAGAATATAAATAGTAAATAGCCAGTGGGTATGGAATGAAGGTTCTAGAGAGAGTTGTTTTGTAGTCCTCACCATTTTGTAAAATAATGTATCAATAAATGTGATGAGGATTTATTTGAGTATAGATATTGTCTAGAAGATAATATTTGTATTCAAACTCGCTTTTCTTGTTGTAATAATAAAGTTGTAGTTGTTTACATACCATGTATTGACAACTCGGAATGGGTGATGTATACCTATTTGGGGGCGCCACGGTTGGTATCGAGCTTAGGGATATGATCTCTGGCGGAGATCGAGGAATAGAACTAGGAGGGGGAGGCAGGTAAATCATTCGCTAGTGTGTCCTACCTAAGTTTATTTGTTAGTTGGTTCGGTATATAGGGATATTATGTGATATATTGCTTTCCTTAATTAACCCTTGTTTTATGACAGTATTTGAGAATGTCGACTGAGAATATTAACAGTGGAAATGAGACCGTGGAGACGCCTGTACTCACCAGGCTGGCAATGTTCCTCCTGTGAACAACACCACTGAGCAGATGATGAACGAGGGGATGTTTAGAAGCTTTTTGCAGTTCATTCAAAATCGGACGAGGGAGACTCGTGTTCAAAATCTGAGGAGGAAATGATAGCAATTCACGGGTTGTCACTGGCCCAAGCGATTCAAAGAGTTGGGACCACCAGAATATAAGGAAAAGCTAGATCCGATCATGGTGGAAACATGGGTCAAGCAAATTACCAAGATATTCGATGTCTTGGGATGCACGTAGGAATAGAAGGTTCCATTCGCCACCTTTATGTTCCGTGGTGAGGCAGACTACTGGTGGGAGTCTGTGAAGCGTACCCATCCACCAAGACTTCAAAGCATGTCTTGGGAGACGTTTGAAATTATTTAATGACAAATACTTTCCTGAAAGTGTTCGTCATATGAAGGAAGTGGATTTCATCGATTAGAACAAAACAACATGGCCGGTGTCTCAAAGACGAGGCAAAGTTTACTGAGTTATCCGGGTTTGCACCTCATTTGGTGGAGAATGAGGAACGATATACGCGGATGTTTACGAGAGGTTTGAAACTCTAAGATACGACAATATCTCATTTCTCATAAATTTTCTCTCTATTAGGAGATGTTGTAAACATGGCTCAATTATTAGAGCGAGATAACGAAGCACGGCCAACCGAGGGACCACAATCAGGATCATACAGGAGATAGCGGTCAACAAAACAACGATAACCAATGGAGAAAGAAAAGGCGGACAAAAATGGTAACCACTCTGGTGGTAATCATGGCCATGAAAATAGAGAAGAAGCGAAGTGAAGAGATTTTAAAGAGGAGATTTAACAACGACCATGTGAAGGCAGCGATCTGGCGTGTAAAGAACGGGTTCTAAGGGGGAGGAGAACGACCATAGGTCATATGCTATAATCTGATGCGTAGTAGTGCATGGATAAATTGTGAGTAAATGCGTGATCTTTAATGAATATCCTTGGCCGAGATGCGAGGGATGATGTAGATTATTTATTAAGCCGAGTCTCGTGATAAAAGTCATGAAAAACCTTTTAAATAATAGAAGATAGTAGATTTTATTTCTCTTGACTCTTTCTAATGGATTGCTTGTTAAATTGTAGTTAAACTTGATGTTTGTTATATTTTATCGGTTTAACACTTTGTTGAAGGCTAATGATAATTTATTACGCATTATCTTAGTCATAATATTTCTTCTTGGGCTAGTTCGACTCACCCTTTTGCTTTCATTGTTCTCTTGAGAAATGAGAGCGTGCGAGGGACTAGTCGGGGAGCGAGTGGCGGTCAGGATGATAGCATTAGTAGTCCTCACTATTCTATGAAATAGTGTGATAATAAATGTATTGAGGACTTATTTTGAGTTTGAATACTATCTAGTAGACAATATTTGTATTAAAACTCATAGCTCATGTTGTATATTTAATGTTGTATTTGTATTCTGTACCATGTATTTGGCGACTCAGAATATGTGATGTATACCTATTTTGGGGGCGTCACATCAGCCAAGGATCATATCCCTAAGCTTTGATACCAACTTTGACGCCCCCAAAATAGGTATACATCACCCATCTTGAGTCGTCAAATACATGGTACAAAATTCAAATATAACTTAATTATACAACAGTCATGTAAAATACGACAAAATATAATCTAAGTGTTTTAATAAAAATATTGTCATCTAGACAATATCCACACTCAATGGAGTCCTCATTACATTTATTGTCACACTATTCAACAGAATAGTGAGGACTACTAATGCTATCATCTGGACCGTCACTCCGTTTCCCGACTAGTCCCGGCTACGTTCTCATTTCCTGACGAGAACAGTGAAAGAAAGGGTGAGCTTAACTAGCCCAAAGAAGAAATATTATGACTAAGATAATGCGTAATAAATTATCATTAGCCTTCAACAAGGTGTTAAACCGATAAAATATAATAAACATCAAGTTTAATCTGCGTTAGTAAACAAGCAATCCATTAGAAGAGTCAAGTAGAGAATAAAATCTACTATCTTCTATGATTTAAAAGGTTTTTCATCACTTTTATTGTCGATACTCAATTTTAATAAATAAACCACATCATCCCTGCACTACGACCAATGATATTCATTAGTATCACGACCACAAATTATCCATGCACTACGGGCCAAAGATATTCGTGTATTCATCAATGATCATGATCATGCCAACAACTGTCCATCAATGCACTACGACCAATGAGGACTTTTACCACATCATTTATAACATTACGGTCATGATTATACCGAATAATCCCTAGTCATAATCATACCAAGTCCATCTATGCACTACAGGCCACAGATGACTTTCAACATATTATAAACATGAGGATAATGACAATGATATAAGAATTCAATAAAACAAGTTCAAGGATACATTTGTAAAGATTTATAATTTAATTTATCCAGAAATCAATAACGTCCAAATTTTTAACATGATACTGCTTTGTGGAGTAAAATTCAAGAATGCTCAGAAGAATATTTCCATGAAAAGATACTGGATGAAGCGCAAATATCAAGGATATTCCACTAATTTTATGGAGTATAGAAGCCAAAACTTTAATCAGCTGAGTATAATATAATATATGAAATTGCAAATGGATTTTAGCCGCCATGCGGTAATCCACGTAGACAGATTATTCCAACAGAATAATAAAGAATGAAATAATAGAAGAATTCACCAGGCGTGCGTAATCCGCACAGACATGTTATTCCAACAGAATAATAAAGAATGGAACCAGGTCATGCGTAATCCGTACAGACAGGATATTCCAATAGAATAATAAATAATGGAACCAGGTCATGCGTAATCCGTACAGACAGGATGTTCCAACAGAATAATAAAGAATAAAATAACAACAGAATTCACCATGCATGCGATAGACCGCATAGACAGGTTATTCCAACATAATAGTAAACAATGGAATAACAACCCTTACAAGTATTGAAAGAAAATAACTCTCTTCATGAATACGGAAGAATAATACCCATTACCTTAGAAAAACTGGATACTGGAATACTGAGGTAGCAGACTTCTCTTCTTCTTTCTCTCTATAATTTCTCTGTATAATAATTGCTCTAAAGCTTTTGTGAATTGGTGAGAAATGAAGGAAGAATGAGCTTCTATTTATAGGAAAATATAGTTTCGATAATTGTACGTTTTGGGGCTCGAAATATTACAGTATAATACCTTCCTCTTTTTCTTCATTTTTAATTTAGTCCTGCAAGTATTATCAAACTTGCACCACCTCCCCTAATAGTAAATAATGTGAATTAATAGTTCATTCATGTGACTTAATAGTATAATCATGTGAAAAAACTAATTACAGTATAGTACCTTCAACTATACCTCCATTTTTAATTTAGTCATGCAAGTATTATCAATCTTGCACCACCTCCCCTATTAGTACATGAATGTGAATCAATAATACACACATGTGAACAAATAGTTATAAGCATGTAAAATAATAGCAATTAATTGCTCATTTATCCGATTAATTACCCGATTGGTCAATATAACATCCAGACATCAATTATTATCAAAATAAATGTCGATTTCCACTAACACTAATAATCTCAACACAATGGAACTATCAATTTCATCTTTAATCAACATAACTTATTCATCATTAATATTATAACTCACAATATTTAACAACCAGGTCGTTCCCAAGAATGAGGGGGCTTTCCGATAAGGATTTCTCCTTATTGGCGCACAATTAGGTGACCAAACCTCTCCTTGACAGAACTTCTAGACATTGTCAATATTGCAAATAATAATATGAATAACTTTGTCGTCTCAATTATTGATTTAATAATAATAAATATTATGCAGATGATAATGTGACAATATTTGAATCAATAATATGAGAGATATGATACAGAAATTACTGTAGCAATAATTGAGTATAATTGAGTGACTTCTCATGTAAGCATCAATAATCAATACCGTGTGCTACTATGCAACCACGTGTATTCATCGTTCTTTTACTAAGGGTAGTTCAACAGGTTTTAACGGTAACACTTTCGCCAGTTATTTTTATAAAAGATAATTACATCGCTTTCTAACTACTTACAATACTTCCGTTAGTAGGTCCATTAATGATTGTGCCATTGCATTTAATATTCCACGTTAAAACGTAATATTCCCAGACCAATCGAATATATATATAACCACTTGCTTACTTTGTAAAATTTGTAAATATTACCCACAACTATAACATTATATCAAATCCACACCATAATATTCAAAAATATATTTCGAGAAAATTATTCTTTATTCATAAAAGTTGGGGTCTTACATTAATAGTCCATAATCAATCTCATTTATTATTATACACATCAACATATGCATCAATAAATAAATTCATCTCATGAATAATAAACATTCAATTTATACATTGATATCGATTTAATGGGCAATTTTAATTAACATAAAATCTAATTTTGAAACAAAATAAACTCTTTTATTTTAATCAAAATCATAATAAATTTTTTTATTTTATTTTATCCAATTTTGAATAAAAATAAACTCTTTGATTTTTAATCAAATTTCCAATCAAAATAAACTCCTTTGTTTTAATTAACAAGGAATCCAATTTCAAGTACAAAATAAAACCTTTTTTTTATTTTAACTTAAATTGCTGGAAAAATAAAATTAGTTGAATCTTATTACTTATTATTAAAATTAAACACCTTTAATTTTAGGAAACATGGAATCTTATTCCATATGTGAATAAAATCATTTATTCTAGGAAACATGGAATTCAATTCCATATGTGAATAAACTCTTTTATTTAGACAAACGTGGAATCCAATTCCAAGTTAATATAAAACTTTTGAATAAACTCTTTTATTCAAACAAACGTGGAATCCAATTTCAAGTTAATATAAAACTTTTGAATAAACTCTTTTATTCAAACAAACGTGGAATTTAATTCCCATTAAAATAAAGCTTTTAAAATAAACCCTTTTATTCAAACCAATGTGTAATCCAATTTCAATTAGAATAAAACTTTGAATAAACTCTTTTATTCAAACAAACGTGGAATCCAATTCCAATTAAAATAAAACTTTTGGATAAACTCTTTTATTCAAATAAACGTGGGATCCAATTCCAATTAAAATAAAATAACTTTATTTTAATCCAATTTCAAATCAAAATAAACTCCTTTATTTCTAATTTAGAATTAATAAGAAAATATTATATCCAATTTTAATTAAAATAAACCTTTTATCTTAATTAAAATTCAAAAAAATCTCTAGGGAGTGAAAGTATTACGCCAACTTCGCTTTTTTTCAAAATTCGACATCATTGCTTTTGTGCTACGCTTAATAAGCCTTAGGCGGTAATGCATTACATCAAGCGATGTCTATTTTTCTAGTTCACGAATTGTGAAGTTTTTCTCCAAAAACTCAATTCTATGCTAATAATTATGCCCAAAAAATTGTTTTAAACACATATCGAATCTGAACAATTAATAATTCGCATAAAGGTTTGGTTCTGATACTAATATTAGGTTTGTAAGATTTATGAACGCAATCAAATTGCACAAAATTAGCAAAAACATGGTAAAATAGAGTTTTAAAATTTTACAAACCATATACCTGGATCATCCTTTATGCACAATTATTAATTAAACGAAAATATGAAGAACAAGAATTATACCCTTGAAGATTCGAGCTTCCTCAGGTACAAGTTCATCTCCAATCCTTTTCGCGTTCAATTTGAATCCACCGGGTTTAATTCCTTCCTTTGATCAACGTTAGCCACCCAAGTGTTTGGCCTCTAGAGGTGATTCACCAAGAAAGAACAAATATTCAAGAAGATGGGTGTTTGGTTCAAACCCTAGTTTTTCTATCTCTCATAGAAAAAGGTGTACTCACCAATAATTGGACATCTGTTGATATCTGACATAAGACTCCTTAGCGATTAACGACTTTCTAGATAATATATATTTCAACATTAATCATAAAGAACCTTTGAGTAAATAGTTACTGTACAATTCAATCCTTCCACCATACAATGTCTCAATTAAATATAAGACATGGAATTACTGTCAAATCTTATTTTATTTAATTCTATGTATTTCGATTCTCAAATTCACAACTCCAAATAATGCAAATTAGAAACTCTTTTCTAATTTCATTCTGTATTGGCCAAGGACTACTGGGTTATCATTTATCGAATCACATAGGACATTTCTCTTCTTTTATTAGAAGCGGTAGATTCTTTATTGATCATACATTATCTCCATATATAACTTATTATACTCAAGCATACCCTTTGATATACCCTGATGGTCTTAAGGAATAATTCAAAGTATAAATCATTATATAAAAGATACTATGATGATCTCAAGTCTAAGGATTACTTGTTCTACTATCACTATAGGAATTCCTATTGACAGACAAGTAAAACTCTATTAGGTATTCCTTGACGAGTCACGTTCAGTGAACTTATTCTCCAATAAGAACCTACATACTTGCTTTAGTGTCTCTATATAAATGATCATGAGATCAATCATCTTCATCCAATGAGCAAGTAACGTATGTACCAATCTATCTAGATTCACTAATCCCCAATTTAGTAATCCAATGATTGGGAATTATTTTAGTTTTAAGCTTTCTAAGAATTTAGATCTCATTAGAATGATCATCATCATTATTCTAAAAGCATTGCTTAAAACTATGGGTTTATTACATATTATAAAACAACATCATGTAGATAATTAAAAGTCTTTAATAAATTAATACTTTTTTATTAATAAATGAATAAGATTGTTACAAAGTATGTGATTTATCATTAAACATAATTAGCTTGTGTGCATACTACTTTCATTTAGGATAGTAGAGCTTATATTTATCCAGGGCTAATAGTTTTATTGAATTATAAATAATAACAACTTGATTAATTGATTGTTGTAACTTGGTGAAACTGAACTATAGAACTGAAGTTTTTACATCTTTGATTAATCTTATCATTTAATTCTATTTTTCTTAGTTTAAAACAATTTTCAATAACCCCCATCTTTATTTTCTATTAAAATAGTAGAATAATTCTAAAATAACTATACTCTCTGTGGGATCGATCCTTGCTTACTACTGTGCTAATTATTTACATTTGTGAAGTGAAAGTGAGGTTAATTTTGGAATGTCAACGATAGCTCCCAATTTCTCCCTGGCAACGGTGCCAAAAACTTGTAATAAATTATTAAGTAGTAACGTTCAAGGACATTAGAGAATGTCGAACGTAGCCTTCTAGCATGATAAAAAAAATAGAGTATTGAGTATTAATATGAGTTTGTTGTGCACACACAATGCTTGTATTAAATATTTGAGATGTTGACTTTATTACATTGGATGTTTATAAGGAATTGAACAATACTGTTTTATTGTGCACACACAAAGACTGTATTTTTCTCTTCACTTATATAAAAATGTTGGGTCTAACTTAATTTAGATTATTTTAGTTCAGATGTGCACACACTGGACTATTATAATCTAAGATGCAAAATTAAAAGGAGTTACATAGAGATGTAATTGACAAATGTTGTCTATCTATTGAATTAATTAAAAGATAATCTTATTATTATTATTATTATTATTATTATTATTATTATTATAAATTGGCTAAATAATAATAATTTAGTATTTGGAAAAATATTAAAATTTATAATTAGGTATTTGAAGAAATACTAAATTATAAATAAATAAGAGGAGTCGTATTATTATTATTAATTTAGCTCATAATTAGATTGAGAATTAAATTAAAATCTTAAGTCCTAAAAGGCTTAGGAGAAAGGGTTAGTATATAAATAAGAGGAGTCTTATTGTAGAACAGACTAATGTTAATGCATCTCTTTATCAGTATTCTCAAAACCTAAGAAGTTGGGAGAGAGAGAATTAGGGCTAGCCACCCAATGTCTAGTAGAACCTAAATTTACCTTTTTAATCAATATTCTCTTGGTGGATCACCGATAGGGCGTTGCGGACTTGAGTAACGAACATTTGATCTGTGGACTTGAAGAAGCAAGAAGAATCAAAGGATTGGAACTTGAAGATCATATCAAGGAGTTGTATTATCTTCATAAGGTATATCTTTTATCATTCCTCAATTAATAATATTGCATAAGGTTATTAATGTGATTGTAAAAAAATTTAAATTCGATTTATGTCATGCTTCCGCTTTATTACAATATGATTGTATGTATGTTATTGTTTCTGCAAACCAGCAGATAAAGTGATAGAGTATCAAATACTTAATATGGGTTTGTTGTGCACACACAAGACTTATATTAAGTATTAGATATATTATTTTATTACATTGAATGTTTATAAGAGAATTGAACAATACATGTTTTATTGTGCACACACAAGAACTGTATTTTTCTCTTCATTTATATGGAAATGTTAGGTCAAGCTTAACTTAAATAGTTTTGGTTTATTTTGCACACACAAGACCATTATAATCTAAGAGGCAAAAGACAAGGAGTAACATTATATGTAATTGATAAAAGTTATTTGCCTATTGAATAAATTTATAGTTTGTTATGTACACACAAGACTATATTTATAAAATAGGATCCTTGATCTCACTAGCGAATCTTCTAACTAGATCTGTCAAACTATATATGGAGGGTTATATAGCTTGACGAAAATAGTGAGAGACACCATTTTAAATAAAGACCTAATTAATATGGTGATTAATAAAATGAATGCATGATATTCTTGTTATTAAAAAAATTCATTTACAGAATTTTATCATGTCTATCTCACTATCACCGTGCAACATATTAGATGTTAATAAGTTAACCATACCGAATTACGCGGATTGATTAATAAATTTGAGAATTGTTATTATTGTTGAAAAGATTTCTTATGTCCTTAATTTGTTAGTTCCTACAACTGTTGCAGAAAATGCTTTTGAGGAAGAGATATCTACTTTCAAAAGGTGGCAAGATGATGCACAGGTTGCTCAGTGCATCATGTTAGCTTCCATGAGTAACGAGTTACAACGTCAACACGAGAAAATGGATGCACCAGTTATTTTATTTCACTTTCAAGACTTGTATGGTGAGCAAAATAGGTCTGCCAGATATAAGATATCTAAGGATCTTTTCCAATCTAGAATGAACGATGACACTACAGTACATACCCAATTCTAAAAATAATCAATTTGATTGAACAACTGGGTTTTGTCATGGATGGAGAGTTGAGCCAATATTTAATTTTGCAGTCACTTTCAGACTTTATTTCACAATTTGTTTTGAATTTTCACATGAATAAACTGGATGTCAGTCTACTTGAACTACTTAATATGTTGAAAATTGTTGATAGTCACTTTTCAACTAAGAAAGACCAAGGTTTTATAATAGATGAATCTTCCAAGAAAAGGAAGAGAGCCAAAAGTTCTTCTACAAAGAATATCAAAAAGAAGACAAAAAGAAAAGCACCAATCAAGGACAAGAAGAAAGTTGTTCCAAACAGCAAAGAAATTTGCTTCCATTGCAACAATTCACGACATTGAAAGAGAAACTGCAAAGAGTATCTTACAGTGGTTAAGCAGAAGATGCTTGGTGAAGCTTCAACTACAGATACAAGTTTGTTCATGATTGAAATAAATCTTTCAAAAAGGCAACGTAGCTACTCGACAAGTCAAATCGAACAATCATAAAGTCCACAGACAATATGTGCCCACTCAACACCTCAGATAACAAAGTTGCCCGCGTCAATCCAGTAGGTGAGTGAAACTGCCTGCGCATATGCCCGACTGTCACTCCAGCATAGGGACCAATAAGAGATAAACTAGAGATTCGAGCGTACTCCTCTAGGCTAAGGGTAAGCTCCTACGACCCAAAACCAAAATACATAGCAATCCGAGATCCAAAAAGACAGTATCCCTTCAATAAAACCATCAAGAACATGAAATGATTAGTGTGATGAGGAATGGCCCAATAGCCTCTCCACTATAACACGATCAGAGGTAGGCATATCATCAAACCAACCCCGCAACCTGAAAGTTATGCCTCAAGGTGAGGTCTGATCCAGTCTGATAACTGCTGAGAATGACATCGGTAAAATATTATCAACACGAGACTAAATAGGGGTCAATTCTATCTAGCATATAGATAAATGAACATGCATCATGACAATGAAATAAATAAACATGCATAATGATTAATAGAACAAATTCTTGCATAAAATAGATTTGTCCATACATAATCCCAATAAATATATACATAAAAGTGAAAAATTAACCACTTAGTCAGTCCGTAGTGTACGGAACCCAGGTCACATCTGAAGTCAAAATCAATTCTAGCGGAAGATGACAATGAATAAATCTATCAGACTTAGGTTCTGTTTGATTACCTCTTAATGGCTCTTAATGGATTTGCCTCTGATTTGGTTATAGGCAAATCTTGTTTAGCAAATTTTTTTTGCCTCTTAATCGGTTAGACACAAAAAAAATTCTATACCATCTAGAGGCATGTCTGAGCGAGAAAATATTATTTTGGGACAAAAATAACCTCTTTAATATTACAAATTTTGTATGTTATCCCCAATACAAATTTAACCTACGATCTCGCGTTGCTGCTCTTCTCCTTCGTTGCTGGTCGATCTTCTTCTTTCGTCGGTAAATCTTCTCTCCCTTTTTCATCTATTGTTTGTTATTATCAATTGCTACATGATAAGATGTGAGACCCCAGATTTTATGAATAAATATTTAATTTTCTCGATATAATTTTTTAAATATTATGGTGTGGATTTGATATAATGTTATAGTTGTGGGTAGTATTTATAAATTTTGAAAAGCATGCAAGAAGTTGTATAATATTCGATTGGTCGGGAAATATTCTTTTTGTCGGGGAATATCCGTATGACGGTACAATCATTGGTGGACCCCGCAACAGAATTATTGTCGGATTGAGAAAACGACAAAAATACTTTATTAAAATAACGGCGGAAGTTTTACCGTTAACTGTTGAAACACCCGGTATTAAAAGTATTGTAATACGCGTGGTTGCATAGTAGAACACGGTATTGATTATTGATGCTTATGTGACGCCCCCAAAATAGGTATACAACACCCATTCTGAGTCGCCAAATACATGGTACAGAAAGCAAACTATAACTTCAATAATACAATTGTCGTGCAAAATACGACAACACATACTGTGAGTTTAAATACAAATATTGTCTTCTAGACAATATCCACACTCAAATAAGCCCTCGTTACAATTATTCAAACACTATTTTATAGAAATAGTGAGGAATTCTAAAATATCTTTCTAGAACCATCACTCCGTACCCCGACTAGTTCCTACTATGTTCTCACCTCCTGAGAAAAATGGAACAAAAAGAAAAAGGGTAAGCTCAACTAGCCCAGTAAAGAATATTATGACTAAGATAATATAAAACAAATTATCATTAGTCTTTAACAGGAAAAAATCTGATAAAATATAATAGCCAACAAGTTTTAGATCAACAACTGCAGCGGAAACAAAAATCCATTAGAAGAGTCAAGTAGAGAATGAGTTCTATTATCTTCTAAGATTTAAAAGTCTATCATCAATATTTTATCCCTGTAACAACAATCAATATACTTCTTTAATCAAATATTCATCTTTGCACTACAGGCCAAAGATATTCATTTGTATCACCAGTTGGTCATGTTCATCTCAACACCTGTTCATCTTTGCACTACGGGCCAAAGATATTCATCAGTTAATCATTTATCTTTGCACTACAGGCCGAAGATATTTAGTAATATCATCATTTAGGACTGAGGATGATGAAAAATATTTTAAAGAAAAGCGAATCCAATTGAAAGCGGAAGGACAAATAGTAGGGATTTAGTATAACGGTTTATCCAAGATCAATAATACTTCATAAATACCAATTTTGAAGCGTAATTCAAAAATAAAGATCAAAACATGAATACAATCAAAGATAGTAACCATAATAGACATCTTGGACAAAAGAAGAAAATTTCATTTTTCGATGAATAAGTCAGATATCGTGAATAAGTCCGTATCGTGAATAGTAACCCCGACACAAAAAGTTCCAAATTTGATAAAAATTCAGATCAATACTTCGGCATAATGATATTGAAGAAATAATATCATATATGAAGAAAATAACATCCCTTACCTCAAAATATCAGTACTTCTGATCGGAATATCGGTATAAGGCTGAAGGAAACTTGCATTGATGAATAGAAACTCACAAAGTATCTAAATACTCACAAAATACACTCAATAATCTAGAGAGAGAAAGAGAGAAAACTTGTTTCTGGTGTGATTTTCAATTCTAACTTAGCCCTCTATTTATAGGAAAATGTTAGCAGACTTGACCGCAACTTTGATGGCTTTTACTCGCTACTATTCCCACCCACCACATTTGAAATAAATTCAGACATTTTTTTCACCAACCACAAGTGGGGCCCACTCAATTCTAGAATTTTCCACCAAAATCATTTATAAACCTAATTTCGAATCGGTCACCTCTTAAAATTCATAACAAATCATACATGCAGTTTAACGGTTCAAAATTTGTGGACATATACTCAACTTATATATGTATAACATATCCAAAAATTACAACGATCCAACGGTTGGATTAAAAATTATAACTCACACAATATATCTCAAAAACCCTTGGTTTAATTTTAATACCTTCATTTCGACAAAAATACTGATAAAACACCTCAACATTAACTCTTTCATTTTTAACCACAATAAATATATCCAATATTTATATCCACATAAAATAAATATTTCCTTATCATATGAATCAATAATTAATTATTCACAAATAATATCACAGAATCACATTTATGACAACCAGTAGCTTTCCGGAAAGAGGGGCTTTCAATAAGAATTTCTCCTTATTGGCGCCGCAATTAGGTGACCAAACCTCTCCTTGACAGAACTTTTAGACATTGCCAATAATGCTATCTAATAATATTATTCAAATAATATGAATTATTGATCCGATAATGAAAATATCATATGCGTTGACAATTATTGAAACAACAATAATATAAAATATCAACGCAATAATTATTGAATCAATAAAATAAAATATTGAGCGGTAACTCTTGTAACAATTATTGAGTAAGTGTCTTCTTACGTAAGGATCAATAATTCATCAATCTTGTGCATCCACGCAGCAGACATCGATTTTTTTAATAGGGTATTCCAATGAGTGTTAACTGTAATAACTACGTAGATTATTTATAAAAACTCAAACTTGTCGCTTTTTCTTCATCCAAGCGCTTATTTTGTTATGGGGCCCCTAAAAATGACCGTGGTAAATGTCGCATTTAATATTCCCCGACAACAAGAATATTCCACGACCAAACTAATATTCCCAAACACAATGATTATTTTATAACCACTTGCATATTTTGCAAAAATTTACACATTTCACCCATAACCAGAGAATTATATCAAATTAATACCTTATTATTCACAAATATAATTAGAGGAAATTCGATTTTATTATAATAAGTTGGGGTCTTACAACCTCCCCTACTTATGAAATTTCATCCTCGAAATTGACATATGTACACAGTGTTTGAAAAGGTAAGGATACCTCATTGTCATTTCGATTCCAATTTCTGTGTCATTTCTTCAATAGCATGGTTTCTCCATAAAACCTTAACTTGTGGTATAACCTTGGTGCGTAGGACATGCTCTTTCCTATCCAAGATCTTAACAGGTAGTTCTTCATACGTTAAATCTTCGGCTATCTCGTCTGGTTCTAACGCAATAATATGGTTCAGGTCTTTCACATATTTACGAAGCATGGATATATGAAAAACATTATGAACACGAGACATACTTGGAGGTAATACGAGTCTATAAACCACATTTCCAATTCGGTCAAGAATCTCAAATGGACCAACAAATCGTGGATTGAGCTTTCCTCTCTTCCCAAATCTTGTAACTCCCTTCCATGGTGCAACACGTAACAATACATGATCCCCAATATTAAATTCCACGTCTTTTCGATGAAGATCCGCATAACTCTTTTGTCGATCTTGTGCCGTTTGTATACGTTGTCGAATAATTTGGATCTTTTCTGTAGTCATGCGTACTAATTCTAGTCCCAATAATGTTGCTTCTCCCACCTCATCCCAGCATACTGGAGAACGACACTTTCGTCCATACAACGCCTCAAATGGAGCCATGCCTATACTTGCTTGATAACTGTTGTTGTAGGAGAATTCCACTAGTGGCAAGTACTTATCCCAACTTCCTTTAAAATCTAGGACACAAAGTCTTAATAGATCTTTAAGGGTTTGAATAGTCCTCTCTGATTGTCCGTCCGTTTGAGGATGGTATGCCGCCAATCAATCAAATCCGCGCTCATAGCTTTCTGCAAGCTAACCCAAAATCGTGAAGTGAATCTTGGGTCACGATCCGAAACTATGGATACTGGCATGCCATGAAATCTCACAATCTCATTCACGTACTTGCGAGCAAGACGTTCAAGGGAATAAGTCTCACGTATCGGTAAGAAATGGGCAGACTTGGTTAATCTATCAACAATAACCCAAATCTCATTTATGCCTTGAGAAACTTTGGGAAGACCTGTAAAGAAATCCATAGTAATGTGTTCTCACTTCCATTTCGGAATCTCAAGTGGTTGTAATGGACCCTTTGGCACTTGATGCTCCGCCTTTACACGTTGACAAGTTAAACACCTCGAGATAAACTCCACGATCTCTCTCTTCATATTGTTCCACCAAAATGTATGTCGAATATCATGATACATTTTGGTACTCCCAGGATGGATTGCAAATGGAGTGTTGAGTGCCTCCATCATGATTCTATGCTTCAAGTCAGAATCGTTAGGAACACAAAGTCTGGAGTTGAATCTAAGTATTCCTTCTTCATCAATTCTCGCTTCTGGAATAGCTCTTTCTTGCACTTTCTTCTTCATACGATCGCCTCCGGTAAAGTAGCTTGAGCGATTTTAACTTTATCGATTAAAGTCGGTTCTACTCGTATATTCGCCATCATCATGTGGGTCCCTGGAGTCTTTAATTTTACCTCCATCCTTTGCAAGTCATACAGAATGGGCCTTTACATTAACAATATTGCACTCGTACTCGCATATGATCTTCTACTCAATGTGTCAGCTACTACGTTCGCTTTTCCAGGATGATATTGAATAGTGTGATCGTAATCTTTCAATAGTTCAAGCCAACGTCGTTGCCGCATGTTGAGTTCTTTTTGGGTGAAGAAATATTTGAGGCTTTTATGGTCCGTATAAATCTCCACTTTCTCCCCATACAAGTAGTGTCTCCAAATTTTCAACGCGAATACGACTGCTGCCAACTCTAGATCATGAGTAGGATAATTCCTCTCATATTCTTTGAGTTGTCGTGAGGCATAGGCTATGACTTTCCCATGTTTCATGAGAACGCATCCTAACCCTTTGCCTGAAGTATCGCTGTATATAACAAATCCATCCGTACCAGATGGTATTGCCAGAACAGGTGCCGAAATGAGTCTCCTCTTGAGCTCTTGGAAACTCTTCTCGCATTCCTCACTCCATATAAATTTTGTATCTTTTCGAGTCAACTGAGTTAACGGAGTAGCAATTCGAGAAAATCCTTCCACGAATCTCCGATAATAACCAGTTAAGCCCAGAAAGCTACGCACTTCGGTCATCGACTTTGGTTGCTCCCAACTTTGTACTGCTTCAATCTTTGCCGGATCGACAGATACTCTATATTTTGACACCACGTGCCCAAGGAATGCTACTTCCTCAAGCCAAAACTCACATTTCTTCAGCTTGGCATAAAGTTTGTTTTCACGAAGCCTTTCAAGTATCAGCTTCAAATGGTGCTCATGATCTTCACGGCTTTTGGAATAGATGAGGATGTCATCAATAAAGACACTGATCCAAATATTCCTTGAATACACGGTTCATCATATCTATGAAAGCAGCAGGAGCATTAGTCAATCCAAAAGACATGACTAAGAATTCATAATGCCCGCATCGAGTTCTCGAAGGGTCTTTGGAATATCCTCGCTTTTAATCTTTAGTCGATGATATCCGAGCGAAGATCGATCTTTGAAAAGAATTGTGCTCCTTGCAATCGATGATCGAAGCAATGTCGTCAATGCGAGGTAGCGGATACCTATTCTTGATGGTGACATAGTTTAATTCTCGGTAGTCAATACAAAGTCGCATACTTCTGTCTTTCTTCTTTACGAATAAAACAGGAGCACCCCAAGGAGATGTACTAGGACGAATGAAACCTATATCTAACAATTCCTGTAGTTGGACTTTTAACTCCTGAAGTTCAATAGGAGCCATTCGATATGGGGTTTTAGAAATAGGTTTTGTACCCGACTCAAGGTCAATAAAGAATTCAACATCATGTTCTGGGGGTAGACCAGGAAGTTCTTCAGGAAATACATCAAAAAATTCTCTAACAACAGAAATATTATTCAAATCTGACTTGTCTTTGTTCAAATCCATAACATGGGCTAAGAAAGCTTGACATCCATTTTTCAATAAACGAATAACTTTATGGCTTGATATGATAGTGGTGATTTTAGTGGTTTAGTTGTTTGAATTCAGTATGACAAAGTTGGTTAGGAATATGAAAACTAACAACCTTACGAAAATAATCAATTTTGGCATGAAGAGTGGTTAACCAATCAATTCCTAAAATCACATCAAAAGCAAGTATCTTTAAAGATATAAGATCAACGTGTAATGTGATAGTGCCAACTTGGATCATGCAAGATTTATAAACCGTAGATGTAACGAAGGTTTTACCCAACGGAGTTTCAATAGATAAGTCAAAGTCCAATTTCTCGAGTCAAGTTTAAGCGTTGAACACAAGGGGAGAGATAAAAGAATGGGTAGAACCGGGTATCTAGTAAGGTATAAACTTCGTGAGAGTTCAAGATTAGCTTACCCGTAATCACCTCGTTCGGGTTCTTCGCTTTTTGGCGACCACGACAAACGCTCTTCCAGAACCGGCGATTTTGACTTATCCGGATGACATTTTGGAGTCACCATCCCCGTTGAACTTGGTTTTGCTTCTGAGAACAATCCCGAGCTATATGGCCTTCCTTTCCACGGTTGTAACATACCTTGGATTGTTTTGGAAAGTTTAATGATATGTCCCTCTTCCGCATTTGTAACATCTAATGGCGGTCGTTCTCCTCCCTAGAATTTGTTGTTTGTCTTTGGTGTCTCTGTTGATGTCTTCCCGTCATTGTTGAATCTCCTCTTTCTGAAATTTCCACTTGACTCACCTCTACTATTATCATGGTCACGATGACCACCCGAGTGGTTACCGCCTTTGTTCGTATTTTTCCCTCCTCGTTGGTTATCATCGCTCTGATGACTGCTGTCACCGGTATGACCCTGGTTGTGGTCCCTCGGTTGAACATACTCATTATCTCGCTCTAATAATTGAGCCATGTTTACAACATCTGAATATAAAGAAAATTTATGAGATATAAGATATTGCCGAATCTCGGGCTTTAGACCTCTCAGAAACATCCTCGTCATTCGTTCCTCATTTTTGACCAAATGAGGTGCAAACCTGGATAACTCTGCAAACTTCGCCTCGTACTGGGACACCGTCATGTTGTTTTGTTCCAGTCTGATAAACTCCACCTCCTTCAGTATGACGAATGCTTTGAGGAAAGTACTTGTCATTGAATAGTTTCAAATGTTTCCCAAGACATGTCTTTGGTCGTGGTGAGTACGCCTCATGCATCTCCACTAGTAATCTGCCTCACCGCGGAACATAAAGGTGGCGAATGGAACCTTCTATTCCTCCATGCATCCCAAGACATCGAATATCTTGGTAATTTGCTTGACCCACATTTCCGCCATGATCGGATCCGACTTTCCCTTAAATTCTAGTGGTCCCAACTCCTTGAATTGCTTCGTTTGTGACACAAGCGCGCATTGCTATCATTTCCACCCGTATTTTGTGCACGAGTCTCTCTCGTCTGGTTTTGCATGAACTGCAAAAAGCTCCTAAACATTCTATCATTCATCGTTTGCTCGGTAGTGTTGTTTACAGGAGGAATATTGCCTTCCTGTTGCACGTTCTCCTAGTTTGTAACTAAAGGTTGTTCCATAGTCTCATACACTCCATTGTTAACGTTCTCAGCGGCCATTCTTAAATACTGCCATAAAACAAGGGTTAATTAAACAAATTAACATATCACATAATATCCCTATATTATGACAGACCAACAAATAAGCTTAGATAAGACACACTAGTGAAGGATTTACTCATCTCTCCCCTCCTAGTTCTATTCCCCGATCTCCGCCAGAGACCATATCCCTAAGCTTTGATACCAAATGTGATGCCCCCAAAATAGGTATACAACACCCATTCTGAGTCGCCAAATACATGGTACAGAAAGCAAACTACAACTTCAATAATACAATTGTCGTGCAAAATACGATAACACATACTGTGAGTTTAAATACAAATATTGTTTTCTAGACAATATCCACACTCAAATAAGTCCTCGTTACAATTATTCAAACACTATTTTACAGAAATAGTGAGAACTTCTAAAACATCTTTCTAGAACCATCACTCTGTACCCCGACTAGTTCCTGCTATGTTCTCACCTCCTGAGAAAAATGGAACAAAAAGGAAAAGGGTGAGCTCAACTAGCCTAGTAAAGAATATTATGACCAAGATAATATACAACAAATTATCGTTAGTCTTCAACAGGGAAAAATCTGATAAAATATATTAGCCAACAAGTTTTAGATCAACAACTACAGCGGAAACAATAATCCATTAGAAGAGTCAAGTAGAGAATGAGTTCTACTATCTTCTAAGATTTAAAAGTCCATCATCAATATTTTATCCCTGTAACAACAATCAATATACATCTTTAATCAAATATTCATCTTTGCACTACTGGCCAAAGATATTCATTTGTATCACCAGTTGGTCATGTTCATCTCAACACCTGTTCATCTTTGCACTACGGGCCAAAGATATTCATCAGTTAATCATTTATCTTTGCACTCTGTGCCAAAGATATTTAGTAATATCATCATTTAGGGTGAGGATGATGAAAAATATTTTAAAGAAAAGCGAATCCAAAGTGAAGCGGAAGGACAAATAGTAGGGATTCAGTATAACAGTTTATCCAAGATCAATAATACTTCATAAATACCAATTTTGAAGCAGAATTCAAAAATAAAGATCAAAACATGGATACAATCAAAGATAGTAACCATAATAGACATCTTGGACAAAAAGAATTTTTTTTTATTTTTTGATGAATAGTGTCGTATTCGTGAATAGTGCCGTATACGTGAATAGTAACCTCGACACAAAAAGTTCCAAATTTGATAAGTCACTTACGTGATAAGTCACTCAATTTTGTTTTATTAGTATTTTTAATGTAATAAAACAGAATACTTTTATAAAGTTATTCTATAAATAAAATATATTATATTCTATTATGCATAGTGTTGCATAGTGTTTTGCATAGTAAAATCTTTTTATATAAAACAGAATACTTTTATAAAGTTATCTATTTTATTAGACTAAAATTAGAATATATTATATTTTATTATGCATAGTGTTTGTATAGTTCCTGCATAATGTTTGCATAGTAAAATCTTTTATAAAGTTATTCGTTTTATTAGATTATAAATAGAATATATTATATTTTATTTAAAAGATTTTGCTTTAAATATGGACTGTCAGATTAAAGTAAATCAATCTGGACCGTTCATGAGTTAGTTACTATGCAATCCATTTTTCTATAAATAGAAGCTCATTCCTTCATTATTTCTTACGAATTCACTGAAACTATAGAGAGAAAGAAGAAAAGTATTCTGCTACTTCACTACTCATATATCCAGTATTCTTCTTCTTGAGGTAGGGAATATTATTTGTTGTACCCGTAAGGGGTATTATTTCTTTTGTATTCAAGAAGAGAACTTCTGTTATTCAATTATTTATTATTCTGTTGGAATAACCTGTATATGCAGGCTACCCTATACTTGGTGAAATTCTTCTGTTATTTCATTATTTATTATTCTGTCATAATATCACATGCATGCGTTCTGCATGGGACGGGTTCCATTATTTATTATTACTCGGAATATCCATGCATGCGTTTATCTTGGGACTGGTTCCATTCTTTATTATTCATTTGGAATCGTATACCTGTGTTGTTTTGGGACTGGTTCCGTTATTTATTATTCTGTTGGAATAACCTGCCTGTGCGGTCTATCGCATGCATGGTGATTTCTTTTGTTATTCTATTCTTTATTATACTCAATTGGTTAAAGTTTTGACTTCTATACTCCATGAAATTAGTGGAATATCCTTGATATTTGCGCTTCATCCAGTATCTTTTCATGGAAATATTCTTCTGAGCATTC
This sequence comes from Panax ginseng, assembly GCA_020205605.1. Lineage (NCBI taxonomy): Eukaryota > Viridiplantae > Streptophyta > Magnoliopsida > Apiales > Araliaceae > Panax > Panax ginseng. The sequence goes on from CM035150.1 coordinate 18,782,365, forward strand.
TTGAATTTTACTCTACAAAGCAAAGATCATGTTGACAATTTGGATGTTATCGGCCCTAGATAAATTAATTCTTGAACTTGTTTTATTGAATTCTTATATCATTGTCATCATCCTCGTGTTTATATTTTGTTGAAAGTCATCTGTGGCCTATAGTGCATAGATGGACTTGGTATGATTATGACCAGGGATTATTTGGTGTAATCATGACCGTAATGTTACAAATGATGTGGAAAAAGTCCTCATTGGCCCGTACTGCATTGATGGACAGTTTTTGGTATGATTATGGCTATGGATTTTCTTTGGCCGTAGTGCAAAGATGAATTGTTTTATGACATGATCAGGACCGTTGATGAAAACATGATTATCTTTAGCCGTAGTGCATGGATAATTCATGGTCATGATACTAAAGAATATCCTTGGCCGTAGTGAAGGGGTGATTCGATGATGTGGATTATTTATTGTCGAGTCCCAAATGATAAAAGTGATGAAAAACCTTTTAAATCATAGAAGATAGTAGATTTTATTCCCTACTTGACTCTTCTAATGGATTGCTTGTTCCGCTGCAGTTAAACTTGATAGTTATTATATTTTATCAGTTTAACACTGTTGAAGGCTAACGATAAATTATTCTACATTATCTTAGTCATAATATTTCTTACTGGGCTAGTTGAGCTCACCCTTTATTTCACTGTTCTCTTCAGGAAATGAGAACATAGCTGGGACTAGTCGGGGAACAGAGTGATGGTCCTTGATGGTGCATTAGTAGTCCTCACTATTTTGTGAAATAGTGTGATAATAATTGTAATGAGGACTCCATTGAGTTTGTATACTCTCTAGAGGACAATATTTGTATTAAAACTCACAGCATATATTTTGTCGTATTTTACACGACTGTTGTATAATTAGTTTGTATTTGTATTCTGTACCATGTATCTGGCGACCCAAGATGGGTGATGTATACCTAATTTTGGGGGCGTCACAGTTGGTATCAAAGCTTAGGGATATGATCCCTGGCTGAGATGTGATACAAGAACTAGGTGGGGAGAGACGGGGAATTCCTTCGCTAGTATGACCTACCTAAGTTTATTTGGTATTTAATGGGTCAGTCAGAGTATAGGGATAATATGTGATATGTTAATTAACCCTTATTTTGTGGCAGTATTTGAAAATGACTTCCGAGAATGTTGAGAATATCAATGGAGCGCATGAGACCGTGGAGACACCTCTTATCACCAACCAAGATAATGTGATTAGAGATATCCATGTGGTGATTGAGGAATTAAAAGTTGCACTTAAGCTAGTCGCAAAGGTAACAACTGCGAGTGAGGAAGAAGAGGAACCTGAGGAGGATTTATTAGAAGAACTTATTGATCAAAATGTAGAATTACAAAATCGTATTCATGAGTTAGAAGAAGCGGTGATCAAGAACGGAAGGGTCGTGGAGCAAAGGAATGTAACAATTTAAAATTGTATTACCCGATGTGCGATAGCTGAACAGGAGCGCTCTTTGGCAGAGTATACGATATTAAAGCTGGAATTTGAGAATTCAAATGTCAAGGCGCAGCTGAAAGAAGAAACAACTGAACGAGTGAGAATGAAAGATGTATGGGTAAAAGCCGCACGAAGCGTTGATATTGTGGAAAGAGAAGTCCGATCCAAGAAAGCTAAAATAGATGATATGTATTTCTCTTTTTCGACAGAAATTGTGAGAACCCAACATCGAGTTTTGAATTACCCTATACATTGCGGTCAACCCCAATTCGATATGGATTGAAGGTTAATGATTCAGATCATGGAGTAGGAGTACGACGAAGCAATTGAGGGTGGAATATGCCCTATAGCGAAAGTCAATTCCAGTGGTAATGATGACACCAAAGACTGTCCCGAACAAGTCAAATTCGGTAGTTTAAGGGAGAGCGTTTTTCGTGACGAGGAATCGAACGAAGTTATCACGAGTTAGTTAATTATAAATTCTTGCAAAGTCTATACCTTATTCGATACCGGTTCTACCTATTCTTTTATCTCTCTTGCTTGCACTCAACATTTAAATTTAACTCTAGAGAAGTTAGACTTTGACTTATCAGTTGAAACTCTGTTAGGAAAAACCTTCATTACATGTGCTATCCAAGTCTTGGATGAGAGTCACAGTTTTGAATGATATTTCTATTGTTAATAAATTTTTTGACGTATTCTTGAAGACTTCTTAGCCTACCCCTAGAGCGTGAAATCGAATTTTGTATTGACCCCAGTACAAAACCCATTTCTTGAACCCTCAAATATTTCTTCAACTAAAATGAATGTAACATGCGCCAAAGACGTTGACTCGAGCTGTTGAAGATTACGATCGTACCATTCATTTAATATCATCGTGGAAGTACGAACATGGTAGCTGACGCGTTGAGTAGAAGATCGTATGCGGTTACAAGTGTGAATATATGAACCCACGTGAAGATAACGAATATACGATTAGAATCGACTTTAATCGATAAAGTTAAAGTCTCTCAAGCTACACACCTGGAGCTGATTAATGTGAAGAATGAAGAAGGTTCAAGAGGGCGTTATTCTAGAAGCAAGAATCGACAAATAGAGTAAATCTCAACCCTCGATTTAATTGACCCATTTGAAATCCTTGATAAAGTAGGAACTGTGGCCTATAGACTCGTTTTACCACCAAGTATGTCGCGTGTTCATAACGTTTTTAACGTATCGGTGCTACGTAAATATGTGGACGACCCGAACCACATTATTAATTTAGAACCAGACGAGATAGCGAATGATTTAACGTTTGAGGAGATACATGTTAAAATCTTGGATAAGAAGAATCGTATTCAACACTCAAAGGTTATACCTCAAGAGTTAGAATTTGAAATGAAGTCGAGGTATCCTCACCTCTTCGGCATACAAAGTACGTACGTAAATTTCGAGGGCAAAATTCTATAAGGAGGGGAGATTGTGAGACCCCAGATTTTATGAATAAATATTTAATTTTCTCGATATAATTTTTTTAATATTATGGTGTGGATTTGATATAATGTTATAGTTGTGGGTAGTATTTATAAATTTTGAAAAGTATGCAAGTTGTTGTATAATATTCGATTGGTGGGGAATATTCTTTTTTAAGGGGAATATCCGTATAATAATACAATCATTGGTGGACCCAAGAACGGAATTATTGTCGGATTGAGAAAAGCGACAAAATACTTTATGAAAATAATGGCGAGAAGTTTCTTCGTTAAGCTGTTGAAACACCGATTGTTAAAAGTACAGTAATACGTGTGGTTGCATAGTAGCACACGATATTGATTATTGATGCTTACGTGATAAGTCACTCAGTTTTATTTTATTGGTATTATTAATGTAATAAAACAAAATACTTTTATAAAGTTATTCTATAAATAGAATATATTATATTCTATTATGCATAGTGTTGTATAGGTATCGCATAGTATTTTGTATAGTAAAATCTTTTTATATAAAATGAATACTTTTATAAAGTTATCATTTTATTAGACAATAATTAGAATATATTATATTTTATTATGCATAGTGTTTGCACGAGTGCTACGCATAGTGTTTGCATAGTAAAATATTTTATAAAGTTATTCGTTTTATTCGATTATAAATAGAATATATTATATTTTATTTAAAATGTTTTGCTTTAAATATGGACCTTCAGATTAAAGTAAATCAATCTGGACCGTTCATGAGTTAGTTACTATGCAGTCCATTTTTCTATAAATAGAAGCTCATTCCTTCATTATTTCTTACGAATTCACTGAAACTATAAAGAGAAAGAAGAAAAGTATTCTGCTACTTCACTACTCATATATTCAGTACTCTTCTTCTTAAGGTAGGGAATATTATTTGTTGTACCTGTAAGGGGTATTATTTCTTTTTTATTCAAGAAGAGAACTTCTGTTATTCCATTATTTATTATTCTGTTGGAATAACTCAGATATCTGCTACCCTATACTTGGTGAAATTCTTACGTTATTTCATTATTTATTATTCTATCTCGAATATATCACATGTCGTGGGCGCTTTGGGACTGGATTCCATTATTTATTATACGTCGAATATCTCACAATGCGTGCGTTCTTTAACTCGGGTTCCATTCTTTATTATTCATTGGAATATCCTCGTCATGCATTTTATGCTTGGGACCTAATTTCAATTATTTATTATTCTGTTAGAATAACATGCATGTGCGGTCTATTGCATGCATGGTGATTTCTTTTGTTATTCCATTCTTTATTATACTCAGTTGGTTAAAGTATTGACTTCTATACTCCATGAAATTAGTGAAATATCTTTGATATTTGCGCTTCATCCAGTATCTTTTCATGAAAATATTCTTCTGAGCATTCTTGAATTTTACTCTACAAAGCAGTATCATGTTGACAATTTGGACGTTATCAGTTCCTAGATAAATTAATTCTTGAACTTGTTTTATTGAATTCTTATATCATTGTTATCATCCTCATGTTTATATTTTGTTGAAAGTCATCTGTGGCCTGTAGTGCATAGATGGACTTGGTATGATTATGACCAGGGATTATTCGGTGTAATCATGACCGTAATATTACAAATGATGTGGAAAAAGTCCTCATTGGCCCGTAGTGCATTGATGGACAGTTTTTGGTATGATTATGGCTATGGATTCTCTTTGGCCGTAGTGTAAAGATGAATTATTTTATGGCATGATCAGGACCGTTGATGAAAACATGATTATCTTTAGCCGTAGTGCATGGATAATTCGTGGCCGTGATACTAAAGAATTTCCTTGGTCGTTGTGCAGGGGTGATTCGATGATGTGGATTATTTATTATGCTGAGTCCTAGCGATAAAAGTGATGAAAAACCTTTTAAATCATAGAAGATAGTAGATTTTATTCCCTACTTGACTCTTCTAATGGATTGCTTGTTCCGCTGCAGTTAAACTTGATAGTTATTATATTTTATCGGTTTAACAATTGTTGAAGGCTAACAATAAATTATTACGCATTATCTTAGTCATAATATTTCTTACTGGGCTAGTTGAGCTCACCCTTTCTTTCACTGTTCTCTTCAGGAAATGAGAACGTAGTTGAGACTAGTCGGGGAATAGAGTGATGGTCCTAGATGGTGCATTAGTAGTCCTCATTATTCTGTGAAATAGTGTGATAATAATTGTAATGAGGACTCCATTGAGTTTGTATACTCTCTAGAGGACAGTATTTGTATTAAAACTCACAACATATGTTTTGTCGTATTTTACACGACTGTTGTATAATTAGTTTGTATTTGTATTCTGTACCATGTATCTGACGACCCAAGATGGGTGATGTATACCTAATTTTGGGGGCGTCACATATGATCACTCTTATAGCGTCTTTGCATAACCCTCTTCTTCTGCGTAAGATTTCTGTAGATCCTTATCAATGATTGTGTTATTTGTTTTTGTGTTTGAGCTGGGTTGAGTTTGATTTGATTTCACATTAGTTTGTGCTTGTGGGTTTTTCAAATTTTGTGACTTCATCTAAATGTTATAAATTTTAGGTAATTTTTTTTGTTGTTACCACATGTCTATGTCTCCGTTTCCACTATTATTTCCTACGCAACAACTGAAGTCTGTCACCTAATACTATAACTACTTAGGTGTTTTGATTCTTGTGAATAACATCTTATGTTTGTTTTAATTTTTGCAATGCCCTATTTTTTATATCGGCATAGGGTGTAATGGTTGTTATTATAATATTTTTTTGGTAATTAATAGTTATCATTATCAGGCTTCCTTTACTGCTTATGTTTAAAGTTTTGGATAAAATCATTGGATATTTGAATTTTAGTTTTCTTTCTGGTCGAAGTTATGTTGTCATTTCATAATATTTATCCAACATTATCGTTTTCTTTGATTTTTATTCTTGCGTCACATCTCTTACGCTCTGTTTCTGAGTTTTAAAATGGACAAAAGAAAAAAATGGACGAAAAATTTAAGCTTTCTTTCCAATTCTTTTGTTTCTGAGTTTTTTAATAAACGAAAAAGAAAAGAAACGGATAGAAAACTTGATCACTTTTCCTGCCAAAGTTTTCCGTCCAAAATTGGCCTGATTTGGACGGAAAAGAAATTGGAATAAGTAATATTTTTATAATTCTCATATTATCCTCAACCTTTAATATAATAAATTTTAAATTACAACTCATGTCCTCAATTTTAAATTTTCTATTCTTTTCTATTAAAAACTCAGAAACAACACGGAAAAATTCAAGTTTTCTATTATTTTCTTTTTTGTTCTAATTTAAGTTTTCTATTCTTTTTTTTTTCTGTTCAAAACTCAAAAACAGAATGTTAAAAGTATTTTCTCTGTTTTACTTTCTCATGTTGATTTAAGGAAGTCATGTCACTCTTTCATAATATTTATCTAACATTATCATTTTGTTTAATTTTTATTCTTGCAAGAGATCTAGATCAGGTTAGTTTGTTCCCAGATCAAAACATGCTTCACTCTTTCTATGTTTCCATTTCTGATTTGTAAATGAGTGTGTTAAAGGCTGTTTACGATAAATATTTTCGGTACAAGATGGCGTGTGGTTGTGCAATAAAATTGTAAGACCTGAATCCTCCCAGAAGTGCTAAAATAATCCTACAAATAATAAAAACTTTTCATGAAATATTGAATAAAGCAAGACAACCCCTTTTAACTTTTCTGGAATTGAGATTGAATAGAATGGAAAGCACTTATTCATGGTTCAAAGCACTTATTAATATCAGTATTGTTGGGCCATAGTATTTTGTGTACTGGGCCGGACCGAATGGGCTCATCCATTTGGTTATATTTATTGAGTCTTGAATGTGTTTGGCCTTTTCATTGGGCTGACCCATTAGACAAATAATATCTTGGCTTGGGCTTTGACCAATAATGATGAATAAGATAACAGTTGATTGTTATCTCTGTCATCTCCTGCATGGCATTAATGAGGATGGGACTGTATTAGCCGGTGGTGGACAAAGGTGATGGGGTAGCATTTGAGCTATCGGTAGTGGGTGGTGTCAGGGGAGTCGATGGCGTGAAAAACCAGACCGTGAGTATATGAGGCAAGGGTCACACACAAGAAAAAGGTAACTGATATTTCTCTCTCTCAATACACTAGATATTTTATTCCTCCATTGTTAACCTTGTGATCGCCTGTACTAACTCTCACGCCGGAGCTATCCCCCGACGGTCCAAGCCGTCAAGCTTCTGGCATTGATTCGTTGAACTGTGCAGGGTAGGACGTGCTTTACGTGATTGAGGCGCGTGGAAAGATCTTGGCATTAATATTGGCGCTAGAAGGAGGGCGTTTTCTAGTGTTCTTGAAGTTTTCAATCACATATTCTGACTGATCTATGTTAGACTTTATGGTGAAGAGTAGAACAGTTACCCCGAAAGGACAGCCGATGGATGTGAGTTCGTCTACACCACGAGTATCTGTCAAGGATCGATTGGGTCCTGCGAAGAGTGCTTATGATAGTACGGCTTCCAAGCATGTGTCTGAAGGTTCTCGTTCGAGAGCCCATGGTGATGCTAAAAGAAGATGGTTTTTGCTGCCAAGAAAGGACCTAACCATGGTCGGAAACGGGTAGAAGGCACACCGCCTAGAACCCGACACTGAGATGGTCAGACCGATAAGGCCTCGAAGTTGTCCAAGATGGGAGTTGAAGCAGATAAGGCTTTGGAGGTGCTTTTGAAATAAAGGCAAGATATTGCCAAACAGATGCTTCATATGGCGGATTTGAAGGACGAAGCGTCTAGCTATGCTCAGTCCGAAGAGTATAGTATACCCACAGAAAAGAGACAGAGAAGAGGAAAGGAGCCTGTACTCTCTGGTCATGAATCTCAAGGCCGACCTTGGGATCAAAGAAGATCAAGAAGCCCTACTCCTCAGAGATCGAAGAGGGCACTCCACCCTATCGGTTCTAGGGAGCATGGCTGAAGCAGACAAAGAAGCAGGTCCAGGGAGTACACGCCTGAGAATACAAAGAAGGCACTCCGCCTTGAGTATTCTCACCACGGGGATAGAATCCCCCACCGAAGAAGATCTAGAAGTCACACTCCTAACAATCCAATGAGGGCACACCGCCTTGTGGACGATCGTCGTTAGAGAAGTTCGTCGAAGGTTGGGGGTTCGAATGATAAGGGTCGGTCTACTCAGAGGAAGAGAGATTCTCTGGAGAAAGAAGTCTCTTCACAGCCAGAAGGAGTAGATTTTCTGGTCAAGGAATTGAAGGAGCTTCGGAAACAGCTGGCCGAAGTCCAACAAGTAAAAGATACTTCGGGAAAGAAGGCATCTCCTTTTTTCGCGGATATTCTTAAAGAAAAAGTTGATCATACTAAGAAGTTGCCTCATATGGAGAGTTATGATGGGTCTGGAGATCCTTATGACCATAGTCAGGCGTTCGACAGACTGATGGACTACTATGACTTTAGTGATGCTGCTAAATGCCATACCTTCATTACGACGCTTCGAAAAGACGCCCGACAGTGGATGGGAACTTTGTCATCGGATTCAGTTTCGTCTTGGACGGATCTCTGTAGTAAGTTCCATGCTCGTTTCAAGAGCAACATGAGAAGGGGGAAGCCTATGGGTTCATTGGCTCAAGTTCGACAATTTTCGAATGAGACTTTGAGACAATACGTGAAGCATTTCCGGGAAGCAGTTGGCCAAGTGACCGATCTTACCAATCTTCAAGCCGTTGGACTATTTTAGAACGGTTTAGATCTGGTGAAGTCAGAGAAGTTGGTGAAGAAACTGATGTTTCACCACCCGAAGAGCCTAGCTGAAGCTTTCGATAAGGCAGAAGGCTATATAGTGGTAGAAGAGGCTATGAATAGCTTGAAGCGTCCTTCTTCTGATAGGTTGAAGGAGACGGATCGGGATAAAAATGAAGGTGGTTAGAAAAAGGGCGAAGGGAATAATGATCGTTATGATGGAGGGTCCAAGAAGTACAACAACAATTGGTGACAAGGAGGAGGTCGTTCGTCAAATCCAAACCAGAAGGTAAACAGAACGTACACCCAACTGAACACTGATAGGGTTGTTATTCTAGATCATATCAAAAATCAACCCATATTTGAACCACCTCGGGATAACCTTTGTAAAGAATGTGATTTTTATAATTAATTAAAATATTTATTTGAATTAGATAAATATTTTAGTTGATCTATTTATTCAATAATAAATTTTTGATGTTGGTTGTTATGGCTTAATTTAATTAAGTGTTATAATTTGATAGATAATTTTATAATTAATGTGCATTTTATTATTAAAGTTTAATTGATTGTACTAATAAAATAATTTTAAATTATTTAAGTGTGACATTAGAAATATGTTATATGTCATAGTAAAGTAATAATAGTATATAATGAATAGCCTAACCATTGGATTGCTTAACTAATGATGGAAAAGTGAGGTTATGCTACTAAGATGGCTTAATGTGATATTGGTCATGCATGTAAGAGTTTTGTAACATAAGCCTTATGTTATTAGTGGGGGGTTACTATTATATTAATTATTAACATAACTATTACCCAAATGAGGAGTTACACAAGAAGAAATCTTAGAGTTTTTTTTTATAGCAAGAGTCTTGGTGGAAGAGAGAAATAGAGAAATTGAGAGAGATATAGAGAAATAGAGGAATTGAGATGAGCTAGAATATGAAGAAAAAGAAGAAAAAGCTAGAAGAAGGTAACTTCTAGACTCTTATTTAATCTTTAATTTTTTTTGGGTAGATTTATGTTTTAGGGTAGTAGATTATGCTTAATCTTGTTTGTATTGGTTTAATCTTGGATTATCAAGAATCAAACAAGAGGATTCAAGAAAGAAAATAAAATGGAAAGAAAATTTGAAGAACAAAATTCGTAGGTTTTGAGTAATTGTGGACATATCTTGTGAAATTCATACCTCTTTGGGTATAATGAGTTAGAAAGTGAGCCTTATATCAAATCAAAGATATGGAAGTAAGTTATATTTTGAAAGTGGAATCACATGAAAACGTTTTGTAGATTTCTTACAATGTCTGTTTTAGTAAGGCTGGTCCGAAGGGAAAATAATCTGCCTAGAAAATCAAAACTGCTATGGTTTCTGACTTTGAACAATTCATATAAATTCGTGTGTTTTGAATATGAAGAAAATTTAAACTGAAAAGTTGTAGATATGGAAGTTTACTAACCAGACACTCGAGATTGAGCAATTTTATGGACCGGATCATGTCCGAAATAAATTGTTTAGTAAGGATGTCCAGAAAATGAAATTTTCTAGACTAGTTGATTAATTGCAGAATCTGGTTTAGATGGATAAGGGTCTAACTTTAAGTCGTAGATGAGGTTGTAGTACACTGAATAAGGGTTAATTCTATATAAGAAGGAACAAAAACGGACATGTAACGAAGGAGTTACTTTAAAAACAAAAATAACGTTTTATTAAAGAAATTATGAAGATGAGTTTTATAATTCTGTTTGAATTAAGATTTTGGGTGATGGTATATTTTGATGATTAAAAATATGTTTTGACATATGTAATGAGTATAGATATGTGTTATCATATTCTATGCATAATTAACCATTTAAGATCAAGAGTTGAGATAAGTTAATGTGTGCACATAACGTGCTCGATAAAATTACTAAGAGTAATAGTGTTTCTAAACTTTGGTATACAAAGTGTCTAACTAATGGATAATATTGGATATCTGAGTATGAAAAGATGATAATACAAGAATAATAATGGAAAGAAATCGAAAAGGGCAATTTTTGATTTTTGAAGGAAAATTAAACATGTAAACAATGTGTTGAATATGCATTTTTGAAACCAAAGTGGTATAATAAAATGGTGTGATATACGCACATTAAACTACAAGTGCGATAGTCTAGCATGTGTGGTGATGAAAATGAAAATAAAACCGAGTTGCATATAAAATAGTTAGATGTCTATAAAGACATTATAAATGATAATAAGATAAAGTAAGGTCTTAGAATAAATTTGACCATGAGATTGAGTATTGATTTTATTTATTATCAATCTCACATACAGTGTAGGTTGTGCAAGGACGCGAAGTATTAGTGTGTTGGTAAAACACTGATAAAGGAAAGTCTTTCAGTTCCTATTTGCTATGTGAACTTGGTGATTAGCTGTTTTAAATCTTTATTACAAAGTGCATGATGTGTTATATGTATGTTGAATGTATGAAATGTTAAAGTCAACTTATGACTACGTTGATTGAGTAAAGCATGCTGATTGAGTAAGGAACTCAATCTTTATACTTGTTATATGAACTGTAGCATGTATGTTATGTTAGTCCAATGTTTATGAGATATATGTTGAGCATGTTATTATGTGTTACGTGATGCATGAAAACTGTTAGATTTTGCTGGGCTGTTGAGCTTAACCTTGCAAATAACCATTTTTGCAGGTTAAGGATTGAAGATAACGCTATGTGCTACTTGAATGACGTGGATCAGAAATAATACACGGAGATTAATATTTTAACTAAAGTTGTTATTTCTTTATACCATGATTAAGATTCATGAGATGTATTAAATGTTTTATGATTTATAGTTTTATGTTGAGTTGGAAAGCTAAAGTTAGAGTTATCTGATATGTAAAGGTTATCGGATTGAAATGTAAAATTTTATATAATAATAGTGATAAAATGAATCATAAAATAAGATTGATTCAAAGACATGTAGATGATAATGGTTTTGATTCAGGGAATTAAAGTAAGAAGACATAAAAGTTTAAATTATTCCGTATTTTATAATGTTTAGCATCGAATAATGATGTAAAATCAGAAGGTAGATGTGTTATTAACGACCAAAGTTGAGAATTAAATTGTATGAATTTTGGGATCGTTACAGTCGGTATCAAAGATGGAGGTTATAAACCTTAGGTAGGAGTACCGTAGGCTATAACCTTAGAGAAGGAATGTGTAGATAATGAAAGAATAAGCTCAGATAGAGTTTGAACAATAAAAAGTAATTTAAGAAACGTATAGAGAAGCGATTAAAACATGCGTGAGAGGATTCAAAGAAGAATCTCGCAGAGTTATGGGTTTACCTAACTCCAATAATAAGAATGTAAGGTGATAATAAATAGGCAATGTCTATAAGAAGAGAATGATAAAGAAGTTAATAATAAAAGTTATAGTTAAGTATAGTACAGTTGTACTCTTTAGTAGTTGATGTATGGTATCTGGGCTAAACGATTCCTTCATAGAGCGGAGGTATATACGAACTAAAAACTCGGAACCTAGTTTGTTGGTTTTTGTGGGAAACCACTCAGCGTACCATATTGAAACTATTAGAGACTCGATGTGTACCAAGTGTAGAAAATGGATATGTGTGATGAAAATGTGGAACTCGATTGGAATGTTGAGCAATGTAAATGAAGTTGGAAATTCTTAAAGCAGGAATTGTTATATAAACAAGAAGATTCAAAGAAGAATCTTGAAGAGATATGTAGATAAGAAATGGGAGTTACCTAACTCCAATAGCCAAGATAATGAATAATGTCGTAAATGAAAGGAAAGAAAGGGGATCGTAAAACAAAATGATCATGAGTTAACAAAAGAATTTTAAGAGAGATGATTATAGAATAAGATCACGATGTGATCAGTTTAAGTTATAAAAGAAAGATGGTCTATAATGTTTGAATAATTATAACTTAATGCTATGAAGATGGAGTACTATGAAATAGTACGAGATAACCCACGAAGAGTTATAGATGATGTGATACGAGGAATTCGTATCGAGCAAAGAGCAAGTTAAGAGTAAGATAGAGTTAGGTGGGATTTCAATTGAGGACTCATGTGATGGCTAAGTTGTACAAATCTTTGTATGGGCGAGGGTTTTGTGCTTGCACTCAGTTTATCATATTGATAATCATTGGAATGTTGGTGTCGCGCTATCAATGTATATGTGGCGAAAAGGTGATTCTTTTCTCATGTGTATATTTGATAGTTAAAAACTATTAAGATTAGGCATATATTATTAGGATTAGGCGCGGTTCTTAAAACTAATACATATGGTAAGTTCGTGACTCATAATAATATGGTATGTTTTGAACCCCTTAGCGAATGGACGCCTATGGTCTGACTAGGATAAGTTCTTAAACTCATATTATTGTGGCAAGTCCTGAACTTCCAATGTGCGGTAAGTTTGATGAACTGGGGTATAATTAAGTTATGAATGAAGAATTGAGGATTATGGGAATAGATAAAATTATTAAGCAATGGATCAGTATAGAAAGTGGAGACATAAGTTTTTCCAAATCTTCTAGCTATGCTAGACTTCAAATTTTTGACATCAAGCTAAATTTGCACTTTGTGGCTTTTTTAAATGAATTTTAACTCTCAACGCATGGTGACAAATGTGTATGTGTGGACTTCGGGACACTGACACATCATTACCTATTGAGATATGATATCACTAAAACTGATTTTCAAAGATTTTTGAACTGTTTAAAGAATAGTCTATACTAATTGTTTCGGCTAGACAAAAATGATTTGAAAATATCAAAATGTATTTTATATCATTAATGCATCATGGAACCTGGTGCAAAGATGATAAAAATGATGGAGTTATCAATGCAGAATTTCTTAGTGTTGGATATGATCTAAGGATCGTCAGTCCACTATAGTATGATGTAGTATGACAAAGTCACAAAATGACGGAATCCTCAAACGGACTGTAAATACAGTGCGGTATCATGACGTCATAAAAAGATTTTTGAGATTTATTCAAGATATAGGATATATATATATATATATATATATATATATATATATATTTCGATTGATGTTTGAATTGTTGTAGAAGTCTATGCTATTTGATTCAGCTAGACGATTATTAAAAGATGTTCATGAAATTTAAACGTTCATTGAAAAGTTATGCCAAACCAAATTGTTTTGGTGCAGATTCAGATGTTGAAAAGTTGAGGTGAATAACCCTATAAGGGGACATGTTTTCAAGGACAATGGTTCTGAGCGTAACGCATATAGTCGTTACAAAACACTACGCTATGCCCAACGTAGTGGTATAATAGGTAGCCACACCTAGTGTATACGTGAGGAGGGTGTTTTCGGTCTTTGTGATTGATAAAAACACTCGGGTTTGCGATGTGAAGGATTGAGTTGAAGCACTAATAAACCAAGAATAGAGTTCACGGTCTTGTGACCCCTCAGCATGATTTGGAATCTTTTAAATTCTTGTTATTCATACCGCTTTCCAATTATTGAGCAATTGTGGAAGATTCTTATTATTCTAAAAGGTGAAAGAGGAAAAGATGAGAAAATTAAGAAAAACTTATTGATTTCAAGAAAGAAATGAAATTCCAGAAAAGAAGAGAAATGTTAAACTCTTAGAAGATAAAGAGGTGAGGAATATGATGATCTTAGAAAGATACTTAGAGAAAGAATTAGGTTGTAGAACCTAATGAATGAATAAAGTATTAACATAAAATCTATTTTGATAGATTGACTGAATGAAGATTAATAAATTAAAATTTCGAGGATGAAATTCTTAGAAGAATTGGTGAATGTAATATCCTGAGTGTTTATGATAACGATCCTTAGAGAAGGAAATGAATGTGTTAAAGAATATATAATACTCAAAATATAATTGAGTTCAAGTGAATGTTATGAAATAACAACTTTCAAGAATTGTTGAGAGGAACAGAAAATATAGAACCTATGTTAAGGTAATGCATTGAAGTTGTTCTACAATAGACTTCTAAAAGAGACGAGATGAAAAATAGGTAAGGGAGATTTCGGTGATTCCGAGGACGGAATCCTAATAAGGAGGGAAAAATATAACGAATGTAATTTTTATAATTAATTAAAATATTTATTTGAGTTATATAAATATTTTAGTTGATTTATTTATTGAATAATAAATATTTGATGTTGGTTGTTATGGCTTAATTTAATTAAGCGTTATAATTTGATAGATAATTTTATAATTGATGTGCATTTTATTATTAAAGTTTAATTGATTGTACTAATAAAATAATTTTAAATTATTTAAGTGTGACATTAGAAATATGTTATATATCATAGTAAAGTAATAATAGTATATAATGAATAGCCTAACCATTGGATTGCTTAACTAATGATGGAAAAGTGAGGTTATGCTACTAAGATGGCTTAATGTGATATTGGTCATGCATGTAAGAGTTTTGTAACATAAGCCTTATGTTATTAGTGGGGGGTTACTATTATATTAATTAGTAACATAACTATTACCCAAATGAAGAGTTACACAAGAAGAAATCCTAGAGTTTTTTTTATAGCAAGAGTCTTGGTGGAAGAGAGAAATAGAGAAATTGAGAGATATAGAAAAATAGAGGAATTGAGATGAGCTAAAAGAAGAAGAAAAAGAAGAAAAAGCTAGAAGAAGGTAACTTCTAAACTCTTATTTAATCTTTGATTTTTTTGGGTAGATTTATGTTCTAAGGTAGTAGATTATGCTTAATCTTGTTTGTATTGGTTTAATCTTGGATTATCAAGAATTAAACAAGAGGATTCAAGAAAGAAAATGAAATGGAAAGAAAATTTGAAGAACAAAATTCGTAGGTTTTGAGTAATTGTGGACAGATCTTGTGAAATTCATACCTCTTTGGGTATAATGAGTTAGAAAGTGAGCCTTATATCAAATCAAAGATATGGAAGTAAGCTATATTCTGAATTGGAATCACATGAAAACTCTTTGTAGATTTCTTACAATGTCTGTTTTAGTAAGGTTGGTCCGAAGGGAGAATAATCTGCCAAGAAAATCAAAACTGTTATGGTTTCTGACTTTGAACAATTCATATAAATTCGTGTGTTTTGAATCTGAAGAAAATTTAAACTGAAAAGTTGTAGATACGGAAGTTTACTAGCCAGACTCTCGAGATTGAGCCATTTGATGGATCGGATCATGTCCGAAATAAATTGTTTAGTAAGGATGTCCAGAAAATGAAATTTTCTAGACTATTTGATGAATTGCAAAATCTAGTTTAGATGGATAAGGGTTTGGCTTTAAGGCCTAGATGAGGTTGTAGTACACTGAGTAAGGGTTAATTCTATATAAGAAGGAAAAAAAACGGACATGTAACGAAGGAGTTACTTTAAAAATGAAAATAACGTTTTATTAAAGAAATTGTGAAGATGAGTTTTATAATTATGTTTGAATTAAGATTTTGGGTGATGGTATTTTTGATGATTAAAAATATGTTTTGACATATGTAATGAGTATAGATATGTGTTATCATATTCTATGCATAATTAACCATTTAAGATCAAGAGTTGAGATAAGTTAATGTGTGCACATAACGTGCTCGATAAAATGCCTAAGAGTAATAGTGTTTCTAAACTTTGGTATACAAAGTGTCTAACTAACCGATAATATTGGATATCTGAGTATGAAAAGATGATAATAAAAGAATAATAATGGAAAGAAATTGAAAAGGGCAATTTTTGATTTTTGAAGGAAAATTAAACATGTAAACAATGTGTTGAATATGCATTTTTGAAACCAAAGTGGTATAATAAAATGGTGTGATATACGCACATTAAACTACAAGTGTGATAGTCTAGCATGTGTGGTGATGAAAATGAAAATAAAATCGAGTTGCATATAAAATAGTTAGATGTCTATAAAGACATTATAAAGGATAATAAGATAAAGTAAGGTCTTAGAATAAATTTGACCATGAAATTGAGTATTGATTTTATTTATTATCAATCTCACATACAATGTAGGTTGTGCAAGGACGTGAAGTATTAGTGTGTTGGTAAAACACCGATAAAGGCAAGTCTTTCAGTTCCTATTTGCTATGTGAACTTGGTGATTAGCTGTTTTAAATCTTTATTGCAAAGTGCATGATGTGTTATATGTATGTTGAATGTATGAAATGTTAAAGTCAACTTATGAATATGTTGATTGAGTAAAGCATGCTGATTGAGTAAGGAACTCAATCTTTATACTTGTTATATGAACTGTAGCATGTATGTTATGTTAGTCCAATGTTTATGAGATATATGTTTAGCATGTTATTATGTGCTACGTGATGCATGAAAACTGTTAGATTTTGCTAGGCTGTAGAGCTCAACCTTGCAAATAACCATTTTTGCAGGTTAAAGATTGAAGGTAACGCTATGTGCTACTTGAATGACGTGGATCAGAAATAATACACGGAGATTAATATTTTAACTAAAGTTGTTATTTCTTTATACCATGATTAAGATTCATGAGATGTAATAAATGTTTTATAATGTATAGTTTTATTTTGAGTTGTAAAGCTAAAGTTAGAGTTATCTGATATGTAAAGGTTATCGGATTGAAATGTAAAATTTTATATAATAACAGTGATAAAGAGAATCATAAAATAAGATTAATTCATAGACATGTAGATGATAAAGATTTTGATTCAAAGAATTAAAAGTAAGAAGACATAAAGTTTAAATTATTCCGTATTTTATAATGTTTAGCATCGAATAATGATGTAAAATCAGAAGGTAGATGTGTTATTAACGACCAAAGTTGAGAATTAAATTATATGAATTTTGGGGTCGTTACAACCTTAAGTCCAGATCCGGCAATTCTCTCAAGTACTGTGACTCCCATCATTTTTCGGGTTATGATACAAACTATTGATGCAGTCTGAAGAACTTTATTAAGAGGAAAGTTTAAGGTGGTGCTCTGGTTCAGTATGTCGTAGCAAGAACGACTCCATAAGCCCAAATGAGAGGAAAGGGACCTATTAGTTTCAATTAGCTCAACCTACATCGAATTGAGCAACAACCCAACGAGGCATTTGGTCGATGTTATTACTGGAGGTACTTCTGGCAAAGTTATTGGGAAGAAGCGTCGAGGATACTTGGACTCGGTTATGTCAGTTGCGGGTACGCTCCCGAGGACTGACAGACCTTATCCAGGTACGGTAATCTCCTTTATTAACGAGGATTACCCTTCAGAGCCGATCGAACCCCATGAATGCGCGTTGGTGATAACTACACAAGTAGGTTTGGTGGACATGAAGTGGATGATGATTTACAATGGGTCTTCTGTGGATATTCTGTACGCTCAAGCTTATCAAAGGATGCATCTGGATGGGCGAAAGATGGAGGTTGGGCAAGAGGCTCCTTTATATGGATTCAACAACGATCCAGTCAAAGTAGCAGGAACTATTGAGCTACCGGTTATCTTCGGTACCGCTCCACAACAGGTAGAAATAATGTGTAAATTTTATGTTGTGCATATAGATTCTGCCTACAACGCTATTCTGGGGAGACCTCCTCTGACTGCTCTACGAGCCGTGACCTCAATTCCTCATTGCAAAATCAAATTTCCAATGGCTCATGGAGTTGGTGAGGTGGCTAGGGATTTGGATCTAGCCAGACGTTGTTATCGTAATGCTGTGATTGCTTCGGGAGTGGGAGTTAGTAAGCAGAAGCAGACTATGGCAATAGAGATCGAGCCCTTTATCGAAAGCAGTTCAGAACCGTTGGTTATGCCAGCTGGAGAGACAGAAGAGTTCGAGTTGATCCCCGGCAACAAGGACAAGACAGTGAAGATAGGTTTGGGTTTGCCGGAACCTCTCCGGATGAACCTAGTAGAGTTGTTACGATGTTATGCAGATATATTTTCATGGGTGCCTAACGACATGCCTGGGGTGAGCCGAAAGATTACGGAGCATAGATTGGAGGTGGACCCATCCAAGAAGCCAGTTCGGCAGAAGAGGAGGATTTTTGCACCAGAGCGACAGAGGATTATTGATGAAGAGATTGCAAAGTTGCTAGCTGCAGACTTCATTTTTGAGATAGACTACCCAGAGTGGATGGCGAACGTGGTGCTGGTCCAGGAGCAAAATGGGAAGTGGCGAGTCTGCATCGACTATACTGATTTGAATAAAGCTTGCCCGAAGGACTTCTATCCCTTGCCTCACATCGATTAGCTCATTGATGCGACTTCGGAGTATGCCTTACTTAGCTTTATGGATGCTTTTTCTAGTTATTACCAAATTTCCATGTGCAAAGAGGATATACCGAAGACGGCGTTCATTACGCATCGTTCGGTGTATGCCTATAAGAAGATGACATTTGGATTGATCAATACGGGAGCCACGTACCAGAGACTGATGAACTTCATATTTAGACACCAACTGGGCAGGAATATGGAAGTTTACGTCGATGACATGATCGTCAAGAGCATGATTGTACAGAAGCACTTAGACAATTTAGAAGAATGCTTTCAGACGGTCCGTCATCACAATTTGAGGCTAAATCCGACCAAGTGCACCTTCGGTCTTGGTGCCGGTAAATTCCTGGGTTATCTGGTCAGTCAGAGGGGTATCGAAGCCAATCCAGAGAATATACAGGCTATTCTGAACATAAAGACTCCTCAATCGTTTAAAGATGTCCAACGTCTTACAGGGAGGATTGCAGCTTTGAGGAGGTTCATGTCCAAATCGGCAGAAAGGTGTTTGCCGTTCTTTGACACGTTGAAAGGGCCGAAGAATGCGAAAACATTCCAGTGGACTTCAGAATGTGAAGACGCATTCCAAAGCATAAAGATGTATTTGTCTTTGGCGCCTTTGTTGGTGAAACCCGTTCCTGCTTTGCCATTGTATTTGTACTTAGCAGCTAGTTCATTGGCAGTAGGAGCAGTTTTGGTGCGAGAATTTGGGGGTAAGCAGCACCTGGTTTACTATGTAAGCCATGTCTTTAGGGATGCTGAAATAAGGTACCCAAACCTTGAAAAGTTTGCCTTTGCTTTGATGATAGCTAGTCGAAAGCTTAGGCAATTTTTTCAAGGTCGATTGTTAGTGGTATATACGAATCAGCCTCTGAAGAAGGTTCTGTGCAAGCCTGAGGTTTCGGGGAGATTAGCTGCTTGGACAATGGAGTTGTCTCAATTTTTTATTGAGTATCATCCCCAGACGGCTATTAAGGGGCAGGCCTTGGCTGATTTCATGATCGAGTGTTCATTTTCTGAAGCTGATAATAGCTTGGAGGAAGCCGAAGGGTCTGACAGAGCAATTGCGATTCTTCAGCAAAAGCAGAGCTCGTGGACGTTGTATACAGATGGATATTCTACTTCGGACATCAGTGGAGCAGGGATTATCTTGACAAGTCCGGAGGGATTCAAGGTGCAGCAAGCCATCAGATTCGGGTTCAGGGCAACGAACAATGAGGCAGAATATGAGGTGGTGCTAGCAGGGTTATGACTGGCTAAGAGTCTTGAAGTTCAAAGAATAGTCATTTTTAGTGACTCTCAGTTGGTCGTCAAGCAACTCTCAGGGGAATATGAAGCTCGAGGTCCGAGAATGGTCAAGTACCTGGCACAGTTGAAAGATCGGCTTCAGTATTTCCTATTATATGAGTTTTAAGGGGTTGAATGTAACGACAATTCTATAGCTGATGCACTGTCGAAATTGGCTACTACTGATGCGAATATTTTTGATGGGTCTGTTTATTTGGAAATTTTGCAGCATCCAAGTGTCCAGCATGAATCGGTAATGTATGTTGAGCGTTCCAACTGCTGGTTGACTCCATATCTAGAGTATCTGGCAGATGGCATCCTTCCTTCAAATCAGATGCTGGCCAAGAAAGTTAAGTACAAGAGTGCCAACTTTGTTCTTATAGATGGGGATCTATATCGAAGAGCTTTTTCATCTCCCTTATTGAAGTGTTTGGTACCATCCGAAGCTGAATATGCTCTTCGAGAGGTTCACGAGGGCATCTGTGGCTACCATATGGCTGCTAAGTCATTAGCCTATAAAGTACTTCGGTAGGGGTACTATTGGCCTACGATTTTCAAGGAAGCTACGGAGTATGTCAAGAAGTGTCAGAAGTGCCAACTCAACTGTTCGATCCCACATCAGCCACCAGAAGAGCTATACTCGATTCTATCTCCTATACCTTTTGATGTCTGGGGGGTAGATATACTGGGTCCATTGCCGAAAGCTAAAGGTCAGGTCAGTTTTGTCATAGTAGCAATTGATTACATAACCAAATGGGTAGACGCAAAGCCACTTAGGTTAATAACGGAACAAGAGTGTTTGAAGTTCATGAAGGAATTTGTAGTGTTTCATTTTGGCATTCCTAAGGTGGTGATTTCAGATAACGGACGCCAGTTTGTGGGATCGAAGTTTGAAGCATTTCTGAAGGAGTTAGGCATCAAGCACAGGAGAACTTCGGTAGCTCATCCACAGTCTAACGGGCAGGTTGAGGTGACCAACAGAACGCTTCTGAATGGAATCAAGCGTAGACTGGATGGGGCTAAAGGAAGATGGCCCGAAGAGCTGCTCAGCGTGTTATGGACTTATCGGACTACACCGAGGACTACAACGGGAGATTCACCTTTCAGGCTAGCCTATGGTACTGATGCCTTGGTCCCAGTTGAAATTGGATCTACAAGTCTTCGGGTCAGTCAGTTTAAGGAGATATACAATGAAGAAGGGCTGAAGGTTAATTTAGATTTACTTGAAGAAGTTAGAGAAATTAGCAGCCTATCAGTGAAGAGTGGCTAAGTACTACAATAAGGGGGTAAAGCTTCAAAGGTTTGAAATAGGGGATTTCGTCCACAGGGAAGTTGAAGCTTCTACGCCTCAGAATTTGGGAAAGTTGATGCCAAACTAGGAAGGACCTTCTGAAGTTGTTGAGGTACTGAAGCCAGGGACTTATCGGTTGAGGGCATTGGATGGATCAGAAATAAAGAATACTTGGCATGCTGGCAGGCTTCGGAAGTATTTTTAGTAGATACAGTGCTAGTATACCGGAAGTCTGTACATATTTGAACCATCATTAATAAAGATCCTTTTTTCCAAACTGGTCTTCTGTTCATTGTTGTTTGTTAGTTCCCGGAGGCACAATAGTTATCTAGAAGGGGGGGGGGGTTGAATAGATATTTAAAATTCTTTTCATTTTACTTTGTTAGTTGATAATGATTGAAACACAGCGGAATTAAGATTTGTTTAATCTCCCTTAAGATATAGTGAATTAATGAGAGTGAAGCAGTTATAACAGTTATAGCAGTTATAGCAAGAATGTAATAGACATAGCAGTTTTAAGTGGTTCAGAGCACTTAAAGCTCCTAGTCCACTCTTCTACTCCTCGAGTAGGAAATCCACTAAGGGTGTCTTTTACACTTTCTGAATCTCACAGATTCCTTCTAGACCAGGAGTCTAGGCACTTTTTAGTTCACTCTTAAACTCTTCAAGTCCAGCAGACTTGGTTCTTCACAGTTCACTTAGAACTCTTCAAGTCCTTCTACCTTGGAACTCTTACTTCAGTTGATTGGTA
Organism: Panax ginseng; assembly: GCA_020205605.1. NCBI lineage: Eukaryota > Viridiplantae > Streptophyta > Magnoliopsida > Apiales > Araliaceae > Panax > Panax ginseng. The sequence continues at coordinate 18,804,658 of CM035150.1, forward strand.
GTTGTTGAGTTCTTGGTTGGTGCTACTCAGTTTCCGTTAAGCATGTTGCCTCTTTTTTAGTCCTCACAAAAGAGCTTTAACTCGTGCAAGCATACATGTGTCAACAAGCAATACAGAGTAAGTCAAGTATCGATCCACGGAGAAAGTTGCCTAAATTAAACTATTATGCATCAACTAAATCACTATTTTTATATGCTTAAACGAATGTTTATAATATTGAATTACTCTAAATGCAAATAATAACTAAAATAAGAATAGTAATGTAATAAATCAAATATGGAGATAATGAGATCCTAACTTCATTTAACAGTTCATCTAATTACAACCGTCATGCAAGATTATTCACGTATCACAGAAAAGTAGCCAAGAACCCTAATGTAGACATAACTATTTTTCAATGCATTATGACCTACTTACATAACATTCACATGCAATAGACACCATGTAATCATCAATAAAACCAACCTCACTATATTTCTATGTGAAATCGCAGCAATATTGAATTTAAGCACAAACCCTTATTTAACTCATACGGTGAAATAGTATATGTCTATCTGATTCACGAAATAAAAAGCTAAGCAACAGCCCCATATACGCATGCTATCATAATTACAATCCATACTCGCATGTTATTTTTCAATTCCATACAAGCACCTAAAACGAATGGTGATCAATCATTCATGCATTCAAATCAACCATGATAGAAATTCCTTATGATACGCAAAACAGTCCAGCAATCAGGCCATAAGTTAGACTACGTATTAAACTCCGTTAGAATCCCATAATGGAATTTAGTTCATGACTGAACCAAAAGCCATTATGGGATCAAAGCAATACATGGAAAATAAACAAACAATTAAAAGAGAGAAGAGAGAATCGATCAAACCCAATTGCTGATTATAATCCAAATGTAACGTTCAAATCCTCAATAATAACCAGCAACATAAAAGTAAAGCATCCACAATGATTGAAATCCAAAGAAGAAATAGAAAATGAGAAATTTATGCTTGGATTCACGTTGGAATTCTCTCCAAGTGTAAAACCTAGTTCTCTCTATTGAAAAACACGTAAAAATTGAAGATAGTCGCGTCTGGTGCCAACCATAATCGTTTATACAAACTCAAACACTTGAATTTTAAAAATTAAAATAAAGTCAGCATGACCTCGGTCAATCAATGCGGCATGGTCACAAGACGATCCTCGTAATGTAATCATCGATGGTAGCGCTAATGAAAAGTCAGTTCTGTCCGAGTAATGGCGCGGGCGCGCGTGTTGAAGCTTTGTTGGTCGCGCGGCTTCTGAACTGTGCAACCTCAGGTTCTGCTACTGCTTCTTCCTTGCCAAACAGCTACTGATGCTTTGACGTGCAACTTTTGCTCTATTGTTCACCACTGCTTAGCTTCTTTTGTCCATTGATCCTCATGTTGTGCCGTCATTTATTGCATGCCATCTACCAATGCCAAGCTCATGCCATTTCCTGCACTTTTGTACCAAAGGAGTTCTCAGTACATGCAATGCAAAATATTATGAAATACAACTAAAAACACACTAAAATGTACTTGAGATGGGCATAATTCTCGTGAATTGATATCCAATAAGTAGGTATAAAACCCACTTATCAAATACCCCCAAACTTGAACTATTGCTTGCCCTCAAGCAATGCATACTATATACAATACTGAAAATGCAACTACATGCTATGCAACGAAATCATGATGCAAACAAGTCTCACATTGTTCCAGCTATAACAAAATTTCAGTCCAAAATGCCTCAGCGAATTATCCAGATTCAAGAATACAAGTTCAAACCAAACTATAGGCATAATATCATACACTTAGATAATTCATATATGCTATAAAGATGTTATGTGTGTGTGTTGTGTTCACCAAAACTTGATTTAAGCAAAGAATATACCTGCTAAACTGCTTAAAATAGAAAATTATAGTCTAAAACAAGACTCATGTATACTTATGCAACAAAGACTGTTCCAACATATCAAAATAAACTAAGGTTCGACAATGGGCTTAACTGCTTTATTGCTACTCACGAGGGCAATTTTCGCTCTTTCTCGCGGTGTTTATTGCTATTTTTGTTATTTTCTTTTCTTTTCTTTTATATTTTTTTTTCACATGACTGTCCAATGCCTCATTCCATTAGGCAAACACTGCTACCCCTTAGCGAGCTTTCAACCAACGACTCCCAGACCATGAAAGACCTTAGGGCGCTAGGTGTTAAGACACCCCTACGGGCGTACTTACTCAAGTAGCCAGGGCCCCGAAATAAGACTAGCCACGTTACTGCTATTTGTTTTTTTTTTGTATATATAGCATACCCATGTGTCCCCATAGTTTGAATGTCAATGTTTTATACAGTCTAAGTCCATTTTCCACATATTTCTCTTTTTTAAAAACCACATTTTCTATTAAACAATGCAACACATCATTCTTATGCCTACAAGCAATTGTGAACACGGCAGTGCAAACCGAAAGTATCTAAACAACATCATGAATTACAACGTGTACAACATTATATCTAAGCTCAAGTTATCCAAAATATTCAACAATCCTTCAAAGTTCACTTTCATCATAGGCTAGACAAAATTTTCGTAAAGCTAGAACTTGTGAGACATGCACTGAACATAAAATGCAACTAAACATATACTAACACAAGTAATAATGACTAAAAACTAAAAAACCATAAACATGCAAAATGTAAACTAAACAAGCACATAGTATATGAAAATTTAAACTAAACATGCTAAACTAACATGCACATACTATATGCAACTACACTACTACCCCAATACCCCAAAACTTATAATATTCATTGCCCCAATGAATGAAGGTATAGGGTTAGAGAAAACTCCCCTAGTGCTCAGCTGCACCACCCTCTTCGGGTGGTGAATCCGGTGGTGGATATGGCACGGCCGTCCCGAACTGTGGCCACTCAAGAATGGCCCCTTGTTGTGCAAATGCCTCCGCCAATTACCTCGTGAAACCCATAGCAAATGTTGCGAAGTTGTCGTACATCGCGTCAACCTTTCGCTCTAACCTTCGGAGCTGTCGATCCTCAGTGGCAGCATGTACTTGAGTTGACGGGCCTGCTTCATCTGTCTAAGAGGGCTGCGGTGGTGGCTCTGAGAATGTGGGCTAGATAATGAAGCATTTTCCTCGCGGGTGCGGTGCACCTCCTGCCAAATCCTCGAATTTTGAAATGGTTGCATGTGTGATATCTTGACTCGGATTCTGTATTTGTTCATTATCCCACTTGACACCTTGCTGGGCACACAGGCTGGCTACAACAGATGCATGTGGGATACTCCCAGTCGTACTCCCCCGCATATACCGTAACATATTTTGATGGATCAGGTGGGCCACATCAATGTACTTCCCTATTATTATTCCCCACAGAATGATTGCCCTCTCTGATGTGATTTCATGCTGATGAGACGACGGAACGAGCTTGGCACATATAAACAATTTCCATGCCTTGGCATACCGATTCAAGGTTGAGGCTGGGAATATTCGAGGTTGATTCGTGCCGGCCTTATACGTCCACTTTGTGCCTGGAATGCATAACTCGGTAATCACTGCTTCCAAATCAGTTTCCAAATGAGCCCCTTCTACCCAATTAGCAGACCCAGTCGCGGGTGTGTCAAGTAACCTGAAAACTACCCTGATTGCAGGAGGTCTGAAATCCACTTGAACTCCACGAACCACGGACAACCCACTCATCATCTCTTTTGCAATCGCATAGAATTCTCTAATAATACCTATGGGGGTAGGCATAGGCGTGGCCGTCAATCCAAACCATCCCCTTTCTTGAATCATATTCCATAACTCACCATCTTGCCTCTCAGGTTTGAAACCGCGCTCCTTTACAAACGTCTTTGCCACAATTCTGTAATACTCCATTTGGGCGTCTAGACTCAGAAATTTTGTATGATCCACAACATCTTCCCCTTGACTACTAGAGGAAGGCGACGATGAAGAAGAAGAGCACGCTCTCTTAGGACCCATGTGAAATTGAGAGAAAAAATGAGGATTCCCTGCCTTGTAGTGAATGAGAGTGGTAGCCAAAGATGGAGTACCAAATATGGTAGCCTTGTAGTGAATGAGAGTGGTAGCCAAATATGGCTTCCTTGCTGCCCGGGCGCGCGCGTTTTTAGGCATGTCCATGCGCGGTCGCGCGAGGTTGTTTCCTGCACTTCCAGTTTTCATTCTCCCTACTGCAAGACAGTGATGCCGTCACTCTAGTACACCTACATAAACACAAATCTCTCATGTCAAAGTGTGAACTGCTGAATAAGTATAAATGACCAAATAAACGTTATACTAACATCAAACACTGCCCAATGCAAATTCAGCTACACACTCACTTTTGCAAAACATAACAATCTATCACAAAGGAAATGAAGATGAACTAACTAAAGCAACCTAAACTGAATAAATAAAATAAAAATAGAGATAGAATTAATGGGTTGCCTCCCATCAAGCGCTATTTTATAGTCAATTAGCTTGACTGTCTTTGAATCTTATGTCGATGAAAGAATTGAGGTGACCTTCTGTCTGTCCACCTCGCCACCAAAATAATGCTTCAATCGTTGCCCATTCACTTTAAAAGGCTGATCCGGGACTTTATTGAACACTTCTATCTCACCATGTGGAAAGACAGTCTTCACTGTAAATGGCCCTGACCATCTTGATTTTAGGTTCCCAGGAAAAAGTTTAAGTCTGGAGTTAAAAAGCAAAACTCTTTGTCCCGGTTCAAATGTTCTCTCTATGATCTTGTGATCATGCCATTTCTTCACCTTCTCCTTGTATAGCTTTGAATTCTCATATACCTGTAGTCGGAATTCATCCAACTCATTGAGTTGGAGTAAGCGTTTCTCCCCTGCAGCTTTCAAATCAAAATTGAGATTCTGAATTGCCCAATATGCCTTGTGCTCTAGCTCCATAGGAAGGTGACAGGCTTTTCCATACACGAGTTGAAAAGGTGACATGCCCAACGGGGTCTTGTATGCAGTCCTATATGTCCACACAGCATCATCCAGCTTTAAAGACCAGTCCTTTCTTGTGGGATTCACAACTTTTTCAAGGATTCTTTTTACTTCTCGATTTGACACTTCCGCTTGGCCATTTGTTTGTGGGTGATAACCTGTAGCAATACGATGGTTCACCCCATACTTGGCCAACAAAGCTGTAAATTGCCTGTTGCAGAAATGACTGCCTTCATCACTAATGATGGCCCTAGGAGTCCCAAACCTCATGAAGATACTTCTGTGCAAAAACCTGAGGACTACCTTGGCATCATTTGTCGGAAGAGCTGCCACTTCTACCCACTTTGACACATAATCCACTGCGAGCAAGATGTAGAGATTTCTGCAAAAAGAAACAAAAGGGCCCATGAAATCAATCCCCCACACATCAAAATTTCTACTTCGAGGATTGTATTCAATGACATTTCATTTCTTTTCGAGATGTTCCCCACTCTCTGACATCTATCACACCCTCTAAACTAAACCAGTATGCATCCTTAAAATTGTCTCCGGTAGAATCCTCGCTTGTAGTACTCTAGCCGTTGTTCGTTCTCCACCATATTGACCTCCATACACCGAAGAATGACAATCCTGCAAAATCCCCTCGGTCTCGCTATACGGGATACACCTTCTTATCATTTGATCAGCACACTGTTTAAACAAGTATGGCTCATCACATATAAACCATTTGACATCATGCAGAAATTTTTTCTTTTGATAACCCACCAAGTCAGAAGGTACCATCTTACTCACCAAATAGTTCGCGTAGTCTGCAAACCATGACACTTCCCCTTTCACCACAAACAACTGTTCATCTGGAAAGGATTCATTGATCACAACTTTGTCGTCTGCCTCCCTTTCCGAATTCTCTAGTCGAGATAAGTGGTCCGCCACTTGGTTTTCAGTGCCCTTTCTGTCCTTAATCTCCAAATTAAATTCCTGCAACAATAAAATCCATCTGATCAATCGGGGCTTTGCATCCTTCTTTTCCACTAAATGTCGAATTGCCACGTGATCCGTGTACACTATCACCTTTGTACCAATCAGATATGCTCGAAATTTATCAAAGGCATACACCACTGCCAATAATTCTTTCTCCGTGGTGGTGTAGTTCAACTGTGCATCTGTAAGGGTCTTGCTGGCATAATTGTGACAACCCGAGAATTTGAAACTTTTTAAAATTTTTAATTATTAATTTAAGGTTCGAAATTAGAACCTAGACAGAAAATAAGTGTATGCGTTTAATATTTTTAAGAAGGAATTTTGAGAATTTCAAAATTTTGTGAAGGATTTAGGTGAATTATTCAGGATTAAGGAAATACGTGATTATGTTCTGTGTAAATGTTATTATACTTGTACAGTGTGTGGTTAAGGGTCAAGGGTTGACCAGATAAATGATATCTGTAACAAACCTTAATATTATATTAAAAACGTCAACGTTCGGTTAGAAAACGCTAGCGATTAATAAGAAACCCTAGAAACCGGTTTTGAAAACCCTAATTTCAGTTTCGGGAATCTGAAACCCTAATTTGGTGCATGAAACCCTAAATCGGGAACTTAATGGCGTAAGTGTAAATAATTATAGGATTAATTAGGGTTAATCTTAACAAATTGGTTACAAAACTCTAATTTCAAATTTGAAACCCTAATTACGAATTTAAAACCCTAATTTGTAAATAGGGAAAAAAGTGTTAATTTAATAATTGTAATGTTAATTAGGATATATTCATTCTAATTTTAAAGTTAAGTAATTAAAAAATACTAATCTAATTACGAAAATCTAATTTCTATTTTAGAAAAATTAATTTTCTATTAGAAACCCTAATTTTGGATTGTAAACCCTAATTCGTGATATTGACCCTAATTGCTTAATTCGCGATGGTAATTAAGAAATGCTAATCCTAATTAAAAAGATTTAAGTTATGATTAAGAAATTTTAATATAATTAGAAAATTCTAATTAAAATTTAGAAATATTAATTTTCTATTTTTAAAACCTAAATTGAAAATTTTAGAAAATTAAATTGCAAACCCTAAAATTTTCAAACCTTAAACCCTAAAATTTTATAAACCCTAAACCCTAACCAAACCCTAAACCCTAAGGGTTTAGCCAATTGTCTAAAATACCATTAAAATTAATTGCTAAATGACTATACTACCCTTATTGCATAATTGAAGATTGCTTGTAGATCTAGCCCTAAATAAGTTGGTGAACCAACCCTAACACTAGCTTATGACTTATTGGTCCAGAAATCAACAGCAACTCAGCCACCTAGCACCAATTAGATTTATGCATCAAGAAATATAAGAGATTAAAGTTCACTTTAATTCTCATTTGCTCCCAAGACTCTCTCTCTCTAGAAATCCGGGAGTTAGAGTGAGAAAGTGTGAGAAACCAAACCATGATCAAGCTTTAGCAATCCAATAACAGATTCAAGAGTCAGAAATCAAAAATCAAGGCTCAAAGTAGTATGAACCCTAAAATTCGAAATCCTTGGATCTTCTGTTGGATGTTGTAATTTGTTGTTTATAACAGTGTTAGAAGATGTCATTTAGTGATCTGGGTTGTTAAAACCCAGATCCATAACATCAAAGTGCACGAAATAACATTTTTCAAAAATCTGGAAAAGTAGAAAAAAAGGCCTGAGAGTCATATGTCAGGGCCTCTAGATCTTTATGTGTATATATTTTGTGTGTTTTATGTTTTGGATCTGTTTAATGACATGAGGAGAGTATACTGGAAGTGGAATAAAATCCATAGCAAGTCTAGATCTCCAGATATGAACGGTCAAAACCCGTTGACCGTTCACGGAAAGTATGTTCTGGGCAGCCCAGAATTCCAGAAAGTTCTGACAAGCGTTTGCAGGCTTAAGATCTTGCAGTCGTTTGATAGTTAAGTCAAGTCATTGTGTTTTAGTTGTAGCCTGACATGAAGACTACGTGTTAAAGACTTTAGATCACCAAGATCCTGAACAAAATAGTAGATAATCGTGGTCAAACAACCGTTGACCACCAGCCTCTTGATGAAATCTGGGAAACCCAGATTTCTCATGAACAGATTCGGACCCCTATTTGACCATGCCAGATCGTGATCATATGATGTTGTTAGGTTGTGTTAGTGTTATGGTCGTGTACCCTGACAATATTACTACAATATTAAACCTTAATATCACATAAAAGGAATCCAGAAAACTATTATTTAAGGCTGAATAGTAGGACCCTAGCACTGATTGAGTTTCTGGGCAACCCAGTAAAACTTCAAAACAGCGTCGACATGTTTAGTAAGGCTTGAATCTCTCTGTTGAAATGTTGGATTTCCATGAAGATTGTTTATACTTATAGAGTAACATTACTACTATAGCATTGATGCCTTAAAGCGGACATAAAACATCAAGACCCCTAATTTAAAAACAAATTTCAAACATAGCCAATGCAGATTTCGACATGCGATTACGGGCTTGATGAAGAACGATTTCAAGAACACTTATAGCGACGGGTCTATCGCTATAGGGCCCTTTAGCGACAATTTATTATTATTATTTTCCGGAAATTAATTAAAAATAGATAAAAATGGTTTTTAATTATTAAAAATACATAATAAATTCTGAAAAATTATTTTAAATTCTGAAAAATAGTTTTTAATTATTTAAAGTATATTTCATAAATATTTAATATTTTTGGAATATAAATGATATTTAATTTATTTAATTATAATATTAAATAAATAATTTAAAAATGATTTTAATTCATAAAAATCATGAAAAATAATATTATGGTATAAGAAAATATTTAAAGTTATGTTTAGTGACTTTTGATATTTTGTGATGAATTTCATTAATTAATCAATATTAATGATAATTAGTTTATTTAATAAATATATTAAATAAATTATGGAAAAATAGAATAAATGATTTATAAATCATATAAAAATGATTTAAGTGTTATAAAAATATTTGAAGTTATAAAATATAACTTTTGATATTTTGTCATGAAAATATTAATATTTTAATATTAAAAGCAATTATCGGATAATGAATTTATCGGTTTAAAATCATATAAATATGATTTTAAAGTATTAAAATACTTTGTGATATTATAAATATATTATAATATTATGACATGTATTTCATTAATATTTGATAATAAATAAATATTAATGATAAAAGAATTATGTGGTATTTAATTCATTTAAATATGTTTTTAATGATTGAAAAATCAAGATAAATGATAATTATTATTTGAAAATTATTATGAACTTATGAAAATATTTTGATTTGTTATTAAAATTATCTCGAGATAATTGTTAAGTGTTAAGTCGAGTTTAATTGAACTTAGACTCGAAGAATTGTCCATTGTAGACCATGGGACATTAGAACTTTAATCGAACTCAAGTCGATTTGAAATAGTTTGACACGATCTTTGAGTCTTATGTGTGTTATAGACTAATAGGATTATATGTTATGTGTTTAGATTATTCTATGTATATATATATTATAGTATTATATTGTGATGATATTATTCTAATATTGGAGATCTATATTACTAATATTAGGTCTTCGGATAAGGCGATATAAATTGCGTAGCGGTAATCAATGGTTCAGGCAAGTTTGTTTTATTTAACTCTATTAAGAGTGTTTTATTCGGATAAGCTTATGGTTAATCATTGCTGGTTGCCATGAATTGTACTCTGTACATATTGCATGTATAAGTCAGGTATGAAAGGCTGATCACCTTCATTACCAGTTGGTTTCAGATATATTTGTTCATGTATAACACTTGTTCAGTCATAAATTTTTTCCTGTTAGTTCACAATTATATTGTTGAATTATAGCCAGCAAATTATTCAAATCATTTCAATCATGATATATCTTTATATTGTTGAATTTAAACTTGCTGGGCAATCCTTATGCTCACCCTTGCTATATCATGATAAAACATTACAGATTAAGACGAACGTGTCAGATACAAAGAAAGGTCCAAGATAGTTCCAACTTTAGTTTACGTTTGTAGTTAGAATTGTAATAGTAGTGTATATAATGTTATTGTAAGTCAAAAGTTATGAAATGTGTATTAAGTTAAGGTTACTCGACCTTGGGGAATAGTGTGTAATGTAATATATAAACAATTTATGTTTATATCTTTCTCAAATAGTAATAGTTGTATAGAATGATCAAACCAGATCCGAGGTGAATTAGGACCTGGATTCGGGGCCCTCACAGTTGGTATCAGAGCTGTTGGTTATGAAGCTTAGGTAGGAATACTTGAGACCAATAACCGCAGTGATTAGGATAAGTACTAACTCAAATAGAGTTAGTTGGTCGGTAAGATTCAAAGACGAATCTCGGCGAGTTATAAGATACAGAGTTCCCTAACTCTAATAATAAAGTTGAACAGTAGTGATGAATAGATTGAGTCTAAAAGACTGAAAGTACAGTGATAGAAGATCGTAATACAAAACGATCATAGATATAGAAATAAATCGTAACATATACGATGAGATCACTCCGTGATCTGATAAAGTGATAGCAGGGATAAGAATCAATCTAATGATTGAAAAGTTTACAGCAACGATTGCTGTGTCAGTTGTACTATGAATTGGTACAGATACAGGAAATGATTATGAATACGAGTTGAATGAAATTCGTATTGAGAAGGGGATTAGGATTAAGTGGGGATTATGAAATATCTGTGTCGCGCTATTTGATATATGCATGTTAAGAGGGTGATTCATTTCTCATGTGTATAACAGATAGATAGGTCATAAGTATAGGATATAAGGTTAAGTACGAGTTCTTAAAACTCATACTTATGTGACATACTTGATTCATAGTTATATGAAATGTTTATGAACCCCTCAGCGAACGGACGTCAAAGGTCAGACTAGGAAGTTCTTAAACTCATATGATTGTGGTAATTTATGGAATCATAAGTGTGGTTTTACGAACTGGGTATAGTTGTGTGTAAATGAAGTATTGAGGATAATATGAACAGATAGATTGTTAAGTAAATGATTATTAGTGAATAATTAAGTTTTCCAAAACTCCTAGCTATGCTAGAATTCGAAATTTTGACATCAAGCTAAATACGCATTATGTGTTTTTAAAAAAAAAATATGTAGACTCGTAATCATTTTTGAAACGGTTTAAAGTATAGTCTATGCTACTTATTTCAGCTAGACGCAAACGATTTGAAATATCAAAATAAATTTTATTTATCACTCATGTACCATGTAACCTGGTGCATAAATGATAAAAATGTGATGGAGTTGTAAATACAGGAATACTTAGTGTGAATTTGATCTAAAATCGTTATTCCACTATTGTATGATGTGTTATGGCAAAGTCATACAATGACGGCATCCTCAAACTGTGACGCCCCCAAAATTAGGTATACATCATCCATCTTGGGTCGCCAGATACATGGTACAGAATTCAAATACAACTTACCAATACAACTGTCGTGTACAATACGATAAAACATAAACTGTGAGTTTGAATACAATTATTGTCTACTAGAGATTATACAAACTCAAAAGGAGTCCTCATTACAATTATTATCACACTATTTCACAAAATAGTGAGGACTACTAATGCTATCCTCTGGACCATCACTCTGTTCCCCGACTCGTCCCAGCTATATTCTCATTTCCTGAAGGGAACAGTGAAAGAAAGGGTGAGCTCAACTAGCACAGTAAGAAATATTATGACTAAGATAATGCGGAATAAATTATCGTTAGCCTCTAACAATGTTAAACTGATAAAATACAATAGACATCAAGTTTAACTGCAGCGGGACAAGTAATCCATTAAAAGAGTCAAGTAGAGAATAGAATCTACTATCTTTTATGATTTAAAAAGTTTTTCATCACTTTTATCGATGAGACTCAGCTCAATAAATAATCAACATCATTAAATCATCCCTGCACTACAGGCCAAGGATATTCTTTAGTATCACAACCACGAATTATCCATGCACTACGGGCCAAAGATAATCATGTTTTCATCAACGGTCCTGATCATGCCATAAAACAATTCATCTTTGCTCCCTTGGCCGAAGAGAATCCATAGTCATAATCATACCAAAAACTGTCCGTCAATGCACTACGGGCCAATGAGGACTTTTAATTTTCACATCATTTGTAACATTACGGTAATGATTATACCGAATAATCCCTGGTCATAATCATACCAAGTCCATCTATGCACTACAGGCCACAAATGACTTTCAACATAACATAAACATGAGGATGATGACAATGATATAAGAATTCAATTAAACAAGTTCAAGAATTAATTTGTCTAGGAACCAATAACGTCCAAATTGTCAACATGATACTGCTTTGTAGAGTAAAATTCAAGAATGCTCAGAAGAATATTTCCACGAAAAGATACTGGATGAAGTGCAAATATCAAGGATATTCCACTAATTTCATAGAGTATAGAAGTCAAAAGTTTAATCAACTAAGTATAATACCGAATGGAATAACAAAAGATATCACCATGCATGCGGTACTGCGATGAGCGGTTATTTCAACGAGAATAATAATAACGGAACCAGTCGGGGTGAAATTCATGCAAGCGAGGATGTTCCAATAGAATAATAAATGCGGAATAATAAATGATGGAACCAGGTCCGGCGTATAGCACAGACATGATATTCCGACAGAATAATAAAGACGGAATAATAAAAAATGGAACCGGTGGGCAGTATAGCATACAGACGAGGATATTCGGCGGAATAATAGAAGAATGTCACCAAGTATAGGGTAGCAGCGTATCTGAGTTATTCAATAGAACAATAAAGAAATGGAATAACAGAAGTTCTCTTCTTGAATACAAAAGAATAATATCTATTACCGTAAAAGAAAACTTTTCTTCTATCTCTCTATAGTCTCTCTCTATAGTTTATCTCTCTAGAGTTCAGTGAATTCGTAAGAAAATAATGAAGGAATGAGCTTCTATTTATAGGAAAATGGAATGCATATTAACTAATCCATGAACGGTCCAGATTGATTTACTTTAATCTGACGGTCCATATTTAAAGAAAAATCTTTTAAATAAAATATAATATATTCTATTTATATAAAAAGATTTTTACTATGCAAACACTATGCGGGCACTATACAAACACTATGCATAATAAAATATAATATATTCTATTTATAGAATAACTTTAATAAAGTATTCTATTTTATATAAAAAGATGTTTCTATTTTATTATGTGAATAAAATAAAACTTCTAAATCAACAATAATTGAATCAAATAATGTGAGATACTATGCAGCAACTATTGTAGCAATAATTGAACAAAACCGCGGTGACTTCTCACATAAATATCAATAATCAATCTTGTGTGCTCTTATCAACAACGCGTATTCATCGTATTTTACTACCTAGAGTAATTCAACAAGATCAACGGTAAAACTTCCATAGTTATTTTCAATAAAATATTTTTGTCGTTTTCTCAATAAAACAATAATTCTATTGTGGGGTCCACCAATGATTGTCTTGAGTAAATACGAATATTTCACATTTAAAAGCGAATATTCCCAGACCAATCGAATATAATATGACAACTGCATACTTTGCAAAATTTATAAATATTACCCACAACTATAACATTAATTCAAATTCACACCATAATATAAAAAATTTATTTCGAGAAAATTAATTCTTTATTCATAAAATCTGGGGTTTCACACAAATGGATTGTTAATCTGATGCGGCATCATGGCGTCATTCTCAAAAAATATTTTCAATAAAATTTTAATTTGCCAATGAGTTTGGCTACACTTAAATAATTCAATTGAATTGAATTATTGGTATGAGTCTATCTTTATTCGATTAATTTAGACAAACATTTATGAAAACTCTAAGTGTTCATTGAAAGAAATTTCCGAACCAAATTGTTTTGGTGCGAAATCCAATAAGACTGAGGTAGAATTTTGTGTCTATGGCAGTGAAGAAGCAGTCAAACCAAAGATTACTTAATAAATACTGAGGACATCTTGGATTAATTACCCACTATGTAAAGTAAGTTATGAATGATTTGCGGATGAATTTCCTATAACCTTTGCGAAAATGACAGACAATAGTCTGTAAAACCCCTCAGCAAAATTTGAAATTTTTTACTCTTGTGAGTGTTGTATTGGGTAGAATGTGATGCTGTGTATATATGGTGTAAGGTAAATTTTGGGGACGAAATTTTTAGAAGAAGGGGTAAATGTGACAACCCGAGAATTTGAAAATTTTTAAAATTTCTAATTTTTAATTTAAGGTTCGAAATTAGAACCTAGACAGAAATAAGTGTATGCGTTTAATATTTTTAAGAAGAAATTTTGAGAATTTCAAAATTCTGTGAAGGATTAAGGTGAATTATTCAGGATTAAGGAAATACGTGATTATGTTCTGTGTAAATGTTATTATACTTGACCAGATAAACGATAACTGTAATAAACCCTAATTTTATATTAAGAACGTCAACGTTCGGTTAGAAAACGCTACCGATTAATAAGAAACCCTAAAAACCGGTTCTGGAAACCCTAATTTCAGTTCTGAGAATCCGAAACCCTAATTCGGTGCATGAAACCCTAAATCGGGAACTTAATGGCGTAAGTGTAAATAATTATAGGATTAATTAGGGTTAATCTTAACAAATTGGTTACAAAACCCTAATTTCAAATTTGAAACCCTAATTACGTATTTAAAACCCTAATTTGTAAATAGGGAAAAACAAAAGTGTTAATTTAATAATTGTAATGTTAATTAGGATATATTAATTCTAATTTTAAAGTTAAGTAATTAGAAAACCCTAATCTAATTACGAAAATTTAATTTCTCTTTTAGAAAAATTAATTTTCTATTAGAAACCCTAATTTTGGGTTGTAAACCCTAATCCGTGATATTGACCCTAATTGCTTAATTAACGATGGTAATTAGGAAATGCTAATCCTAATTAGAAAGATTTAAGTTATGATTAAGAAATTTTAATATAATTAGAAAATTCTAATTATAATTTAAAAATATTAATTTTCTATTTTTAAAACCTAAATTGGAAATTTTAGAAAATTAAATTGCAAACCCTAAAATTTTCAAACCTTAAACCCTAAAATTTTCCAAACCCTAACCAAACCCTAAACCCTAAGGGTTTGGCCGATTGTATAAAATACCATTAAAATTAATTGCTAAATGACTATACTACCCTTATTGCATAATTGAAGATTGCTTGTAGATCTAGCCCTAAATAAGTTGGTGAACCAACCCTAACACTAGCTTATGACTTATTGGTCCATAAATCAGCAGCAACTCAGCCACCTAGCACCAATTAGATTCATGCATCAAGAAATATAAGAGATTAAAGTTCACTTTAATTCTCATTTGCTCCCAAGACTCTCTCTCTCTCTCTAGAAATTCGGGAGTTAGAATGAGAAAGTGTGAGAAACCAAACCATGATCAAGCTTTAGCAATCCAATAACAGATCCAAGAGTCAGAAATCAAAAATCAAGGCTCAAAGTGGTATGAACCCTAAAATTCGAAATCCTTGGATCTTATGTTGGATGTTGTAATTCGTTATTTATAACAGTGTTAGAAGATGTCATTTAGTGATCTGGGTTGTTAAAACCCAGATCCATAACATCGAAGTGCACGAAATAGCATTTTTCAAAAATCTCGAAAAGTAGAAAAAAATGGCCTGACAGTCATATGTCAGGACCTCTAGATCTTTGTGTTATATGTTTTGTGTGTTTTATGTTTTGGATCTTTTCTATGACATGAGGAGAGTAGACTGGAAGTGGAATAACATCTATAGCAAGTCTAGATCTCCAGATATGAACTGTCAAAACCCGTTGACCGTTCACGGAAAGTATGTTCTGGGCAGCCCAGAATTCCAGAAAGTTCTGACAAGCATTTGCAGGCTCAAGATCTTACAGTCGTTTGATAGTTAGGTCAAGTTATTATGTTTTAGTTGTATCCTGACATGAAGACTACGTGTTAAAGGCTTTAGATCACCAAGATCCTGAACAGAATAATAGATAATCGTGGTCAAACAACCGTTGACCACCAGCCTCTTGATGAAATCTGGGAAACCCAGATTTCTCATGAACAGATCCGGACCCCTACTTTGACCATGCCAGATCGTGATCATATGATGTTGTTAGGTTGTGTTAGTGTTATGGTCGTGTACCCTGACAATATTACTACAATATTAAACCTTAATATCACATAAAAGGAATCCAGAAAACTATTATTTAAGGCTGAATAGTAGGACCCTAGCACTGATTGAGTTTCTGGGCAACCCAAAAACTCAAGAACAGCGTCTGACATGTTTAGTAAGGCTTGAATCTCTCTGTTGAAATGTTGGATTTCCATGAAGATTGTTTATACTTATAGAGTAACATTACTACTATAGCATTGATGCCTTAAAGCGGACATAAAACATCAAGACCCCTAATTTAGAACCGGTCAAACATAGCCCTCGGTATTCTAACATGCAGATCTGGGCTTGATGAAGAACAGCCCAAGAACACCTATAACGACGGGTCTGTCGCTATAGGGCCCTTTAGCGACAGTTTATTATTATTATTTTCCAGAAATTAATTAAAAATAGATAAAAATGGTTTTTAATTACTAAAAATACATAATAAATTTTGAAAAATTATTTTAAATTCTGAAAATTAGTTTTTAATTATTTAAAGTATATTTCATAAATATTTAATATTTTTGGAATATAAATGGTATTTAATTTATTTAATTATAATATTAAATAAATGATTTAAAAATTATTTTAATTCATGAAAAATCATGAAAAATAATATTATGGTATAAGAAAATATTTAAAGTTATGTTTAGTGACTTTTGATATTTTGTGATGAATTTCATTAATTAATCAATATTAATGATAATTAGTTTATTTAATAAATATATTAAATAAATTATGGAAAAAAAGAATAAATGATTTATAAATCATATAAAAATGATTTAAGTGTTATAAAAATATTTGAAGTTATAAAATATAACTTTTGATATTTTGTCATGAAAATATTAATATTTTAATATTAAAAGCAATTATCGGATAATGAATTTAACGGTTTAAAAATCATATAAATATGATTTTAAAGTATTAAAAATACTTTGTGATATTATAAATATATTATAATATTATGACATGTATTTCATTAATATTTGATAATAAATAAATATTAATGATAAAAGAATTATGTGGTATTTAATTCATTTAAATATGTTTTTAATGATTAAAAAATCAAGATAAATGATAATTATTATTTGAAAATTATTATGAACTTATGAAAAATATTTTGACTGTTATTAAAATTATCTGAGATAATTGTTAAGTGTTAAGTCAGAGTTTAATTGAACTTAGACTCGAAGAATTGTCCGACTAGACCGTCGGGGCATTAGAACTTTATCGAACTCAAGTCAGACTGAAATAGTTTGACCTGATACTGAGTCTTATGTGTGTTATAGACTAATAGGATTATATGTTATGTGTTTAGATTATTCTATGTATATATATATATATATATATATATTATAGTATTATATTGTGATGATATTATTCTAATATTGGAGATCTATATTACTAATATTAGGTCTTCGGATAAGGCGATATAAATTGCGTAGTGGTAATCAATGGTTCAGGCAAGTTTGTTTTATTTAACTCTATTAAGAGTGTTTTATTCGGATAAGCATATGGTTAATCATTGCTGGTTGCCATGAATTGTACTCTGTACGTATTGCATATATAAGTCGGTATGAAAAGTGATCATCACCTTCATTACCGATTAGTTTCAGATATATTTGTTCATGTATAATACTTGTTCAGTCATAAATTTGTTCCTGCTAGTTCACAATTATATTGTTGAATTATAGCCAGCCAATTATTCAAATCATTTCAATCATGATATATCCTTATATTGTTGAATTTAAACTTGTTGGGCACTCCTTATGCTCACCCTTGCTATATCATGATAAAACATTGCAAATTAAGACGAACGCGTCGGATACAAGGAAAGGTCCAAGATAGTTCCAAATTTAGTTTACGTTTGTGGTTAGAATTATAATAGTAGTGTATATAATGTTATTGTAATTCAAAAGTTATGAAATGTGTATTAAGTTAAGGTTACTCGACCTTGGAGAATAGTGTTTAATGTAATGTATAAACAATTTATGTTTATATCTTTCGCAAATAGTAATAGTTGTATAGAATGATCGAACCAGATCCGAGGTGAATTAGGACCTGGATTCGGGGCCCTTACAGTTGGTATCAAAGCGGTTGGTTATGAAGCTTAGGTAGGAATACTTGAGACCAATAACCGCAGTGATTAAGATAAGTACTAACTCAAATAGAGTCAGTTGGTCGGTAAGATTCAAAGACGAATCTCGGTGAGTTATAAGATACAGAGTTCCCTAACTCGATAATAAAAAGTTGAGCGATAGTGATGAATAGATTGAGTCTAAAAAGTAGAAAGTATGAGTGATAGAAGATCGTAAAACAAAAGCGATCATAGATATAGAAATAAATCGTAACATATACGATGAGATCACTCTGTGATCTGATAAAGTGATAGCAGGGATAAGAATCAATCTAATGATTGAAAAGTTTACAGCAACGATTCTTTGTGTCGGTTATCTTATGAATTGATGCGAATCGAGGAAATGATTATGAATCGAGTTGAATGAAATTCGTATTGAGAAGGGATTAGGATTAAGTGGGGATTATGAAATATCCGTGTCGCATTTATTTGATATATGCATGTTAAGAGGGTGATTCATTTCTCATGTGTATAACAGATAGATAGGTCATATGTAGAGGATATAAGGTTAAGTACGAGTTCTTAAAACTCATACTTATGTGATATACTTGATTCATAGTTATATAAAATGTTTATGAACCCCTCAGCGAACGGACGCCAAAGGTCAGACTAGGAAAGTTCTTAAACTTATATGATTGTGGTAATTTATGGAATCATAAGTGTGGTTTTACGAACTGGGTATAGTTGTGTGTAAATGAAGTATTGAGGATAATAGGAACAGATAGATTGTTAAGTAAATGATTATTAATGAATAATTAAGTTTTCCAAAACTCCTAGCTATGCTAGAATTCGAAATTTTGACATCAAGCTAAATACGCATTATGTGTTTTTTTTTTAAAAAATATGTAGACTCGTAATCATTTTTGAAACGGTTTAAAGTATAGTCTATGCTACTTATTTCAGCTAGACGCAAACGATTTGAAATATCAAAATAAATTTTATTTATCACTCATGTACCATGTAACTTTGGTGTAGAGATGATAAAAATGTGATGGAGTTATAAATCTGAGGAATACTTAGTGTGAATTTGATCTAAAATCGTTATTCCACTATTGTATGATGATGTTATATGATGATCGTATAATGACGGCATCCTCAAGCGGATTTATTAATCTGAGACGACATCATGACGTCATTCTCAAAAATATTTTCAATACAATTTTAATTTGCCAACGGGGTTTGGCTACACTTAAATAATTCGATTGAATTAAATTATTGGTATGAGTCTATGCTATTCGATTCATCTAGACAAACATTTATGAAAACTCTAAGTGTTCATTGAAAGAAATTTCTCGAACCAAATTGTTTTGGTGCGGAATCCAATAAGACTGAGGTAGAATTTTGTGCCTATGGCAGTGAAGAGAAACAGAGTTGACCAGCAGTACTTAATAAGTATAGGACATACTGGATTAATTACCCACTATGTCCGTAAGTTAT
The DNA here is from genome assembly GCA_020205605.1 of Panax ginseng. Taxonomy (NCBI): domain Eukaryota; kingdom Viridiplantae; phylum Streptophyta; class Magnoliopsida; order Apiales; family Araliaceae; genus Panax; species Panax ginseng. The sequence goes on from CM035150.1 coordinate 18,824,462, forward strand.
GACGGTTTGCGGATGAATTTCCTATAACCTTTGCGAAAATGACAGACAATAGTCTGTAAAACCCCTCAGTAAAATTTGAAAATTTTTACTCTTGTGAGTGTTGTATTGGGTAGCATGTGATGCTGTGTATGTATGGTGTAAGCAATATGGTGTAAGGTAAATTTCGGGGACAAAATTTTTAGAAGAAGGGGTGAATGTGACAACCCGAAAATTTGAAAATTTTTAAAATTTTAAATTATTAATTTAAGGTTCGAAATTAGAACCTAGACAGAAAATAAGTGTATGCGTTTAATATTTTTAAGAAGAAATTTTGAGAATTTCAAAATTCTGTGAAGGATTTAGGTGAATTATTCAGGATTAAGGACATACGTGATTATGTTTTGTGTAAATGTTATTATACTTGTACAGTGTGTAGTTAAGGGTCAAGGGTTGACCAGATAAACGATATCTATAACAAACCCTAATATTATATTAAGAACGTCAACGTTAGGTTAGAAAACCCTAGCGATTAATAAGAAACCCTAGAAACCGGTTCTGGAAACCCTACTTTCAGTTCCGGGAATCCGAAACCCTAATTAGGTGCATGAAACCCTAAATCGGGAACTTAATGGCGTAAGTGTAAATAATTATAGGATTAATTAGGGTTAATCTTAACAAATTGGTTACAAAACCCTAATTTCAAATTTGAAACCCTAATTACGGATTTAAAACCCTAATTTGTAAATAAGGAAAAACAACAGTGTTAATTTAATAATTGTAATGTTAATTAGGATATATTAATTCTAATTTTAAAGTTAAGTAATTAGAAAACCCTAATCTAATTACGAAAATCAAATTTCTATTTTAGAAAAATTAATTTTCTATTAGAAACCCTAATTTTGGGTTGTAAACCCTAATCCATGATATTGACCCTAATTGTTTAATTAATGATGATAATTAGGAAATGATAATCCTAATTGGAAATATTTAAGTTATGATTAAGAAATTTTAATATAATTAGAAAATTCTAATTATAATTTAGAAATATTAATTTTCTATTTTTAAAACCTAAATTGAAAATTTTAGAAAATTAAATTGCAAGCCCTAAAATTTTCAAACCTTAAACCCTAAAATTTTCCAAACCCTAAACCCTAACCAAACCCTAAACCCTAAGGGTTTGGCCAATTGTCTAAAATACCATTAAAATTAATTCCTAAATTACTATACTACCCTTATTGCATAATTGAAGATTGCTTGTAGATCTAGCCCTAAATAAGTTGGTGAACCAACCCTAACACTAGCTTATGACGTATTGGTCCAGAAATCAGTAGCAACTCAGCCACCTAGCACCAATTAGATTCATGCATCAAGAAATATAAGAGATTAAAGTTCACTTTAATTCTCATTTGCTCCCAAGACTCTCTCTCTCTAGAAATCCGGGAGTTAGAGTGAGAAAGTGTGAGAAACCAAACCATGATCAAGCTTTAGCAATCCAATAACAGATCCAAGAGTTAGAAATCAAAAATCAAGGCTCAAAGTGGTATGAACCCTAAAATTTGAAATCCTTGGATCTTATGTTGGATGTTGTAATTTGTTGTTTATAACAGTGTTAGAAGATGTCATTTAGTGATCTGGGTTGTTAAAACCCAGATCCATAACATCAAAGTGCACGAAATAGTATTTTTCAAAAATCTGGAAAAGTAGAAAAAAAATGGCCTGACAGTCATATGTCAGGACCTCTAGATCTTTGTGTTATATGTTTTGTGTGTTTTATGTTTTAGATCTGTTATATGACATGAGGAGAGTAGACTGGAATTGGAATAACATCCATAGCAAGTCTAGATCTCCAGATATGAACGGTCAAAACCCGTTGACCGTTCACGGAAAGTATGTTCAGGCGATTGAGAATTCCGAAGAAAGTTCTGACAAGCGTTTGCAGGCTCAAGATCTTGCAGTCATTTGATAGTTAGGTCAAGTTATTGTGTTTTAGTTGTAGCCTGACATGAAGACTACGTGTTAAAGGCTTTAGATCACCAAGATCCTGAACAGAATAATAGATAATCGTGGTCAAACAACCGTTGACCACCGATTTTCTGATGATGAAATCAGGAAACCCAGATTTCTCATGAAATGAATCCAGGACCCTACTTTGACCATGCCAGATCGTGATCATATGATGTTGTTAGGTTGTGTTGGTGTTATGGTCGTGTACCTTGACAATATTACTACAATATTAAACCTTAATATCACATAAAAGGAATCCAGAAAACTATTATTTAAGGCTGAATAGTAGGATCCTAGCACTGATTGAGTTTCTGGCCAACCCAGAAACTCAAGAACAACGTCTGACATGTTTAGTAAGGCTTGAATCTCTCTGTTGAAATGTTGGATTTCCATGAAGATTGTTTATACTTGTAGAGTAACATTACTACTATTGCATTGATGCCTTAAAAATGCATATAAAACGTCAAGACCCCTAATTTAGAGCAAGGTCAAACATAGCCCCGGTATTACGACATGCGATTCTGGAAGCGATGAAGAACAACCCAAGAACACCTATAGCGATGGGTCTTATAGGGCCCTTTAGCGACAGTTTATTATTATTATTTTTCAGAAATTAATTAAAAATAGATAAAAATAGTTTTTAATTATTAAAAATACATAATAAATTCCAAAAAATTATTTTAAATTCGAAAAATAGTTTTTAATTATTTAAAGTATATTTCATAAATATTTAATATTTTTGGAATATAAATGGTATTTAATTTATTTAATTATAATATTAAATAAATAATTTAAAAATAATTTTAATTCATGAAAAATAATATTATGGTATACTGAAAATATTTAAAGTTATGTTTAGTGACTTTTGATATTTTGTGATGAATTTCATTAATTAATCAATATTAATGATAATTAGTTTATTTAATAAATATATTAAATAAATTATGAAAAATAGAATAAATAATTTATAAATCATATAAAAATGATTTAAGTGTTATAAAAATATTTGAAGTTATAAAATATAACTTTTGATATTTTGTCATGAAAATATTAATATTTTAATATTAAAAGTAATTATCGGATAATGAATTTAACGGTTTAAAAATCATATAAATATGATTTTAAAGTATTAAAATACTTTGTGATATTATAAATATATTATAATATTATGACATGTATTTCATTAAATTTTGATAATAAATAAATATTAATGATAAAAGAATTATGTGGTATTTAATTCATTTAAATATGTTTTTAATGATTGAAAAATCAAGATAAATGATAATAATTATTTGAAAATTATTAGGAACTTATGAAAAATATTTTGACTGTTATTAAAATTATCTGAGATAATTGTTAAGTGTTAAGTCAGAGTTTAATTGAACTTAGACTCAAAGAATTGTCCGACTAGACCGTCGGGACATTAGAACTTTAATCGAACTCAAGTCAGAGATGAAATAGTTTGACCCATAATTTGAGTCTTATGTGTGTTATAGACTAATAGGATTATGTGTTATGTGTTTAGGTTATTCATGTATATATATATATATATATATATATATATATATATATATATATATATATTATAGTATTATATTGTGATGATATTATTCTAATATTGGAGATCTATATTACTAATATTAGGTCTTGGATAAAGGCGATATAAATTGTGTAGCAGAATCAAGCAGTTCGAGCAAGTTTGTTTTACTTAACTCTATTAAGAGTGTTTTATTCGGATAAGCTTATGGTTGATCATTCTTTGGTTGCCATGAATTGTACTCTGTACATATTGCATGTATAAAGTCGGTATGAAAAGTGATCACCACCATTTACGATTGGTTTTGAGATATATTTGTTCATGTATAATACTTGTTCAGTCATAAAATTTATTCCTACTAGTTCACAATTATATTGTTGAATTATAGCCAGCCAATTATTCAAATCATTTCAATCATGATATATCTTTATATTGTTGAATTTAAACTTGCTGGGTAATCCTTATGCTCACCCTTGCTATATCATGATAAAACATTGCAAATTAAGGCGATTTAGCGTCGGATCTGAGGAAAGGTCCAAAGCAGGCCCGACTTTAGTTTACGTTTGTAGTTAGAATTGTAATAGTAGTGTATATAATGTTATTGTAAGTCAAAAGTTATGAAATTTGTATTAAGTTAAGGTTACTCGACCTTTGGGAATAGTGTGTAATGTAATGTATAAACAATTTATGTTTATATCTTCCACAAATAGTAATAGTTGTATAGAATGATTGAACCGAATTCGAGGTGAATTAGGACCTGGATTCGGGGCCCTCACAATAATAAATCACATGAAACATCTTCTCTTTTTTCTGCCCCAAAACAGCCCCTACGGCGTAATCACTGGCATCACACATCAGCTCAAATGGCAAATCCCAATCTGGAGAAGTAATAAGCCAGTGCCGATGTTAATTTTCCCTTTAAGTGCTCAAATGCTGCTACACGCAAGCCTCATCAAAATTAAACTGTGCATCCTTCTCCAATAAACTGCATAGTGGTTTAGTTATCTTGGAGAAGTCCTTGATGAATCTGCGGTAGAAACCTACATGTCCCAGAAAACTGCGAACACCTTTTACTGAAGTAGGTGGTGGCAACTTCTCAATAGTTTCCAGCTTAGCCCTATCCATCTCGAGTGTAACATTCTAGAATTTTAAATTGTAATATTAAATATTTATTGAATTATAAGTATTTAATGGATATGTTTATTGCTAAATAATAATTGTTCAATTTGATTTGATTTGATTTAGTTAATTATTTGTTAAGTAAATAATTAAGGAGTTAATTAAATTAATTGTTATGAGATTATGTACCAATTTAATTTAATAGCTAAGCTAGAGAGCTTATAATGATTAAATGAATTATAATATTTTAATTGGAATTTGTAATTAAAATAAGGTGTTAGTGGGTTAAACATAATTATAATTATAAAGGAAACTATAATTATGTGGTAATAATTTATGTGTTAAAGTAATTTAATAGATTAGTATTTGAATTTATTAAATTAATTATTAAAATTAATTAAGTAGAAGCGTGACAAATAACCTTGCTATAAAGGAGTTATTAAAATAAATTAAAAGAGTTTAATTTAGTTTTGCCAAACATGTCTTAATGCATATTAAGTCTTTAATCTAATGATGTTTTATTAAACAAGGTATAAGTATTAATCCATTTATTCTAATTGTGTTTTACCAAACAAGGCATAAGGATTAAATGATTATATTTTAAGTGGGTAACCAAACAAGCCTTATGGCTTTTGATTTTCAAAAATATTATAACTGATATCAGTTATACTTATATTTATATTATATAATTAATATATATTATATCTTATACGTTATAATTCTAGTACGTATGTTAGACTAGAAAAAGAAAGACTCAGTTGAAGAAAAAGGGAGAGAAGAAGAAAACTAAGAGAGAGTTTGAGAGAATCCTAACAGGTTTTGATAAAAGGAATTGGAAGAAAGAGGTATTGCTGATCATAGAAAGGAAAACCTTCATCATCTAGCATACAAGGCATCATCCAAACCTTTTCCTTAAAAATTTTGTTGTCTTCTTCTTCTTCCAAAAAGTTCTCTATAAAATAATTATAAAAGATGAATTGTTGATATATATATATATATATATATATATATATATATATATATAAATCTGTATGATAATTGTTTATAAAAGGTTTTTTTCATAAGTTAAATATGAGTATAGATAAAGTAATTCATATATGTATGTAAATTGTGAAGAAAAAAAATATATTACTGGTGAGTTCATATGAATATATATACATGAATATGGCTTGTTTAAAATCAAATTAAGGTGTGATTAGTTATTATATATATATATATATATATATATATTGACTATTGATTTTGAAAGTAGATGAATACACATAAACATGGTAGTTTGAATTAAGCTGTTTTGATTGAAAAACAAAGTTACTGTTGATGATTTTCATTAAAAATGTCAAAATGGAGTTTTGCCAAAAACATTGAAATTGGGTGTTATAAAGTTGATGTTTATGTTATTGTATGTGTAAAAACATGTTAGGAGTCTTTACAATATGTTTAAATGAAGTCTCTGTATGAATTACATGTTAATTAGCTTGTTAGATTGGAGCTTGTAGGCCAATTTGGCTTTCTGTTCATCTTTATTCTTAGAAGGTGGTAGAATTTTGGAGTTTAGTAAGCTTGTGACAATTTCAAAGAACATAGGTTTCATACAGGCTTGACACCAACACTGGCGTAACGTTAACTTGAGTCGAGTCTCATCAGAATAGTGTATGACTCATATCATGCATATTGGCAGACCCTGATGTAAACTATATGAAATACAGTCATGAGTTAGAAGGTAATGGTTCGACAGCTTTTACTTATTTACACAAAGTCTGAAAATAAATGTTTTGTGTTAATAATAGGAATGTTAAATGATGATTTCAGTAGTATTAAACGAAGAATGAGCATGCTATCAAGGGTTAACTAGTATTAACATAATTCGGTTATGTGAATTGAAAATCAAACCTACATGGTGTATATACTTGTTTATATGTATAAAGTGTTGGTAGTGACTAATTATGTCATGATGACATATATATAGGATATTGAGATTCAAGTTGTAAGGTTTAGCTTTTGCTCAAGGCAAGTTCTCTAACCCTAAAACTTCGTTGTGCAAGTTTAATTTCGTTGAGTACGTTATTGCTTTCAAATTCAATTTCTATTCTTGCAAGTTGCTACCTCTACACTTTCATAGAGCTAGATTGTCTATTATTGAGTAAATTCTTATATCTAGTTGCTCATAATGATGCAAGTATCCCAAATCTTATAGGTTAATATTGAGCAAGTTTCTTTAAATATGTAACTTCTTATTTAGCATGTGAGTTGCTATATTTTAATATTCTAGTATTGAACAACTTTATAGTTCAAATTACTATTCACTATGCATGCTTAGTATCCAATTTTCAATAACCTTGATTTAATATTGTTCAATCAAATTATGCTACGATTATCCAATGTTTATGCTATTAGATTATTCCTAAAGCATGACATTAAATTTACAAATATCAATTCAGTTATGATTATTCCATAGCATACAGTTAGTTCTTTTGCATTCAACTAATCCTTAGTTGATGACCGTTGAATTCTAAATTACCTTGTAATGTATCCAAACCAAACTAACTTTGGTGCAGACTTGTATTCTAAATACTGAGATGAACAACTCTTTTATTAGAGGTTTACGCTTAGCGTTAAAATGGTTGTGCATAATACATTGTACGAAGGGTTGATCCCCCTAAGTACGTGGAGTCCTTATAGTCTTATGAATGTTAAAGTTAAAGTTGAAAGATTACTTATAACTGCGGACATGATTCATGGTCATTAGACCCTCAGTGAATGTTATAATTTTCAGAAAGTTAATAGAACACATTGTTCAGTCCTATTGAGCCTAGTATTGGCAATTGATGTAAAAGTTTAAAGATTTACTTATTGTTATTCCAAGTGGGCCTTGTTTGCTCACTCTTGCCTGTAAAATTTCTTACAGCTAAAGCTGAAAAGGGTGACGTACCTAGCACCAGTAAGGGAAAAGGAAAGATGAACAAATACTGAAGACTTGTAATAGTTTTGATAGTTTTATTATCAGACTTTGGTTTAAAGATTGTAATGAAGTTTATTTAATTTCTGCATTTGAATGTTTGTAACTAAAGGATAGATAACCTGGGACATTTTTTTGTATTTAAGTTTAATCCTGTATGGGCAGGTTTTCATTATTCAATTTTATTATGATTGGGTAGTTAGAAATGAATGTTTTGATTTAGTGAACACCAAATCTTGAGGAAATGAAGTACCAGGATTTGGGGGTGTCACAAGTTGGTATCAAAGCTTTAGGTTATGAACCTTAGGTGGGGAAAAGCCTTAGGAAGTAACATTTGAAAAGATAGTGGTGATTAACTCTTATCGAGTTTTAAGGAAGAAGTAATTAAACACTTATGTGTTTATGTGTTTATAAATTATGTGCTCGTGAGTGTCGAGTAGTAATGATTAATAATTAAAACTATAAAACTTTGTTGTCAGGATGACTAATGTCGGAGCATCCAGTCAGGCTAAGGAGGAGGGACCTCAAATGCCTATAGAAGAGGAGCCTCGCCACATTCAGGTAGTTTGGGAACAACTACTACCACGGGAGTCAGCCCCGTTGGTCACAGTAGTTGAAGATGAGGATGATGACGTGGAAACGGATGAGGAGGATCCCATTGAGTTGCCACAGGACGATGAGGATGACGAGGACGAGGACGAGGAGACTCCATTAACCTCGATGGCTGCTCGTATGTACGACGAAGTCTACGACCGTAACGTGGAACTTCAAGATACAGTTGAAGAGTTGTAGGACATAGTAGCTGAACAATAGACTGCAATGACACAAAAAGACGGCGAGATCCAGGATCGTGAGGAACGACTGATAAATGCCGAGGAGAAACTAGTACAGACTGAAGGAGAAAAAGAACAATTGATCGAAGTGGTCGCTGAACTGAAGAACAAGCTGAGAGAAGAAGCTACTAAGAGGGCAAGAGCTGAAGATGCATACGAGGAAGCTTTTCAACGAACCGGATTAGCAGCAAGAGACACGCAAGCAAAGAGGATGAAGATGGATAAAGTATTTAACACCGCAATTAATCGAGCTCAAGATCGGGTCATGGGATATTATATTCAGTTCGAGACGCTACCATCATACGTATTAGATCGCAGAACAATATTTTGGGTCATGGAGGAAGAACGTAGTAGGGCCAAGAACTATCTTAGTAGAACATCGTAGTTGTTGCATGATGAATAAAATGTTAAATAAGTTGTAAATCCCAAGTGTTATGCAACATATGGGATATGGCGATGATGTTATCCTGAAACTTTAGTAGTTCAGGGAAGTAATATAAATAGCAGTGATGCTATTGTTTTATGTTTTCAAAAAGGTTATGAATAAATAAAAGTTATTACTTTATTCAAAGTGTTATGTGTTATGTGGTTAATTCTTTTTGGAGACAAGTTAAGTAGAAATTACTTAAAAGAATTGAATAATAATCTAATGAATGTATTTTTAACAGAAATTGCCTCCCAAACGTCAACCACCACGACAGAGAACCACTGAAGGAACTAATAACGACAATGTTGATGGTAATCCCGTTCAACAACTAGTGGCCGCGCCATCGAGGGCGTTGCAAAATCAACCACAGAACCAAGGAACAACGTTTAAGGATTTCAAGGCGGTTGGACCACCTGAATTTCGTGGTTCCATGAATCCAGTCGAAGCACAGACCTGGATTATGGAGATAGAAAAGGTGTTTGATGTCGCTAGGGTAGGGGATGACCAGAAGACTGCTTTCGCAACATTCATGTTGAAAGCAGAAGCTAGTTATTGGTGGCAGGCCAATAAAACCCGAGAAGGACTACGAGTGATGACCTGGGATAGGTTCAAGGAGTTATTCTTCGAGACCTATTTCCCAGAGAGTTCGAAGAGTCAGTTAGAGGTTCAGTTTTTGGAACTGAAGCATGGAACGATGACGGTATCGAGTATGCCATGAAATTCAACGAATTGGCGAGGTTTGCGCCATATCAGTTAAAGCATGCACGACGGCGTGGCGAAGAGATTTGAACGAGGACCGAAGCCTGGTTGTACGATGAGGGTTTCTGTTCGATTGAAGACGTTTGCGATAGTGATGGAGAAGTCGAAGATCGGCCTGAAGGTGGAGGCGAAGCAGTGACAAAATTCAATCAAGAACAGAATAAGAAGAAGAATGAGAATGAGATTAAGAATGGAGGTGGTGGTAGTGGAAACAACAACAACAACAACAACAACAACAACAATAACAGTTTGAAGAGGAAGTGGAACGGGAACATGGGTGCTGGAAACCAGCAGGATAACCAGCAAAACAAAAAGTTTGAAGCATGTGTGACATGCGGGAAATTTCACAAGGTGCGTGCTTAATGGGGAAACGAGTATGCTTCAATTGTGGCCAGGAGGGTCACATTGCCCCAAATTGCACTCAACCAAAGAAGAATGTGTGCTTCACGTGCGGATCTAAGGATCACTTTGCTCGTGAATGTCCTAAGAAGAAGGATGAAGTGACAACCAGAAGCAATGGAGGTAACAATGGAGGTACATGGGCCATTGCAGGACCTGCAGCATCAAACAAACACACAGCCAGAACCTTCAACATGACTGTGCAGGATGTTGTGCAATCAAAAGATGTCATGTCAGGTATTATCCCAATCAATGATATAAATGCTTATGTATTATTTGATTCGGGTGCTACTTGTTCTTTTATATCTGATGAATTTGCTAAGAGGTTAGGAATGCCTAGAAGAACTAAATTTTCCTTTGAACATAGAAATTGCGAATAAGGAAGTAATCCCTATTAGGTTCGTATACAAGAACTATAGGGTGAAAATTAAGGAAAATATCTTTATGGTAGATTTGATTCCGATTAGACTTGGAGAGTTTGATATTATTTTGGGAATGGATTGGTTGTTCAAGTATGGAGCGGTAATTGATTGCCAAAAGAAGTGTGTAAACCTTATGACTCCGTCAAAGGTAGTATATATTCTATGGTAGCAAGTAGCCTAGACAAATGAAATGTCTGACGATTATGCAGGCCAAGAAATTGTTGAGTCAAGGCTGTGTGGGCTATTTAGCTTACATAGTCGATACTCGGAAGAAGAAGAATGTAAAGCGGAAGAAATACGGTGTAGTGAGGAATTCGAGGAGGTGTTTCAGAGGATTTGCGGGACTTCACCGAGAGAAATTTAGTTCATGATCGACTTGGCGCCGGGAACAGCACCAATATCGAAGGCCCCGTATAGAATGGCTCCGGTAGAGATAAAGGAACTGATAGTGCAATTGCAAGAGCTACTAGACAAGAAGTATATTCAACCAAGCATATCGTCATGGGGAGCGCCGGTATTATTCGTGAAAAATAAGGATGGGTCAATGCGACTTTGAATTGATTATAGGGAATTGAACAAAGTCACTATTAAAAATAGATACCTGTTGCCAAGAATAGATGACTTGTTTGATCAGTTGAAGGGTGCTAAATACTTTTCGAAAATAGATTTGAGAAGTAAGTATCACCAATTGAAAGTGAGGAATGAGGATATACCACGGACGGCATTCAGAACTCGGTATGGACATTACGAGTTTCTGGTGATGTCTTTTGGTTTAACCAACGCCCCTGTTGCATTCATGGATTTGATGAATAGGGTGTTTAAACCATTCTTAGACAAGTTTGTAGTGGTATTCATCGAAGACATTCTAGTGTATTCCAAAACTCAAGAAGAACATGTGGAACACTTACGTTTGACATTGGAAACACTAAGAAAGGAAAAGTTGTATGCAAAATTCTCTAAGTGCGAATTTTGGCTAGATCGTGTACAATTTTTGGGTCATGTGATTGACAAAGATGGGATTTCAGTGGATCCATCAAAAGTGGAAGTTGTAATCAATTGGGAACAACCAAGAACACCGTCAGAAGTGAGGAGTTTCTTGGGACTGGCCGGTTATTATAGACGATTCATTCAAGATTTTTCTAAGATAGCCACTCCGTTAACAAATTTGACAAGGAAGACTGTAAAATTTGTTTGGACGAAAAAGTGTGAAGAAAGTTTTCAAGATTTGAAGAAAAAGCTAAGTATGGCTTTGTGTTGGCATTACCGGATAATACAGAAACTTTGTGGTGTATAGTGATGCCTCACACAAAGGATTGGGTTGTGTTCTTATGCGTAAGCGACAAAGTTATTGCATATGCATCAAGACAACTGAAGGATTATGAGAAAGGATATCCGACTCATGATTTAGAATTGGCTGAAGTAGTATTTGCTCTCAAGATATGGAGACACTATCTCTATGGAGAGAAATGTGAAATCTACACAGATCATAAGAGTCTGAAGTATATTTTCACTTAGAAAGATTTGGATATGCGTCAAAGAAAGTGGATGGAATTGATAAAAGATTACGATTGTGAGATTTTTTTTATCATCCGGGCAAAGTGAATGTGGTTGCAGATGCTTTAAGCAGGAAAGGTCGAGAAAAGTTGATGTTGATAACAACTTAAGAGGAGCTCATTTCAGCAATGACAAAACTGGAGTTGGAAATCAAATTTCCAAAAGAATCCAACGAACAACTATTCCAGATAGAAGCTGGTCCAACTTTAGTGGACAAAGTGAAGGATGCTCAACTACAAGATGAAGAGTGTGGGAAAATAAAAGAGAATCTGGTTGAGGGTAGTGATGTAAAATACAAGATCGATACCGAAGGGCTACTACGATTCGAGAGAAGAATTTGGGTTCCAGCAGTGCCAGAGCTTAAAGAAGAAATCTTAACTGAAGCACACCACAAAATATTCAATTCACCCAGGAAGCACGAAAATGTATCAAAATTTGCGCCGACATTTTTGGTGGTCGAATATGAAAAGGGACGTTGCAGAATGTGTAGCAAAATGTTTGACATGTCAAAGAGTAAAAGCTGGACACCATAGACCCAGCGGATTACTTCAACCGTTGGAAATACCGGAATGGAAGTGGGAACACATCACGATGGATTTTGTGGTGGGTCTTCCAACTACTCAGAGAGGATGTGATGCGATTTGGGTGATAGTGGACAGATTGACGAAATCAACGCACCTTTTACCAATAAAGATTAGATTCAATCTTGATCAGTTGGCAAGATTGTACGTTAAAGAGATCGTTTCGAGGCATGGAGTTCCAGTGTCAATTGTGTCTGATAGAGATCCGCGATTTACGTCAAACTTCTGGAAGAGACTACAAGAATGTATGGGAACACAGTTGCGAATGAGTACGACTTATCATCCGCAAACAGATGGCCAAAGCGAACGAACAATCCAGACATTGGAAGATATGCTGAAAACATGCATCATGGACTTTAAAGGAAGCTGGGAAGAACAATTACCGTTGGTGGAATTTTCCTACAACAATAGTTACCACGCGAGCATCGGCATGCCACCTTACGAGGCATTGTACGGCAGAAAGTGCAGAACTCCACTGTGCTGGGATGAAGTCGGTGAACGCCAACTGTTAGGACCAGAACTGGTGCAACAAACTGCTGAAGTTATCAAACTCATCAGAACAAGATTGGTAGCAGCTCAAGACAGACAGAAAAAGTATGTTGATCAACACAAACAAGATCATGCATTCGACGTAGGAACTTTTAATGGATATGTTTATTGCTAAATAATAATTGTTCAATTTGATTTGATTTGATTTAGTTAATTATTTGTTAAGTAAATAATTAAGGAGTTAATTAAATTAATTGTTATGAGATTATGTACCAATTTAATTTAATAGCTAAGCTAGAGAGCGTATCACATCCACGAATTATCCATGCACTACGGGCCAAGGATATTCGTTAGTATCACATCCATGAATTATCCATGCACTACGGGCCAAGGATATTCATTATTATCACATCCACGAATTATCCATGCACTACTTGTGACGCCCCCAAAATAGGTATACACAACCCATTCTGAGTCGCCAAATACATGGTACATAATCTAAATTCAAACTTAATTTATACAATTGTTAAGTGTCGTGCAAAATACGACAAAATATAAGCTGTGAGTTTTAATACAAATATTGTCTCCTAGACAATATCCAAACTTAAAATAAGTCCTCATTACAATTATTATCACACTATTCTTATAGAATAGTGAGGACTACTATAGCAGTCATCTTGGACCATCACTCCATTCTCTTACTAGTCCCAGCTATATTCTCATTTCCTGAAGAGAATAATGAAAGAAAAGGGTAAGCTCAACTAGCCCAATAAAGAATATTATGACTAAGATAATGTAGAATAAATTATCCTTAGTCTTCAATAGTATAACAACTGATATAATACAATAGACAGCAAGTTTTAGATCAACAACTGCAGCGAAAATAACAATACATTAGAAGAGTCAATTAGAGCATGATATCTACTATCTTCTATGATTTAAAAGTATATCATCAATTTTATCGCTGAGATTCAGCTCAATAAATAATCCACATCCCTGAATTATCCATGCACTACGGGCCAAGAGTATTCATTATTATCACATCCACGAATCATCCATGCACTACGGGCCAATGATATTCGTTATTATCACCAATGGTCATGGTCATGCCAAACAATAGTTCATCTTTGCACCCTTGGCCGAAGAGAACCCATGGTCATGATCATACCAATAACTATCCATCAATGCACTACGGGCCAATGAGGACTTTTATCACATCATTTGTAACATTATAGTTCATGATTAATTCGTTAGTATCACAAGTGGTCATGATCATGCCAAACAACAGTTCATCTTTGCACCCTTGGCCGGAAAGAACCCATGGTCATGATCATACCAACAACTGTTCATCAATGCACTACGAGCCGATGAAGACTTTCATCAATATAAGCATGAGGATGATGACAATTATATAAGCATCAATCAAACAAAATCAAGGATAAATATTAATGCTTTTTAATTTATCCAAAGTTTAAAAATGTCCAAATTGTCAACATGATAACTGCTTTGTAGAATAAAATTCAAGAATAATATTATATCAAAAATAATTTAGACAGAAAAGAAATCAATGTCTGTCATGAATAGTACCCCAGGTGAATAGTACCCTAGTAAATAGTACCTCGTGAATAGTATTTCGTGAATAGTACCCCATGATTAGTACTTCATGAATAGTGTCGTACGTATGAATAGTACTCCGGCATGAAAAACTTAAAATTTAACAAGAATGTTCAAAAAAATCCTTGTGAATCGATACTAGATGAAATGCAAATTTCAAGGATATTTTACTAATTTCAAGGAGTATAGAAGCAATATTTAACAAAATGAGTGTAGAATTCGGAATCTGAAACGAAATAATATTACTTACATACTATAGAGTATGGAAGAAAATATTATTTCTTACGAGTATTGACAAATAATATCCCTTACAACTGTTGAACAAAAATAATATTCCTACGAATATTGAACGAAGATAATATTCCTTACGAATATTGAACGAAAATAATATTCCTTACGAATATTGAACAAAAATAAAATTCCTTACGAATACAAAAAATAATATCGTTAGCGAATATGAAATAAATAATACCCCTTACCTCAAAAAAAGAGCAATTCTGAATGGTATAGCGGAGATATTCTTGAAGAAAACTTATACTGTTTTCTACACTCAAAGCTTCCTTAAACTCTAAAGAAATACGCTAAATATTATAGAAGAAGAATTCTCTGATTCTGGTGTGATTTTCATTTCTAAACTGAGCATCCTATTTATAAGAGAATGGCATGGTACTATTTAAAAAGAAAAATCCGCAATTTTGCAAGATGATGAATTCAAATTAATTTGTCAAATTTGAAACTTTTGAATTTTTTTTTTACTATGCAGCACCTTGCACACACTATGCAATACTATGCATAATAAAATATAATATATTCTATTTTTCATAAAAAACAAAACTAATAATATATATATTCATAACAAAACTAATATATTCTATTTTTCACTGTTATTTACATTACTTTCCTGAACTACAAAGTTTTAGAACAACATCATCGTCATATCCCATAGGTTACATAACACTTGGGATTTACAATTTATTTAACATTTATTAATCGCATAACAACTACGATGTTCTACTAAGATACTACTTAGCCTTACTACGTTCTTCCTCCATAATCCGAAACATTGTTCTGCGATCTAATACGTACGATGGCAGTGTCTCGAACTGAATCGGATAACCCATGACCCGATCTTGAGCTCGATTAACCACGATGTTGAATACTCTATTCATATCTTCCATCTTCATTCTCTTTACATGTGCGTCTTTCACTGCTATCCCGGCTCGTTGAAACATCTCCTCATATGCGTTCTCGGCTCTTGCCCTCTTCGTAGCTTCCTCCCTTAGCTTATTCTTCAATTCAGCGACCTCCTCGATCAGTTGTTCTTTCTCTCCTTCAGTATGTTCTAGCTTCTCCTCGACATTAGTCAGTCGTTCCTCACGATCTTGGATTTCATCATCTTTCTGTGTCATTGCAGTCTGTTGTTCAACTACTATCTCTTGCAATTCCTCGACTGTATCCTGAAGTTCCATGTTATGGTCGTAGACTTCATCGTACATTCGAGCAGCTATCGAGGTTAGTGGAGTCTCCTCCTCCTCGTCATCCTCATCCTCCTATGGCAAATCAACGAAATCCTCCTCATCCGTCTCCACATCATCATCCTCATCTTCAACCACTGTGACCAACGGGGCTGACTCCCGTGGCAGTAGTTCCCAACTAACATGAATGTCGCGAGACTCCTCTGTAGGCACCTGAGGTCTATCCTCCCTAGCCTGACTGGATTCTCCGACATTATTCATCCTGAAAACAAAATTTTAAGTTTTAATCATTAATCATTACTACTCGACGCTTATGAGCACATAAGTATAAACACATAATCACATAAGTGTTTTATTATTTCTTCCTTAAAACTTGATAAGATTTAATCACCCCTATCTTTTCAAAGGTTAATTCCTAAGGCTTTTCCTCACCTAAGGTTCATAACCTAAATCTTTGATACCAACTTGTGACACCCCCAAATCTCGGTACTTCATTACCTCAAGATTTGGTGTTCACATAATCAAAACATTCATATCTAACTACCCAATCATAATAAATTGAATAATAAAAACCTGTCCATACAGGATTGTATTAATAAAAACATTATCTCCCAGGTTCTCTAACCTTTAATACAATCATTCAAGTGCAGAAATCAAATTATTACATCACATCATTATTAAAAGTCTGTTACTATAACAATAAAGTAAAATTACAAGTCTTCATCACTTGTACATTTTTCCCTTTCCTTTGCTAGTTGTAGGTTTGTCTACCTTCTCAACCATAGCTGCAATAAGTGTATAAATATGCAAGAGTGATCAAACAAAGCTCACTTGAAATAAGAATAAATATCTTTACAACATTTGCCAAATAATAGGCTCGATAGAACTGAATGATATGTTCTATTATCATTTCAACATTTACCAATTCATAGGCTCAATAGAACTGAATGATTTGTTCTATTAACATTCTTAAATATACTACTGAGGGTCAAATGACCATGAACCATGTCCACAGTTATAAGTAATCTTTCAACTTTAACTTTAAAGGTCATATGACTATAAGGACTCCACGTACTTAGGGGGATCAATCCTTCGTACAATGTATTGTGCACAACCATTTCAACACTAAGCGTAAACCCCTAAACATAGGGTTGTTCATCTCAGTATTTAGAGTACAAGTCTACACCAAAGAAAGTTTAGTTTGGATAAACTTTCAAGGGTAATTGAAGTTTAATGATCATCAACTAGGGAACTAGTTGAATCAACAATGCTTGAATAATACAACAGTTGTTTAATAACAACATAACTTAAAACATTTGAGAATCATAAATGAACTGATTCTATATATCTAACTCATGCTTGAAATAACTATAGAGCATAAGTATTCAATAGAATGAATAAAATGGTTGATCTTTTCTTGAACAATAAAATAAGCTAAGGTTCGAGTCTTATAACAATAGAATGATATTCTTGAACGTACATATAACTGATAGCAAGCTGGAAACTAAAATCTTTCCCAAAAATGTATTAACTCATGCAAGGAATTAAAATAGTTCAATAATAGAGACGAGAGTTCAAAAACTACGTTCATTATACAATAATAGAACTTAAGAAACTTGTTTAATTGTAAACAAGTTAGAATGAATCAATATAATAATAGAACTAACTCAACGAAAATGTAGAGTTAGAAAACTTGCACAATATAATAAATGAACTAGCTCAACGAAAGTGTAGAGTTAGAAAACGTGCCTTGAACGTAAGCTATAAAATTAAACTCACGATCACCTACACATAATTTTAGAACCACAATACCTATTAGACATGCTAACATATCATAACATGTTCATTACCATTTATATTTCAGAAACTCTAAGTGTTTTACTTCGCAACACTTGTCTAGCTTCCATTATGTTTACCAAATTATCACATAACGCATTCTTGATTTACTAATCACTTTTAACATTTTGAATTCATAATTCACAAAACATGACTCTATTTAACCTTGTTGTTACATGATTCTAACATTTCATAACCTTAAGCTAAGCTACAACGAACAACCAAAGTCTGGAGAATAAACAAACTTTAGTGAATGCGAAAATGGCCACTCAAATGCGGTAGTATGCGAGTTTTATATGGGTATCTCACATATGCGGCGACTATATCTTGCGCTTTAAGAAATTGGGCGCCATGTGACTTTGCAGAACCTAGTTTTTCAAAACAGAGCTACGACATTTTTATTAAGCCAACTAATACGAATTTAACCCATCAAACAGTGATAATAACACGTAAAATAAATATACAACTATCATAAACATGATTGCTAACATATACAATCACTTAACACAATTTAACACCTACTAACACTATTTTAATTTCTCAATTTTCATGTTTTTCACATAAAACTTCAATTTTTGATATTCAACCCAAAAATCATCACTGTGGATTCATTATTTGGCCAAATCACTACATTCCAATTACGTTATGCTCGTATCTCATTGAACTAACATAAACAAAACTCAATTAACATTTTAGCATGAAATTTGACCCCCAAAATTGGTACTTACTCAGACTATATGAAGAACATAAACACTGACAAAATTTCTACTACTGTCAAACGAATTTAGCATAAAATTGTTGTTTGTACATAATCTCTATCATCATATACTTACATAATCACAAAATAATCCCATTGTATAGCAATAATTGAACAATTTGAAATTTACAGATTATATAAAAGTTTGCCGTAATACTCATAAACATATATATAATATCCAAGTTGTAGAACATACCTTCAATTATCAACACAATTGCTGCCAATTACTGAAATTGCTAGGCAAATTCTTAAGACTCTCTCTCTCTCTCTTTCTCTCAATTCTCTCTGAATCTCTCACAAACTCGGTACTCTCAAACTTGGAAAATAGAATGCGTAATAACAAAGAAATCAACTGATATGCGTAGTAAGAAAAATTGATATAACCTTAATAATACTACTAATTGTATTGTCAATTACTAATGTATATAACATAAATATATTTTATTATTTTAATTTATTTAATTTAATTTAAATAACTAGAAATCTCAAAAGCCATAAGGCTTGTTTGGCAAAACCCTTTAAATATTAAAGAATTAATATATTAAGCCTTGTTTGTTAAAACTAAATTAAACTACTTTAATTTATTTTAATAACATAGTTATTTGTCACATTATATTTAATCAAGCTTTCATATTTATTTTAATTAATGCAAATCACAATTAATTAAATAAATCCTTTAATCACATAACATAATACAAATAATTAATCATTTAAATTAAAATATCAATATAATAATCATTTTCTTAATTCATCAATTATTTATTTAATAAATAATTAACTAAACAAAATTAAATCAATTGAACAAATATTTATTCAACGATAATCACATCCATTAAATGTTTATATAAATCAATAAATATTTAATATTATATTTAAAATTCTGGAATGTTACACAAGTCATAGCAATATCAACACATGTAACATATATGTTTTATTCTTTTGCTAATAACAGGGTACTAATTTGGATGATCCATGAAGACCTAGCTAGACCAGTCATGTTAGATTTTTAAAGCCTGACTAGACTTATTTTTTAGATTTTTAAAGCCTTGTACTCTTTTAGATTCATTCTTTGGACAATTGTATTGGTTTACGATTCTATTATATGAATGTTTACGATTGTATTGTGTTGTGTTGGTTTACGATTCTATTATATCGATGGATGTTTATCATATAGTAGTTATCATGGATGAATGTTTATCATATGGTAGTTATCATAGATGGATGATTATATATACTACTGTGTGTTGGGATAGAAAGCAGGTACAAAGCAGGTTATTTTTTGGAAATCAATAAAACAGGAAAAATATTTTTTTAAAAAACACATCAAATAATCGCATGCGGTCGCTAATCTTCGAAAATGCGATTCGCTAATAACCACTAGGAAACTAATAATCGAATCATCGCTATTTCCGGTCGCTGACACGTGTGCCATGTCACACTTGACAAATGACTCAGCATTAGTCATAATAGCGACGGATTCAGTCGCTGATTGCGGTCGCTAATAAGTTGGTCGCTATTGTTGGTCGATGAGGTCCATCCAGCGACCAGATTACCTGCAACTACTATCCACGACCGCATTTGGTCGCTGATACTCATCTGCGACCAGTTGCGGCTAGGGCTGAGCAAGTAACCAAATTGAAACCGAAGCTGCACCAAAAACTGCACGAACCGCACCAATTAAAATCGTACCAACGGTTCCGGCATATGTGGCAGTTTTAAGTGGGTTGAATAACTAAATTTACGTTTCGGTTTGGTTACTAACCTAAACCGCACGCATAAAACCAAAATCGCACCATGTGTGTATATATGTATTATCTCTAGTAAATTCTAAAGTTACTTTTCACTTGAACACGCTTAGAAAAAACCCTAGTCTTGCATTATCATTTTTTCACCAATTGAAAGAAGATTGCTAGAGGTTATAGTGTCAAAAAGTAAGCAATTGAGTTTTGGAATTTCAAATTTGTTTGATGCGTTATTGGAGGGGCTTATAGCTGAGGGGATAAATTTGCTGGTTCGAGCACTTAATGCATTGGTTAAGGTCAATGCTATAATAGTTATAGTCTAAACATTCATGCTTGTTATCGAATGTATGGTCTTCGTTATTTTATATAGCGTATGTTTTAGTTTTAAAGCATCATTCCTTTATTATAAACTAAAATTATTTCACGTGTCTCACTGTTCTATGATTTAATTATAAATTTGACATGTTTGGCAGAAGGAACTTTGGTTCTATACTTGATATTATTCCCATTGCCGACTCTGTCACTAAGTTAATTGATCGATGTAAGTTCTATGTTAAATTTTATTGAAGGCTTGGACTTTTTTGTTATTTCAATTAGTTTTGGAACCGAAACCGCACCAATTAAAACCGCACCGCACACTTTAAAACTGCACCGCACCAATCACATGCGGTTTCGTGTGTGGTTTTGAATTTTTCAAACCGCACTTAAGCAGTTTCGGGTGCGATTTGGACTTCAACCCGCACCAAACCGCACCATGCTCACCCCTAGTTACGGTCGCTGATAGGTGGTCGCTGATAAGCCTTTTTTGTTGTAGTGATGGCACTATTTACATATATGAAATTATTTACGTATACGGTACTATGTACGAATACGGGTTACTATTCATGAGTTACTATTCATGGGTACTATTCACGACAAAATTGGTTTCTTTTTCTAACCAAATTATCGTTGATTTATGAATCTTACTCTTGAAATTAAATGCAGTTGTTGATCATATTATTTTTATTATCATATATAACATTTTTAAATTTCTCTTTGACTTGAGTGTAAAGATGGGTAGATTATTGGTATGATCGTGACTATGGGTTCCCTTTGGCCAGTAGTGCAAAGATAAATTGTTGACTGGTATAATCATGACCATTGAATTTATAATTCAATATCTTTAGCTTAAGTGCAAAGGTGAATTGATCAACATGGTTATAACTATTGTTTATATAAATTCTGAAATGATTATATATTTATTTGAGATATTAATATCTTTGTCCTGTAGTGCAAAGATGATCTGTTGTTGAATATCTTTGGCCTGTAGTGCAAAGATAATCTGTTGTTGAATATCTTTGGCCTGTAGTGCAAAGATGACATGTTGTTGAATATGTTTGGCCAGTAGTGTAAAGATGAACTGTTGACGAATATCTTTAGCCGTAGTGCAAAGATGAAGTAATTAGTATGATTATGAACAGGAACTGTGATTTGGTATAACCATGATCTTTGATGTTTCAGGTAAAGACAATTAATGAAAATTATCTTCGTCATTGATGAGAAGAGGAATTTAGAACCACAATTATGATTATGAGTTATTCATATGATTGTGAACCAGAACTGTTGATTGATGTTACAGGGATAAAACATTGTTGGAGGACTTTTATCATGGAGAAGATAATAGACGTTATGGTCTATTTGACTCTTCTAATGGATTGCTCATTCTGCTGCAACTATGGTTGAAAAGTTTTATCAACTACCATATGTTCTAAATCTCTGATTCATTACTGACGAAGGCTATGGATAATTTAATTATCTTTAGTCATGATATTTTTTATTAGGCTAGTTGTGCTCACCCTTTTGCTTCACAATTCCTTTCAGGTAATAAGAGTGTAGCTGGGTCAAGCGGGGGTAACAGTGGAATAGAACAGTGATCTCTAGCTGTGGAGGTTCTCCCTAAACAGTATGAAAATAATTTGATTGAGAACTTTAGAATAGTGTGTTGTATTTTATACATCATTTAGTAGTTATATTTGGTGAATCAATTAGGGTGAGGCGAACCCAACATTGGAAGGGTGTTTTGCCACTATCATACAAGATGTCTAATGACATGCGACTTCGTGTTATCATAAGATAGGGTTATGCACATCTACTTGCTGAGTCTATCTACGAACGCTCCTATATAATCTTGGAGTTTGGATGAAATATAATTCTCAATTAGAGAAAATGGAGATAATTATATGTCAAGAGAAGACTCACCATTGGAAAGAATATGATAGCAATCTTCTCGTTTTTCTTTGGGGTCTATTGGGTCAACCAAGGATAATTCTCCAGTCTTATGATATCTATTATAACTTAAATACATGGCCTCCCATGTACGAAGGTTTCCTTGAGCATTTTCTGAAGACTTTAATTTCTAAAACAGTTATTGAATGTACCTTTATGTAAGGTGCTATTGTAACGTGCTATCCAATGTCGGGATGAGAGTCACAGTTGGTATATATTTGTATCAAAACTCATAACATATGTGTTGTTGTATTTTTCACGACAATTGTAATAATAAAGTTGTAGTTATTTTCTGTACCATGTATTTGGCGACTCAGAATGGATTGGGTGGAGTGGACCTATTTTGGGGTCGTCACATGAATCATGTGCAGGATTAACTTTTTGAAAAGTTAAATAAGTGATCCACACACACACACACACACACACACACACACATATATATATATATATATATATATATTAAACAAGTTTCGCGAATCTACTTTTTTAAAAATAAATTTTATACAACAAAATTATGCCCAATTAAATTGTTCTAAACACATCAAAATAAATATCAAATTAAAACAATTAATAATTCACATAAAGGTTTGGCTTTGATACCACTGTTAGGTTTGTAATATTTATGAACGCAATCTAATTGAACAAAGTAAGCAAAAACGTGGTAAAATAGAGTTTTATAATTTTACAAACCATATACCCGGATCATCCTTTATGTTGTGACACCCCCAAATCCAGGTACTTCATTCCCATAGGATTTGGTGCTCACTATCAAAATAATTACATCTAACTACCCACAATAAAGGATAAAATATTAATTAATTTAAACAATAATCGCTCCCATTAAAGGGTTACATCATCTCATAAACAATCCCAGGTAATCTAACATTAATTTATTACATAAGTTTACGAAAAAATGTCATAAAAGAAAACAAGTCTTATAACATCATGCATTTAAATAAATTCTAAATAACTCTTCAACACTTGGACATCTTGCCCTTTTCATTAGCTGCAATGTTAATTGCAAGAGTGAGCAAACAATTGCTCACTGATATAAAGAGTATTAATAATAACAACATGAGAATGAACAACGAATGCTGAACAATAATGAACTTGTTCTACGAATCCAAAAATAGAAAACAAGTTCGAATTTAATATCTGAGGGTCTTAAGACCACGAACTATGCCTTCAGTATTTAGGTATTATTAT
This sequence comes from Panax ginseng, assembly GCA_020205605.1. NCBI lineage: Eukaryota > Viridiplantae > Streptophyta > Magnoliopsida > Apiales > Araliaceae > Panax > Panax ginseng. Next base: position 18,848,416 of record CM035150.1, read on the forward strand.
CTCAACCTTAACAGTCACTTAGACTATACATACTCTTCTCAACGTACTTAGGGGGATCAACCCTTTGTACCATGTATTGTGCACAAACATATAAACGTTACACGTACAAAATCCCCTATGTTAGGGTTGTTCGTCTCAGTTTGAATTTAGAATTTCTGCACTAAAGAAAGTTTAGTTTGGAACTAGCTTATCAGTGTTTCTATAATTTTAGAACACTATTCAATTATAAATTAATGAAATCAATAAAAGTTTATATACTACTTGAAGGTTTAATACAAGAATATAGAATTGAACAAGGTTATCAAAGTCAAAGACCGAATAACAACAATGTACAATTGAATAACCATGGAATACATGCAAAGTGCTATATTCAAAAGAGTTAGAAAAATCTCATTTGAATCGATGTACTAGAATAATATATGCTTTGAATAATGATATCACGATTTAGAAAAGTAAAACTCGCTCGAAAAAATAATAAATAAACCTTGCTGAATAATTAGTATCATAGGTTAGGGATACTTGCTCAATAAAAGATTAGGATAAGAAACTTGCATTAATTAACAAAAGAATGAAGTTAGAAAGCTTTCTTAATGTAAAGAGTTAAGGTTTAGAAACTTGCTCAATGTAAAGAGTTAAAGTTTAGAAACTTGCCTTGTATGTAAGCTACACAAATGTAATATTCACCAATTACCCTACATATATCATTGAAATCGCAACAACAGTTAGTTGTATGAATATTAGCTTTAGGGTTTAAACTCGCATTTAGGTTATAACCTTAATTTAGCACCTAACCATGTTGGTTAACATCCTTAACGCCTCTGAAATGTCATTACGATCCAACATAACTTAATCGTTCATCTCTAACTTTTGAAAACATCACTTTTAGTTTCATTATATAACTCAATTAGCAATCACTTAAAAATCTTTTACACTTTGTATTACAACACCTTACAATCTGTTATTGTAGTTTCTATTATGTCTTAACATCATTAACATGCTTTCTTAGCTAACATAAGTCCATTACATATGACCTACAAATAGGCGTAAGTCACTTTGCTTTGGGCTCAGAGCATGACTTTGCTAGCATACCATTTCTTTCAGATGTGGTACCGAATGCTAGTAGTAGCGCTTTACGCACGCATGTAAACCGCAGACTCTGTTACTCGGTAGTCACCCATCTCAACCCAATTCCTACAGAAATCATGAAACCTAGCAACTAAAACTTTGTAATAGCATAGTTACACATGTCATACACCATTCTAACTACATAAACATCTCATATACACAAATTTGAGGAATCAAAACCCCCAATTTCCAAATTTCTTCATTTTTTACATATTTAGCGAAATCGATTGCCACAAATTCGTTTCTTAATCAATTGACACGATTCGAATTACGCCACTTTCTTTTCTTATCATATTAACATAATCCAATAACAAATCATAGATTACAACACATATAGAGCATCAAATTTTATACTTTCTAAAGCCATTTTCAAAGAAAAACATTGTTATTTTACTCTTTTCCCTATAAACCAATTTCTCACGAATTTGAACATCAATCAAGGATTATAGATGATAACTAACAAGTTTAGCAATAATATACATGCATAGAATTCAACATCTTAACCTTATCCAACGAAATTTCCAATTAACAGAGAATAGGTATTGCAAAGAAGATTAATATAAATTATACCTTTAATCCTCTAGATTATATGCTAGCAAAAAGATGGTGAATCTCTCCTTCCTCTTGGCTAAAATCACAGAGACTTAATCTCACAATTTCCCACTGTATTTTCTTTCTTCTTCCAAGCTCTAGCTCTCTCTAAACCCTCTACTATATTGGCCTTGGAAGAATAAGACGTGAAGTAATAAAATTTCCACTCCCACGTACTCTTCCGTTAAAAAAATAAAAAGACGTCAGTTGGGATAAGCCAAAGGCCACAAGGCCATGTTTGGCTAACCAAAAATTCCCCCAAACTAAATTATTTTAATATTATTTATATTATATAGTTACTTTGTGTCACACCTTAATTTAGTTAATTTAGATAACTTTAGTTTAGTTAATTTAAATAACTTATAATAATAATAATAATAATAATCTTATTACCATTATACTTATAATTAATAAATAATTATATATCTAATTTAATTAATAAATTAGAAAAATCACTTTATTTAATTTATTTATTTCCTTTAAATTAAACAATTAATTTAATTTAATTATTTTCTTAAATATTAAGCAATTGATTTAATTTAATTATTTCCTTAAATTAAATCCTTCAGATAAAATTAACATTATTCAATTTAATTAACATTAATCAATTTATTTACTAAATTAATTCACTACAATTCATCAAATAAATTATTTAAAATATTTATTTAATTCAATAAATATTTAAATTAAAATACAAATATTCTTGATCATTACTTCCTTCCCTCCTTAAAAGGATTCTGTCCCTAGAATCACAACTCGAAAAATTTATTCGTTACATTCTTCCCTCCTTAACAAGATTATGTCTCCAGAATCGCTATACAAAATCAAGCAAACAAGTGAGGATAATTTCTCATCATAATATCTTCAAGTTCCAACGTAGCTTCCTCAGCATTGTGGTTCCTCCAGATTATCTTAACAGAAGGTATCACTTTATTCTGTAGTACTTGTTCTTTCCTGTCGACAACTTGAACAGGAACTTCTTCATATGTTAAGTCTTTCTCAAATTGTAAGGGCTCATATTCTATAACATATTTATAGTCAGGCTTATATGGTCTCAACACCGAGACGTGGAAAATATTATGGATATACACCAATTCTTGAGGTAAAGCTACCTCGTATGCCACTTCACCCATGCGTTGAAGCACTTCAAAAGGTCCTATAAACCTAGGGCTTCATTTCCCTTTCTTGCTAAAATGAATTTTCCCCTTCCAGGGAGATACTTTCAAGAACACATAACTACCAACATCGAATTACCGATTTTATCGGTGTTGATCGGCATATTTCTCCTGTCTATCCTGTGCAGCTATCAATCTTGCTCGAATAACTTTGATGATTTTGACGGGTTGTTGTACCAACTCTGGACCCAATAAATGATGTTCACCTACCTCATCCCAGCATAAAGGAGTTCTGCATTTCCTGCTGTACAATGCTTCATAAGGCGGCATACCAATACTCGCGTGATAACTATTATTATAGGAAAATTTAACCAATGGTAAATGATCGTCCCAATTTCCCTTGAAATCCATAATACATGCTCTGAGCATGTCCTCTAGTGTCTAGATGGTTCTCTCACTCTGTCCGTCTGTTTGAGGATGGTACGTTGTGCTCATTCTTAGCTGTGTTTCCAAACATTCTTATAATAGTTTCCAAAAATTTGATGTGAAACGTGGATCTCTGTCTGATACAATGGACACAGGTACACCATGCCTTGAAACAATTTCCTTAACGTATAGTTTTGTCAATCGATCAAGGTTAAATCTAATTTTAATTGGTAAGAAGTGTGTCGACTTCGTCAATCGATCAACAATCACCTAAACGACGTCATAACCTTGCTGAGTCGTTAGAAGACCTACCACAAAATCCATTATGATATGCTCCCATTTCCATTCCGGTATCTCCAACGGTTGCAATAAACTGCTTTGCCTTTGGTGTTCAGCTTTAACTTTCTGACACGTTAAGCATTTCGCCACACACTCAGCCACATCCTTCTTCATATTCGGCCACCAAAAATGATATCTAAGATCCTAGTACATTTTCGTACTTCTAGGGTGAATCGAATATCTTGAGTTGTGAGCTTCACTCAGAACTTCCTCTTTAACTTCTGGTAGTGGAAGAACCCAAATTCTCCCTTCGAATCGAAGTAACCCTTCTGAGTCGATTTTGAATTTGCTTTCCTCCCCTTCAGATACTTTTTGTTTTATCTTTTCGCAGTCTTCATCCTAAAGTTGTGCATTCTTCACTTTATATACCAACGTTGAATCGTTTCCTATCTGGAATAACTTCTCGTCGAATTTTGTCGGATATTTAATTTCCAATTCCATCTTAGCCATTTTCGACACTAACTTCTCATGAGTTGTCAACATCATTAACTTTTCCCGTCCCTTCCTACTTAAAGCATCAGCAACAACATTCGACTTTCCGAGATGATAGAAAATCTCGCAATCATAGTCTTTGATCAACTCCAACCATCTTATCTGCCTCATATTCAAATCTTTTTGCGTAAAGATATACTTCAAACTTTTATGGTCAGTATATATTTCACACCTTTCTCCATAAAGATAATGTCTCCAAATCTTCAAGGCAAACACCACCACAGCCAACTCTAAGTCATGAGTCGGATACCCTTTTTCGTAATCTTTTAATTGACGTGATGCATACACATAATAACTCGCTGCTCGCATAAGAACACACGCCCTGAACCTTTATGCGATGCGTCACTATACACCACAAAATTCCTTGTATCATCAGGCAATGACAACACAGGTGTTGTACTCAATCTTTTCTTCAATTCGTGAAAACGTTCCTCACACTTCTCCGTCCAAACAAACTTAACTGTCTTCCTGGTTAAATTCGTTAACGGGGTCGCAATTTTGGAAGAATCTTGAATAAAACGCCTATAGTAACCTGTCAATCCTAAGAAACTCCTTGTCTCTGACGGTGTCTTAGGCTGATCCCAGTTTACTACAGCTTCAACTTTTGATGGATCTACCAAAATTCTGTCTTTATCAATAACATGCCCGAGAAACTGTACATGTTCCAACCAAAACTCACATTTTGAAAATTTTACGTACAACTTCTCTTTTCTCAATGTCTCCAACGTCACTCTTAAGTGTTCTACATGTTCCTTCTTGGTCTTAGAATACACCAGGATATCATCAATAAACACCACCACAAATTTATCTAAGAATGGTTTAAACACCTTGTTCATCAAATCCATGAACGTTGCAGGTGAATTGGTTAAACCAAATGACATAACCAGAAACTCGTAATGACCATACCGAGTTCTGAATGCCATCTTTGGTACATCTTATGGCCTCACCTTCAGCTGATGATAACCACTCCTCAAATATGTCTTTGAAAAATACCTCGCAACCTTCAGTTGATCAAACAGGTCGTCGATTCTTGGTAACAGATACTTATTTTTAACCGTGACCTTACTCAATTCTCTGTAATCAATGTAGAGCCGCATCGATCCATCCTTCTTCTTAACAAATAACACTGGCGCTCCCCATGGCGATACGCTCGGCTAGATATACTTCTTGTCGAGTAATTCTTGCAATTGCACCATCAACTCTTTCATCTCTACCGGGGCCATTCTGTATGGTGCTTTAGATATCAGGCTTGTTCCTGGTACTAAATCAATCACAAACTTGATTTGTCGATCTGGCGGAAGACCCAGCAAATCGTCTGGAAATAAGTCTACAAAATCTCTTATAATCGGTATCTCTTCTAACTTCGCACTTTTCTTCTGTGTATCAACTATGTAGGCTAAGTATCCTACACATCCTTGTCTTAACAACTTCTTGGCTTGCATCACCGTCAGATAACTTGCTTGTCGAGGTGATTTGCTGCCATAGAACACAACCTTTGACAGAGTCATAAGGTTAACACACTTTCTTTGGCAATCAATTACTGCTCCGTTATTGAATAACCAATCCATTCCTAGGATAACATCAAACTCACCCAGTCTAATTGGTATCAAGTCTACCCTCATCTCTGCTCTTGCACGTTTAGTTGATTCCTCTTTGAAGTCATCTTTTAATTTCTCTATGTCAGTCTTCATCTTCTTATTCATTGCGAACAGATCTTCATGCTGACTCTTAGTATGAACTAAGTCCCACTCTGTGTTTCCAAGTTTTGAGTCAAGTTCCTGGATCTCTACATCCTTCTGCTCCATCGCAGCGTGATGCATATCAACCAACTCTTTCAGTTCTTCTACATTATCCTGTAACTCTATGTTACGGTCGTACAAAGCATCATACATCTCAGCCGATATGGAGTTTGGTGGAAACTCCACAAGATCCTCTTCCTCATAATCCTCCTCTATCTCCTCAGAATTATCCTCCTTAGGATCAGTCACAGGCTCATCCTCCTGAATCAACTGTTCCCGCACAACGTGAATATCCTGGGGTTCGCCATCTCTAGGTATCTGAGGTATCACCTCCCTAGTTGGAATGGATCCTCCTTCATCAGACATCCTGACAACAAAATATTTTAAGTTTTACTTAACATTATCGATACTCGCGAGCACATAAGTTATTAACACATAGCACATAATGTCTTTTATTGTTTAATTTCAATGGATGCCTTAATCCATTCCTTAAAACCTGATAAGAGTTAAACACCACTATGTTTTTTTGACTTCTTAAAGGTTACTTCCTAAGGTTTCCCCCACCTATGGTTTATAACATAAAGCTCCGATACCAATCTGTGACACCCCCAAATCCAGGTACTTCATTCTCATAGGATTCGGTGCTCACTATCAAAATAATTACATCTAATTACCCATAATAAAGGATAAAACATTAATTAATTTAAACAATAATCTCTCCCATTAAAGGGTTACATCATCTCATAAACAATCCCAGGTAATCTAACCTTAATTTATTACATACATTTTTGGAAAACGTCATAAAAGAAAACAAGTCTTATAACATCATGCATTTAAATAAATTCTAAATAACTTTTCAACACTTGGACATCTTGCCCTTTCCTTTATTAGTAGATGGCTCATCGACTCTTTCAGCTTTAGCTGCAATGTTAATTGCAAGAGTGAGCAAACAATTGCTCACTGATATAAAGAGTAGTAATAATAACAACATGAGAATGAACAACGAATGTTGAACAATAATGAACTTATTCTACGAATCCAAAAATAGAAAACAAGTTCGAATTTAATATCTTAGGGTATTAAGACCACGAACTATGTCTTCGGTATTTAGGTATTATTACCTCAACCTTAACAGTTATTTAGACTATACAGACTCTTCTTAACGTACTTAGGGGGATCAGCCCTTTGTACCATGTATTGTGCACAAACATCTAAACGTTACACGTACAAAATCCCCTATATTAGGGTTGTTTGTCTCAATTTGAATTTAGAATTTTTGCACTAAAGAAAGTTTAGTTTGGAACTAGCTTATCAATATTTCTAGAATTTTAGAACATTATTCAATTATAAATTAATGAAATCAATAAAAGTTTACATACTACTTGAAGGTTTAATACAAGAATATAGAATTGAACAAGGTTATCAAAGTCAAAGACCGAATAACAACAATGTACAATTGAATAACCATGGAATACATGCAAAGTGCTATATTCAAAAGAGTTAGAACAATCTCATTTGAATCGATGTACTAGAATAATATATGTTTTGAATAATGATATCACGATTTAGAAAAGTAAAATTCGCTCGAGATAATAATAAATAAACCTTGCTGAATAATTAGTAGCATAGGTTAGGGATACTTGCTCAATAAAAGATTAGGATAAGAAACTTGCATTAATTAACAAAAGAATAAAGTTAGAAAGCTTGCTCAATGTAAAGAGTTAAGGTTTAGAAACTTTCCTTGTATGTAAGCTACACAAATGTAATATTCGCCAATTACCCTACATATATCATTAAAATCGCAACAACAATTAGTTGTATGAATATTAGTTTTAGGGTTTAAACCCTCATTTAGGTTATAACCTTAATTTAGCACCTAACCATGTTGGTTAACATCCTTAACGCCTCTGAAATCTCATTACGATCCAACATAACTTAATCGTTCATCTCTAACTTTGAAAACATCACTTTTAGTTTCATTATATAACTCAATTAACAATCATATAAAAATCTTTTACACTTTGTATTACAACACCTTACAATCTGTTATTATAGTTTCTATTATGTCTTAACATCATTAACATGCTTTCTTAGCTAACATAAGTCCATTACACATGACCTGCAAATAGGCAGAAGTCACTGCATGGGCTTAGGGCATGGCGTAGTTAAGCTTATCCCAAAGCAAAGCTTAACTGCCGAAGCATTCTATTCATTGCTTTCATCATGTGGTAATAAGCTGCATTGCTGCCCCCGCATGAACAAAAATTGCAAAAGAATACTCATTGTTATTCTGGCGACCCACCCATCTCAACCCAATTCCTACAGATCATGAAACCTAGCAACTAAAACTTTGTAATAGCATAGTTACACATGTGATACACCATTCTAACTACATAAACATCTCATATACACAAATTTGAGGAATCAAAACCCCCAATTTCCAAATTTCTTCATTTTTTACATATTTAGTGAAATCGATTTCCACGAATTCGTTTCTTAATCAATTGACACGATTCGAACTACGCCGCTTTTGTTTCTTATAATATTAACATAATCCGATAACAAATCACATATTACAACACATATAAAGCATCAAATTTCGTACTTTTTGAAGCTATTTTCAAAGAAAAACACTGTTATTTTACTCTTCACCCTATAAACCAATTTCTCACGAATTTGAACATCAACCCAGGATTATAGATGATAACTAACAAGTTTAGCAATAATATACATGCATAGAATTCAACATCTTAACCCTATCCAACGAAATTTCCAATTAACAGAGAATAAGTATTACAAAGAAGATTAATATAAATTATACCTTTAATCCTCTAGATTATATGCTAGCAAAAAGATGGTGAATCTCTCCTTCCTCTTGGCCAAAATCACAGAGAATTAATCTCATAATTTCCCACTGTATTTTCTCTCTTCTTCCAAGCTCTCTCTTTAAACCCTCTGCTATATTGGCCTTGGAAGAATAAGACGCGAACTAATAAAATGGCCACTCACACGTACTCTTCCGTTAAAAAAATAAAAAGATGTCAGTTGGGATAAGCCAAACATGGCCTTGTGGCCTTTGGCTTATCCCAACTGACATGCTTGGCTAACCAAAAATTCCCCCAAAATAAAAAGATGTCAGTTGGGATAAGCCAAAGGCCACAAGGCCATGTTTGGCTAACCAAAAAATCCCCCAAACTAAATTATTTTTATATTATTTATATTATATAGTTACTTTATGTCACACCTTAATTTAGATAACTTTAGTTTAGTTAATTTAAATAACTTATAGTAATAAAAAAAAAATCTTATTACCATTATACTTATAATTAATAAATAATTATATATCTAATTTAATTAATAAATTAGAAACATCACTTTATTTAATTTATTTATTTCTTTTAAATTCAACAATTCATTTAATTTAATTATTTTCTTAAATATTAAGCAATTGATTTAATTTAATTATTTCCTTAAATTAAATCCTTGAGATAAAATTAACATTATTCAATTTAATTAATATTAATTAATTTACTTACTAAATTAATTCACTACAATTCATCAATTATTTATTTCCCTAAATAAATAAATTATTTAAAATATTTATTTAATTCAATAAATATTTAAATTAAAATACAAATTTCTCGATCGTTACATATTCACAATTATTAATTAAACGAAAAGATAAAGAACAAGAATCACACCCTTGAAGATTCGAGCTTATTCAGGTACAAGTTCACCTCCAAATCTTTTTTGCGTTCAACTTGAATCCACCGTGTTTCGTTCCTTCCTTTGATCTATGTTAGCCACCCAAGTGTTTGGCCTCTAGAGGTGATCCACTAAGGAAGAAGAAAGATTCAAGAAGATGAGTATTTGATAAAACCCTAGTTTTTCTATCTCTCATAGAAAAAGAGCGTACTCTCTAACAATTAAAATCACGTATATTGATATATGATATAAGACTCCTCTTATAAAGATATCAGTTAACCCCTTCTAATCTAATTAGAAAATAGGGAATTATTTAATTAATTAAATTTCTTTAATTAATTAAGCTCCCTAATTTTATTAGGGATAATTAATTAAACACTTTTAATTAATTTAACCTCCTAATCTTATTAGGAATATATGAGAGTAATTTTATTAATTAATTCTCAAACTCCTTTAGGAATTAAATAATAATAATAATAATAATAATAATAATAATAATAAGACTCCTCTTATTAATTTATATTTAATATTTCCAAAATATTAAATAATAATATTAAGCTATTTAATTTATTCTATCACCATAGATTAAATTAAATATACTTAACTTATTATTACGATTATGCCATTAACTTCTTAAATAATTATTCTTCCTTTTATGGTGTGACCCTTTAGATTCTCCATATTAAACCGGTTGTGAACAAATCAATTAGAACAATTCTAATTTTATTTAATAAATAAATTAAACTATTAATTTATTTAAATAAATAATATTTATTCTACAATAGGGATATGCCTCCCTAGCAATTAACGATTTTCCAGATAATATAGATTTCAACATTAATCATAAAAGAATTTTTGAGTAAATAGTTACCGTATAATTCAATTCTTCCACCATACAATGTCCCAATTAAGTCTTATTTTATTTAATTATATGTATTTCGACTCTTAAATGCACAACTCCAAATAATGCAAATTAGAAACTCCTTTATAATTTCATTCTGTCTTGGCCAAGGACTACTAGGTTGTCATTTATCGAATCACATAGGACATTTCTCTTCTTTTACTAGAAGTGATAAATTCTTTATTGATCATACATTATCTCCATGTACAACTTATTATACACAAGCATACCCTTTGATATACCCTAAGGGTCTTAAGGAATAAGTCAAAGTATAACTCATCATACACAAGATACTATGATGATCTCAAGTCCAAGGATCACTTGTACTACTATCACTACAGGAATTCATATTGATAGGCAAGTACAACTCCATTAGGTATTCCTTAGCGAGCCACGTCCAGTGAATTTATTCTCTTATAAGCACCTATATACTTGCTTTAGTGCTTCCACACAAATGATCATGAGATCAATTATCCTCATCCAATGAACAAGCAACGTATATACCAATCTATCCGGATTCACTAATCCCCAATTTAGCAATCCAACGATTGGGAACTATTTTAGTTTTAAGCTTTCTAAGAATTCAGATCTCATTAGAATGATCATCATCATTATTCTAAAAGTATTGCTTAAAACTATGTGTTTATCATATATTATAAAGCAGCATCGTGTAGATAATTAAAAGCCTTTAATAAATTAATACTTTTTATTAATAAATAAATAAGATTGTTACAAAGTATATGCTTTATCATCAAACACGATTGGCTTGTGTGCATACTACTTTTAGTAACCACATACGATCTTCTACTCAACACGTCAGCTACCACATTCGCTTTTTCCACGATGGTATTGAATGGTATTATCATAATTTTTCATCAGCTCGAGCCAACGTCTTCTGCGCATGTTACGTTCGTTTTAGGTGAAGAAATATTTGAGGGTTTTGTACTGTGTTCAAGGTCAATACAAAATTTAATTTCATGCTCTGGGGGTACCCTAGGAAGTTCTTCGGGGAATACGTCAGGAAATTTATTAACATTAGAAATATCTTTTAAAATTATGACTCTCATCCAAGACTTGGATAGCACCTCACATTGATACCTATCAACTTGCCACCGTTATTCATGGCGTCCCCTACGGAAAGTCTGGCTTCGTTGCATCCCACACAAGGAAGTCAACAGCCAAAGGCTCGGGGCTCTTTACTTATGGCTTGATATGATAGTGATTGACTTTAGTGGTTTGGTTGCTTAAATTCGCATAACAGGTTGGTTAAGAATATGAAGGCTAACAACCTTACGAAAATAATCAATTTTAGCATGATGAGTAGTTAACCAGTCGATTCTTAAAATCACATCAAATGCAAGTATTTTTAAAGAGATAAGCTCGACAGGTAACGTGAAAGTGTCGATTTGAATCAAACAAGATTTATAAACAGTGGAGGTAACGAAGGTTTCTCACAACGGAGTTTCAACAGATAAGTCAAAATCTAATTTCTCAGGAGTCAAGGTCAAACGTTGAGCACAAGTAGGTGAAATAAAAGAGTGTGTAGAACCGATATCGAATAAGGTATAGACTTCGCAAGAGTTTATGATTAACTTACCTGTGATAACTTCGTTCGGATTCCTCGACAAACGCTCTCACTTAAACTACCGGCTTTGACTTGTCTGGGACATCCTTTGGCGTCATATTCCAGCTGGACTTGACTTCACTACATGATAAAATCGAGCTAGGTGACCTTCTCTTCTGCAATTGAAACACGCTTTGGGTTGCTGCGTACAATTTGGACGGATATGTCCCCTGTCCACATTTGTAACATACGACCGGGGGTCGTTCTCCTTACTTGAAAATAGGTGTTGGTGTTGTTGCCACTGTCTTTCTGTCATTGTTGAATCTTCTCTTCTTAAAGTTATTCCCACTTAGTTCACCTCTCTTATCATCTTGGCCATGATTATCACCGAAGTGGTTACCATTTCTGGCATGATAATTTCCTCCACGATGGTTATCGTTGTTCCGATGGCCGTTGCCACCGGTACTGTGAAACCCCAGATTTTATAAATAAAGAATTAATTTTCTCAAAATAATTTTTTTATATTATGGTGTGAATTTGAGATAATGTTATAGTTGTGGGTAATATTTATAAATTTTGTAAAGTATGCAAGTTGTAATATTATATTCGATTGGTCGGGGAATATTCGTTTTAAATAGGAAATATTCGTATGCGGACAGACAATCATTGGTGGACCCCCCATAACGGAATTATTTGCGGATGAGAAAACGACAAAAATATTTTATTGAAAATAATGGCGGAAGTTTTACCGTTGATCATTGTTGAACTACTCCTAGTAAAAGTAAAAAAAGTAATACGCGTTGTTGCGTAGTAGCACACCAGATTGATTATTGATATTTATGTGAGAAGTCACCGGTTTTGTTCAATTATTGCTACAATAGTTGCACGATAGTATCTCACATTATTTGATTCAATTATTGTTGATTTAGAAGTTTTGTTTTATTCGTATTATTACGTAATAAAATAGAAACATCTTTTATATAAAATGTAATACTTTATTAAAGTTATTCTATAAATAGAATATATTATATTCTATTATGCATAGTGTTTTGCATAGTAAAATCTTTTTATATAAAACATAATACTTTATTAAAGATATTCTATAAATAGAATATATTATATTTTATTATGCAGTGTTTGCATAGTGCCCAAGATAGTGTTTGTATAGTAAAAATCTTTTTATATAAATAGAATATATTATATTTTATTTAAAAGATTTTTCTTTAAATATGACCGTCGATTAAAGTAAATCAATCTGGACCGTTCATGGATTAGTTACTATGCATTCCATTTTCCTATAAATAAGCTCATTCCTTCATTATTTTCTTATTTAATTCTTTGAACTCTAGAGAGAGAAACTATAGAGAGAGACTATATAGAGATAAAAGAAAAGTTTTCTCGCTACTTCACTACTCTTATATCAAGTATTATTTTACGGTAAGGGATATTATTCTTTTGTATTCAAGAAGAGAACTTCATTATTCCATTTATTTATTGTTCATTGGAATAACTTTGTATCGTGGGCTACCCTATACTTGGTGACATTCTTCTATTATTCATCTCTTTATTATTCTGCCGGAATATCCTCGTCATGTGCTATACGCTAGACACGGTTCCATTTTTATTATTCCGTCTTTATTATTCTCGCTTCGGAATATCACATCTGTGCTATCTGTGGGACTGGTTCTATCATTTATTATTCAATTTATTATTACATTGGAACATCCGTCGATTGTGAATTTCACCGACACGGGTCCGTTATTATTATTATTCATTGGAATAACCGTCTATGCAAGTACCGCATGCATGGTGATATCTTTTGTTATTCCATTGGGTATTATACTCGATTGATTAAAATTTTGACTTTTATACTCCATGAAATTAGTGGAATATCCTTGATATTTGCGCTTCATCCGAGATTTTTCATGAAAATATTCTTCTGAGCATTCTTGAATTTTATTCTACAAAGAAGTATCATGTTGACAATTTGGACGTTATTGGTTCCTGGACAAATTAATTCTTGAACTTGTTTAATTGAATTCTTATATCATTGTCATTATCCTCATGTTTATGTTATGTTGAAAGTCATATGTGGCCTGTAGTGCATAGATGGACTTGGTATGATTATGACCAGGGATTATTCGGTATAATCATGACCGTAATGTTACAAATGATGTGAAAATTAAAAGTCCTCATTGGCCCGTAGTGCATTGATGGGCGCGATTTTGGTATGATTATGGATATGGATTCTCTTCTACCAAGGAGCAAAGATGAATTGTTTTATGGCATGATCAGACCGTTGATGAAAACACGATTATCTTTCACCGTAGTGCATGGATAATTCGTGGTCGTGATACTAAAGAATATCCTTGGCTCAGTAGTGGTGGATGATTTAATGATGTGGATTATTTATTGAAATGAGTCTCGGCGATGATAAAAGTGATGAAAAACTTTTTAAATCATAAAAGATAGTAGATTCTATTCTCTACTTGACTCTTTTAATGGATTGCTTGTTCCGCTGCAATTAAACTTGATGTCTATTGTATTTTATCAGTTTAACATTGTTGGAGGCTAATGATAATTTATTCTGCATTATCTTAGTCATAATATTTCTTACTGGGCTAGTTGAGCTCACCCTTTCTTTCACTGTTCTCTTCAGGAAATGAGAATATAGCTGGGACGAGTCGGGGAACGGAGTGATGGTCCAGAGGATAACATTAGTAGTCCTCACTATTCTATGAAATAGTGTGATAATAATTGTAATGAGTACTCCTTTTGAGTTTGTATAATCTCTAGTAGATAATATTTGTATTCAAACTCATAGTTTATGTTTTGTCGTATTGTACACGACAGTTGTATTAGTAAGTTGTATTTGAATTCTGTACCATGTATCTGGCGACTCAAGATGGGTGATGTATACCTAATTTTGGGGGCATCACAGGTACGATTATTATCATGTTATTGGTTGTTGCCTTTTGGTTAGGCTGACTCATTATCGCACTCCAATAATTGAACCCTATTCATAACATCTGAATATAAACAAAGTTTTTGAGAAATGAGGTATTAACGTATTTCGGGTTTCAAACCGGGATAACTTCGTAAATTTAGCCTCGTACTGCGACACGGTCATATTATTTTGCTCCAGCTTAATGAATTCAACCTCCTTCATGTAACGAATACTTTCGGGAAATTACTTGTCATTGAACAATTCTTAGAACTTCTCCCAAGACATTTTCAATGTGGCAGGCTAAGTACGTTTTACAAATTCCCACCAGTAATCCGCCTCTTCACGCAACATAAAGGTGACAAAGTGAACTTTTTGCTCCTCAGAGCATCCCAAGACATCAAATATCTTGGTGATCTGCTTAATCCATGCCTATGCCTTAAGTGGCTTTGGCTTTCCCAAAAAATCCGGTCGTCCCAGTTGCTTGAATTGCTTAGCAGTGACCAGCCGTGAGTTGCCATTGACTCCACATGCATTATGAACATGAGTCTATCTCGTTTGGTGTTGCATCAATTCTAAAAAGTTCCTAAATGTATCGTCGTTCATCACTTGGTCGTTGTTTTTGTTTACCTGAGGATTATTGCCTTCTTAATGCATATTATCCTGGTTATTGATCGTTGGTGACTCAACGATCTCATGTGCTCCATTGCTTATCTCAACATTTTCAAATGTCATTTTCAAACACTGCCACAAGACAATGGTTAATTTACATGCCACAAATTATCCCCATATTCTAACTGACCAATTAAATAACAATTAAGCTTAGGTAGGTCATACTAGCGAAGGATTTACCCGTCTCTCCCCTCCTAGTTCTAGCCTCAAATCTCAGTCAAGGATCATATCCCTAAGCTTTGATACCAACTGTGACGCCCCCAAAAAAGGTATACATAACCCATTCTGAGTCGCCAAATATATGGTACATAATGTAAATACAAACTTAATTTATACAATTGTTAAGTGTCGTGCAGAATATGACAAAATAAAAGCTGTGAGTTTTAATACAAATATTGTCTTCTAGACAATATTCAAACTCAAAATAGTCCTCATTACAATTATTATCACACTATTCTTATAGAATAGTGAGGACTACTATAGCAATCATCTTGGACCATCACACCATTCCCTAACTAGTCCAAGCTATATTCTCATTTCCTGAAGAAAACATTGAAAGAAAAGGGTGAGCTCAACTAGCCCAGTAAAGAATATTATGACTAAGATAATGTAGAATAAATTATCATAAGTCTTCAACAGTATAAAAACTGATAGAATACAATAGACAACAAGTTTTAGATCAATAACTGCAGCAAAAATAACAATCCATTAGAAGTGTCAAGTAGAGCATGATATCTACTATCTTCTATGATTTAAAAGTTTATCATCAATTTTATCGCTGAGACTCAGCTCAATAAATAATCCACATCACTGAATTATCCATGCACTACGGGCCAAAGATATTCATTATTATCACATCCACGAATCATCAATGTACTACGGGCCAAGGATATTCGTTATTATCACCAATGGTCATGGTCATGTCAAACAATAGTTCATCTTTGCATCCTTGACCGAAGAGAACCCATGGTCATGATTATACCAACAACTGTCCATCAATGCACTACAGGGTCAATGAGGACTTTTACCACATCATTTGTAACATTACATTTTATGAATAATTCGTTAGTATCACAAGTGGTCATGATCATGCCAAACAACAATTCATCTTTACACCATTGGCCAAAGAGAACACATGGTCATGATCATACCAACAATTGTCCATCAATGCACTACGGGCCAATGAGAACTTTCATCAATATAAGCATAAGGATGATGACAATGATATAAACATCAATCAAACGAAATCAAGGGTAAATATTAAAGCTTTTTATTTTATCTAGAGTTTAAAAATGTCCAAATTGTCAACATGATAACTACTTTGTGGAGTAAAATTCAAGAATAATATTGTATCAAAAATAATTTGGACAGAAAAAAAATCAATTTCTGTCATGAATAGTACCTTGGGTGAATAGTACCCCATGAATAGTACTTCGTGAATAGTGTCGTACGTATAAATAGTGTCGTACATATGAATAGTATCCATAAATAGTACTCCAGCATGAAAAGCTTAAAATTTAACAAGAATGTTCAGAAAAATATCTTTGTGAAACGATACTAGATGAAGCACAAATTTCAAGGATATTCTACTAATTTCAAGGAGTATAGAAGCAATAATTAACAAAATGAGTGTAGAATTCAGAATCTGAAACGAAATAATATTACTTACATACTATAGAGTATGGAAGAAAATATTATTTCTTACGAGTATTGAAAAAATAATATCCCTTACAACTGTTGAACGAAAATAATATTCCTACGAATATTGAACGAAGATAATATTCCTTACGAATATTGAACAAAAATAATATTCCTTACCAATATTAAACGAAGATAAAATTCCTTACGAATATGAAAAATAATATTGTAAGCGAATATGAAATAAATACTACCCCTTACCTCAAAAAGAGTGCAATTCCGACTAGTATAGCGTAGATATTTTTGAAGAAAACTTATACTATTTTCTACACTCAAAACTTCATTAAACTCTAAAGAAATGCGCTTAATACTATAGAAAAAGAATTCTCTGATTCTAGTGTGATTTTCATTTCTAAACTGAGCATCCTATTTATAGGAGAATGACAAGGTACTATTTAAAAAGAAAAATCATCGTCTTGATCGTGATAAAGATTTAAATCATGGGTAATTCACAAATTTGAAACTTTTGAAAAAATTTGATTTTACTATGCTGCACTATGCAACACTATGTAGTACTATGCATAATAAAATATAATATATTTTATTTTTCATAAAAAACAAAACTAATATATATATATATATATATATATAACTTATATATATATATATAAGTAATAAAACAAAACTGAAATAACTTTCTATCGATGATTTTGAAAAATGAGAAAGTGGGGGTCCATGTAATAAGCCAAATTTATAGCAAATACTTCATAAAAATCCCCTCTATTTATCTCAATTCACTTGGCTACACAAAACACATTTTTAATAATATTCATCATTAATATTATAATTCAAAATATTAACAACCGGATCATTCCCAAGAAAGAGGGGGCTTTCCGATAAGAATTTCTCCCTATTGGCGTGTAATTAGGTGACCAAACTCCTTTCCTCGACAGAATTTTCTAGATATCACCAATAATGCAAATAATAATATGAATAACTTTGTCGTCTCAATTATTGATTTAATAATATAAAATATTGTGAAAATAATTGAATCAATAACGTGAGATACTATGCAACAATTACTGTGACAATAATTGAACAAAACTGAGTGAATTCTCACGTAAGCATCAATAATCAATACCGTGTGCTACTATGCAACCACGCGAATTATTGTATTTTTATCACCAGGTATTTCAACAGTTAACGGTAAAATTTTTGCCGTTATTTTTATAAAAATTTATTTCTGTCGTTTTCTCACTCCTACAGTAATTCCATTGTGGGGTCTACCAATGATTGTGTTGTCGTACGAATATTCCCTGATAAAACGAATATTTTCTGACCAACCGAATATTTTATAACAACTTGCTTACTTTGCAAATTTTGTAAATATTACCCACAACTATAACATTATATCAAATCCACACCTTATTATTCAAAAAAATATTTAGAGAAAACTAAATCTTTATTCATAAAAGTTGGGGTCTTACACTACGGGACAAGGATATTCGTTAATATCACATCCATGAATTATCCATGCACTACGGGCCAAGGATATTCATTATTATCACATCCACGAATTATCCATGCACTGCGGGCCAAAGATATTTGTTAGTATCACATCCATGAATTATACATGCACTATGGGTCAATGATATTCGTTAGTATCGCATCTATGAATTATCCATGCACTACGGGCCAATGATATTCATTATTATCATATCCACGAATTATCCAAGCACTACGAGCCAAGAATATTCGTTAGTATCACATCCATGAATTATCCATGCACTACAGGCCAAAGATATTCATTAGTATCACCAATGATCATGATTATGTCAAACAACTGTCCATCATTGCACTACGGGACAATGGGGACTTTTTACCACAACATAAACATAAGGGTGATGACAATGATATATATAATGAATGGATCAGAATAATAAGATAAAATAACTCTTAATGATTTTTAACTTAATTATCCAGAGTCCAAATTGCCAACATGATATCCAGAAAATTGATTAGAATTCCTGATAAAATATAAAGTATAAGTAATTAAAAGTTCCTGACTCAAAAACAATAACTTAAGACTGAATAGAAAGATCCACATCAAGATATTAGATGAAGCACAAACTATTAAGGATATTCTAATCCTTTCAGGACTTTTCACCATTTAATGATAAGATGAAAAAATGAATAATAATATCTTACCATAATATGGAGTATGAAAGAAAATGATATCCATTTACCATAAAAATGATACCCTTTACCATAATAATGACATCCCTTACCTTAGCATGTGATTTGATTATGCTTTATGTGAAATTGATAACCTTAAACAATGCTTGCATTCCTTATCTACACTTGGAGTAACCTTACACTCAATAGAAATACTCACAATATTGTAGTAAAAGAATTTTATATTTTTAGTGTAGTGATGGTGTGTGTTTAGTTGCTCAATCGGGAAACCTATTTATACTAAAAATTTAGTAAACAACTGGCACACCTCCTTTGACAAAATAACCAAATGAGGTATATAATAATGGTTGTGGAATTTATGGTCCCACGGAGAAAATTAAATCAACTTGTACACATTTTAAAAATAATTGAGTTGTGGTCTAGATTACTTTAGAAAAAGTAGAGTGTCGGCAAGTCATGCCCGACTTACTTTTGTAAAAATAAAATAATTAAACAAACATGTGCACATCATACTTATCCTTAATCAACACCATTTTCAATCTTTGAACCATTATTCACAATTATTAACATAGACTCATAATATTGTCAACTGGTTTAATTATATCATATCAAATAATTGAGTCACGATGCAATAACTACTGTGAAAATTATTGAATAAAATATTGAGTGACTTCTTACGTAAGAATCAATAATATGAATCATTGTGCAATACCTTGTACTACTATGAAATCACGCGTATTACTGTGTTTTAATCATTGGGTATTTCAACAGTTTAACGTTAAAAGCTTTACCGTTATTTTTTATAAAAAAGTTATTTATTTCGCTTTATATATCCGACAATTTTCTATAATTATTTATTTTTATAAAAACTATCATTTAATAGCTTCAAAATAGAAATACTAACTCCACATACTTTTATATCTTTAAAACATCATCAATATTGACATTATATTATTATAATATTTTTTTCAACAAAATTCATAATTTTCCACCATTCATAGAATTTCCTATGAATTTTTCTATTTTAAACTAACCATAAATAGCTTAAAATACAATAAATATTTCGTTATTCAATAATTTTTCAAAACTATCCAAAAATTATAAAATAATATTATAAGCTTTTTCACCAAGTTTCATAATTTTTTATCATTCATAGAATTTTCTATGAATTTCTTCTATTTTCAAACTAACTATAAATAATTAAAAAATATAATAATTACTTCTGCTTTTCAATAATTCATCAAAAAATTATAAAAATTCTAAGATGATATTATAAGCATTCTGTAAAAATATTTTAGCCCAAATGATTTTTCTGATAAATTAATTATAAATTTTAATATTCAGAAACTTCAATAATTCATAATAATTAGCCATTTTATCAGAAAAATACGGATCTTATATCTTTTCCTTGTAAAATTTCATTCTCTAAAACTTTGTAGAAGAAAGTTATTCTGATTTTTGTGACGCCCCCAAAATAGGTATACATCACTCATTCTGAGTCGTCAAATACATGGTATAAACTTAAATACAAACTTAATTAATACAACTGTCGTGTAAATTACGATAAAACATAGTTGAGAATTTTAGCTCGAATATTATCTTCTACACAATATCTTCACTAAAATTCAATCTTATTATAATTATTATCACATTATTTCATAGAATAGTGAGGACTACTAATGCAACCATCTAGACCATCAATCCATTCCCCGACTAGTCCCAACTATATTCTCAATTCCTGAAGAGAACAGTGAAAGAAAGGGTGAGCTCGACTAGCCCAGTAAAAAATATTATGACTAAGATAATGCAGAATAAATTATCATTAGCTTTCAATAGTATAACAACTGACAGAATATAATAGACAATAAGTTTTAGATCAACAACTACAGCGAAATAAGCAATCCATTAGAAGAGTCAAGTAGAGCATGATATCTACTATCTTTTATGATTTAAAAAATGTTTATCATCGATTTTATCGCTGAGACTCAACTTAATAAAGAATCCACATCATCGAATCATCCCTCCACTACGGGCCAAGGATATTCTTTTGTATCACGACCACGAATTATCCATGCATTACGGGCCAAGGATATTTGTGTTTTCATCAACGTTCATGATCACGCCATAAAACAATTCATCTTTGCACCCTTAGCCGACGAGAACCCATGGTCATGATCATACCAAAAACTGTCCATCAATGCACTACGGGCCAATAAGGACTTTTACCATATCATTTGTAATATTACGGTCAAGATTATACCGAATAATCCCTGGTCATAATCATACCAAGTCCATCTATGCACTACGGGCCAAAGATGACTTTCATAACAATATATGCATGAGGATGATGACAATGATATAAGAATTAAATTAAAAGAAAGCAAAGTATAAATTTTTAAAGATTTATAATTTAATTTATCCAGAATTCAATAATGTCCAAATTGTCAACATGATACTGCTTTGTGGAGTAAAATTCAAAAATAATATTGTATCAAAAATGATTTGGACTGAAAAGAAATCTATTTTTGTCTTGAATAGTACCCCGGGTGGATAGTAACTGAGTAAATAGTACCCCATGAATAGTAACTTTGGGAATAGTAACCCCGTGAATAGTATCCCGGCATAAAAAGGTTAAAACTTATCAAGAATGCTCAGAATAATATTTTCATGAAAAGATATTGGATGAAGCGCAAATATCAAGGATATTCTACTAATTTCATGGAGTATAGAAGCCAAAACTTTAACAAAATGAGTATAGAATTCGAAATCTGAAACGAAATAATATTACTTACATACTATAGAGTATGGAAGAAAATATTATTTCAAGCGAATATTGAACAAAATAACATCCCTTACGAATATTGAACGAATATAATATTCCTTATGAATATTAAACGAATATAATATGAATATTAAACGAAGACAATATCCCTACGAATATTGAACGAAAATAATATTCATTACGAATATTGAATGAAAATAATATTCATACGAATACTTATAATGTCTCTTCTGAATATGAAATAAATAATACCCCTTACCTTAAAAAGATGAGTATTCCGACTGGTATAACAGAGATATTCTTGAAGAAAACTTTCACTGTTTTCTATACTCAAAACTTCCTTAAACTCTAAAAAAATACACTCAATATTATAGAAGAAGAATTCTCTGATTCTGGTGTGATTTTTAATTCTAACTAAGCATTCTATTTATAGGAGAATGGAAATGATACTATTTGAAAATCTTATCATGGACGAACAATTGATGATTCACGGACGAAATATTCAAAATCTTCAGACGTTTTAATTTTTAAATACTAATATAATATTTAAGTAAAACAAATAACTTTATATATAATATAATATATTCTATTTATAATCTAATAAAACAAAATTTATAATATAATATATATATACACACACACACACACACACATAATCTAACTCCACCCGTGAAACCAAATTTCCTTGCTTCCCAGGCAATTCATTTTTTCTTCTGTGGGCCCCATATGTGGCCCCACCTTTATTATATTAAATAGTTTTCTACCGATTATTTTGAAAAGTGGGTAAATGGGGGTCCATAAAATAAGCAAAATTTACATCAAATACTTCATTAAAAAGAATCTCCTCAATATTTTTAAAAACATTTATTCATCATTATTATAACTCGCAATATTAACAACCATATCGTTTTCAGGAAAAATGGGGCTTTTCGATAAGGATTTCTCCCTATTGGCGTGCAATTAGGTGACCAAACCTCTCCTCGACAGAACTTTCTAGACATTGTTAATTATGCAAATAATAATATGAATAACTTGTCATCTCAATTTTTGATTTAATAATATATAAAATATCGACAATAATTGAATTAAATAACGTGAGATACTATGCAGCAATTATTGTAGCAATAATTGAACAAAACTGAGTGACTTCTCACGTAAACATCAATAATCAATACCGTGTGCTACTATGCAACCACGCGTATTATTGTACTTTTATCACCGGGTGATTTAACAGTTAACGGTAAAACTTCTGCCGTTATTTTCATAAAAAGATATTTTTGTCACTTTCTAACTTCGACAGTAATTCCGTTGTGGGGTCCACCAATAATTGTGTCGTCGTACGAATATTTCCCGACAAAAAGAATATTCCCCGACCAATCGAATATTATATAACCACTTGCTTACTTTGCAAAATTTATAAATATTACCACAACTATAACATTATATCAAATTCACACCACAATATTCAAAAAAAATATTTCAAGAAAAATTAATTCACAAAATTTGGGGTCTTACAATCTCACCTCCTTATGAAATTTCGTCATCGAAATTTACGTACGTACCTGGTATGTCGAAGAGCTGAGGATACCTTGTCTAACTCTTGAGGTATAACTTTTGAGAATAGAATATGCTTCTTCTTATCCAAGATTTTAACAAGAACCTCTTCATACGTTAAATCTTCCGCTATTTCATCCGGTTTTAACTCAATAATGTGGTTTGGGTCTTCCACATATTTACGTAACATGGATATATAAAAAACGTTATAAACACGCGACATACTTGGCAGTAAGGCGAGTCTATCGGCCGCAGTTCTTACTCGATCGATGATTTCAAATAGACCAATAAAGTCGAGGGTTGAGATTTCCTCTCTTCGTCGATTCTTGATTCTAGAATAACGCCCTCTTGAACCTTCTTCTTCACATTCATATGCTCTGAGTCTATAGCTTGAGCGGCTTTAACTTTATCGATTAAAGTCGGTTCTAATTGTATATTCGTTATCTTCACGTAAGTTCTTGCAGAACCGATATCGAATAAGGTATAAACTTCGCAAGGTATAAACCGATATCGGTTCTATCCATTCTTGTATATTCGATAAGGTATAAACTTCGCAAGAGTTTATGATTAACTTACCCGTGATAACTTCACTCGGGTTCCTCGACAAACGCTCTTACTTAAACTACCGACTTTAACTTTTCTGGGACATCCTTTGGCATCACTATCCCAGCTGGACTTGACTTCACTACAAGACAAAATCGAGCTAGGTGACATTCTCTTCCACAATTGAAACATGCTTTGGGTTGCTGCATATAGTTTGGACGGATGTGTCCCTCCTGTCCGCATTTGAAACATACGACCGGTGGTCATTTTTCTTCCTTGGAAACGGGTGTTGGTGCTGCTGTCTTTCCATCATCGTTGAATCTTCTCTTCTTAAAAGTGGTCCCACTTATCTCACCTTTCCTATTATCTTGGCCATGATTAACACCAAAGTGGTTACCATTTCTGGCATATTGATTCCCTCCACATTTGTTGTCACCGCTTCGATGACTGATACCACTGGTATTATCATTTTGACGGCTGCTCTCCCTTGGTTGGGTTGTCTCATTATCGCGCTCCAATAACTGAGCCATATATACAACATCTTAATACAAACACAATTTGTGAGAGATAAGATGTGACGCCCCCAAAATAGGTCCATTCCATCCAACCCATTCTGAGTCGCCAAATACATGGTACAGAAAATAACTACAACTTTAATACAACAAATCGTATTGTGCAAAATACAACAACACATATGCCGTGAGTTTGGATACAAATATATACCAATCAGAAAGACGTCACAATGACACCTTACATAAAGGTATAGTCGAAAAACTGCTTTTAAAAATTAGAATCTTTGGGAAGTGCTCAAGGAAACCTTCGTACATGAAAGGCCATGCGTCTAGGTTATTATAGATATCATATGGCCACGTAATTATTCTTGGTTGACCTAATAGACCCCAAAGAAAAACTAGAAGATTACTATCATATTCTTCCCAATGGTGAGTCTTCTCGACATATCATTATCTCCACTGCCTCTAATTGAGAGTTATATTTCAAATAGACTCCAAGATCATATAGATAGTCTTTGGTAGATGTACTCGAAGAAGTGGATGAGCACAACCCTGTCTTATGATGACTCGAGGTTGTATGTCATTAAACATCTTGTATAATAGTGACAAAACACCCTTCCAAAGTTGAATTCACCTCACCCTCAACATCTATAAACCACCATTCTATTCCCCTGTTATTCCCCCACTCGACCCAGCTACACTTTTATTACCTGAAAGGAATTGTGAAGCAAAAAAGGTGAGCACAACTAGCTCAGTAAAAATATCATGACTAAAGATAATTAAATTATCAATAGCCTTCATCAATAATAAATCAGATATTTAGAACATATGGTAGATGATAAAAAAAATTCAACCATAGTTGCAGCGGAACGAGAAATCCATTAGAAGAGTCAAATAGACCATAAAGTCTATTATCTTCTCCATGTTAAAAGTCCATCAACAATATTTTATCCCTGTAACATCAATCAACAATTCCTGTCCACAATCACATGTATAACTCATAATTTTAATTGTTGTTCTAAATTCTTTTTCTCATTCAGGACGAAGATAATTTTCATCACTTGTCTTTACCTGAAATATCAAAGATCATGGTTATACCAAATCACAGTTCCTATTCATAATCATACTAATAAATTCATCTTCGCTTTCACGGGCCAAAGATATTCATCAACAGATTCATCTTTGCACTACAAAGCCAAAGATATTGAACAACAAGTCATCTTTGCACTACAGGCCAAAGATATTCATCAACAGTTCATCTTTGCACTACAGGCCAAAGATATTCCTCAACAGCTCATATTTGCATTATAAAGCCAAATATATTAATATCTCAAAGAAATATATAATCATTTCGTAATTTATATAAACAATAATTATAACCATGTTGATCAATTCACCTATGCACTTAAGCTAAAGATATTCAATTATAAATTCAATGGTCGTGATCATACCAGTCACAATTCAACTTTTCACTACTGGCCAAAGAGAACCCTAGTCATGATCATACCAATAAACTACCCATCTTTACACTCCAGTGAAAGAGAATTTCAACATCAGGGTTATAAAAATGTTATATATGATAATAAAATCAATATAATCAATATATAGTTTTAATCTTAAGAGTAAGATTCATAAATCAATGATCTCATAACACCTTAATCAAAATGTTATAAATCACTTAATAATCTCATAATCTAATATTATTAATACTACCACAATATTTTAATCATTTCTTAAACTTGTAAATAATTTATTTTAATTGTTTACACTTTACTAATAAATGCATTTAATCATCTTAAAATGACAACCTCATAAGATCTCATCACCAATAGCCAAAACCCTCATCAAAAATCTGCATATATCTCATATATAATTCTCAAGCCATAAAATCATATTTTCCAATTTTCTTAATTCACATAACATATTTAATTCATTTACTCATAACTAGAACATTTTCATGAAAAATACCAAATCAGTTTTAAAAATATTTCTTTTCTGGGATTTAGAAGAATATAGTCCCATATTGAATATATATTTTTCTCAAAATTTTTAAAATTCATTTACTATTTTTCACATGGCCAAAACCACTGAATATTCAGACATTTATCATAAATTGTACTTTTATCCAAAAGTTCTGAAATTTACACGGTATACTGATATTATATAGATGTACTCACAATAAAAATTTCATCAATTTTGGAGTTAATCACAATGAGTTATAAGCAGTTACTTTTAAAATAGTCTTTTCTCATAAAATCCATAACTCCTAATCTATACATCCAAAAATCGCCATTTTTGGACACAATCAACAAAACTCATCAAATTAAAATTTCAAATTTTTCCAGAATTTTTGAAGATTCAGAAGAATTTCGAAATAATAACCCTTAAAATCCCTTATTATCCCTTTACCTCGAAAAAAGAGCAAAGATTTCGATTTGGAATAAATTTGAATCTAACTTGCACCGTATAGCAATACTCAAAGTATACTCAAAATACTCACAAGAATATGCTCGATAATATATAGAGAGAAAACTTCAGTTTCTGGTGTGATTTTCAATTATAACCTAAGCATCCTATTTATAGGAAATTGCTTAGAACACCAAAGTAGAAAATTTATTATAATATTAATATATTATATAACAATTCCTACGCACTCATTCTAGAGTTTGATTTCAGCCACTTAGCATTTCTCACATGCCACCTTCTAGAAAAAAAAAAAAACGCTTTTTTATATAATAAATAATTAAAACTTCCAAAATCAATTCTTTCTTGAGCTTCAGTAACTTTAATAATTCATAATAAATAGCCCTTTTATCAGAAAATTCGAATCTCGAAGTTTTTATAGGAAATTCAATTCTCTACAACTTTGCAGAAGAAAGCTTTTCCAAATTCCAAACAAAATTGACCGAAATCCACAAATGAGCGATTTTACGTGCTATAATCAAATTTCAAATCAAGAAATGGGGTCCGCAAACACATAAAACATGCTTTAAATATTTTTGATAACAAAATACTCCTCCTC
This sequence comes from Panax ginseng, assembly GCA_020205605.1. Lineage (NCBI taxonomy): Eukaryota > Viridiplantae > Streptophyta > Magnoliopsida > Apiales > Araliaceae > Panax > Panax ginseng. Next base: position 18,876,276 of record CM035150.1, read on the forward strand.
CACATATACTCATATATCCCACATTCATCGTAAAAATATCATCATTAATATATTATTAAAATAATACATTTAATTGAATTATTTTATCAAAAAAAGATAAAATATTAATTTTCAACAATTGTCACATTATAATTTTTTTCCATCTATGTCCTCATAAAATCAATATTTTCCTCATCGTATGAATCAATAATTAATTATTCACAAATAATATTACAGAATCACAATATTGACAACTGTGCGGTTCAGGAAAGAGGGGCTTTCCAATAAGAATTTCTCCTTCATGCGGCGTGCAATTAGGTGACCAAACCTCTCCTTAGATGTAACTTTCTAGACATTGCCAATAATGTTATCTAATAATATTATTCAAATAATATAAATTATTGATCCGATAATGAAAAAAATACGTGTATTGACAATTATAAAATATCAACGCAGCAATCATTGAATCAAAAATAAAATATTGAGCAAGTAATTATCGTAATAATTATTGAGTAGTGCCTTCACGTAAGAATCAATAATTGGTGCAATACCGTGTCCTCTTGTGCAACAACGCCAGACATTACTTACTTTACCCATCGGGTATTCCAACAAATGATTAATTCAGTGAACTACTACGCCGTTATTTATAAAAACTTTAATTTGTCTTTTTCTTCATCCGATTTGTTATTACATTATGGGGCCCACAAATGGTTGCAAGGTGTCGCATTTAATATTCCCCAATGTAAAGAATATTCCACGACCAAACTAATATTCTCCCACAACAATGAATATTTTATAGCCACTTGCATGTATTTTGTAAAATTTGCATAATTCACCCATAACTTTAAACTTTTATCAATTTAACCATTTACTGAATAATTATTATAAAAAAAATGAATAATTTTATTTCATAAAATTCAGGGTCTTACATAAGATATTGACGTATCTCGGGTTTCAAACTTCTTAGAAACATCCGCGTCATTCTCTCCTCGTTATCAACTAAGTGGGATGCAAATCGGGACAACTCGGCAAACTTGGCTTCGTACTGCGACACGGTCATATTATTTTGCTCCAACTTGATGAACTCTACCTCTTTCATGTGATGAATACTTTCGGGAAAGTACTTGTCGTTGAACAGTTCTTAAAACTTCTCCCAAGACATGTTGAGTGCGGTAGGCTGAGTACGCCTTACAGATTCCCACTAGTAATTTGCCTCTCCTCACAACATGAAGGTGGCAAAGGGAACCTTTTGCTCCTCGGAGCATCCCAAGACATCAAATATCTTGGTGATCTGGTTTACCCACGTCCCTGCTGTAACGACCCCAAAATAGATCCAATCCAACCAACCTATTCTAAGTCGCCAAAAACATGGTACAGAAAACAACTACAACTTTATTACTACAATTGTCATGCAAAATATAACAACACATATGTTGTGAGTTTTGATACAAATATATACCAACTGTGACTCATATCCCAACCTTGGATAGTACATCACAATGGCACCTTACATAAAGGTACAATCAATAACTATTTTAGAAATTAAAATCTTTGGAAAGTGCTCAAGGAAACCTTCGTAAATAGGAGGCCATGAATCTAAGTTATGATAGATATCATATGCCCACATAATTATCCTTGGTTGACCCAATAGACCCCAAAGAAAAACGAGAAGATTACTATCATATTCTTCCCAATAGTGAGTCTTCTCTTGACATATCATTATCTCTACTGTCTCTAATTGAGAATTATACTTCAAACAAACACCAAGATTATATAGGTAGTGCTCGTATATATACTCAGCAAGTGAATGAGCACATCTCTGCCTTATGATGACACAAGGTTGTATGTCATTAGACATCTTGTATGATAGTGGCAAAACACCCTTCCAACGTTGGGTTCGCCTCACCCTATCTGATTCACCAAATATAACTACTAAATGATGACCACCATTCTATTCTCCTGTTACCCCCGCTCGACCCAAACTACACTTTTATTACCCGAAAGGAATTGTGAAATGTATAAGGGTGAGTACAACTACCTCAAGAAAGAATATTATGACTAAAGATAAATAAATTATCAATAATCTTCATCAGTAATAAATCAGAGATTTAGAACATATGGTAGATGATAAAACTTTTCAACCATAGTTGCAGCGGAACGAGCAATCCATTAGAAGAGTCAAATAGACTGTAAAGTCTATTATCTTCTCCAAATTAAAAGTCCACCAACAATGTTTTATCCCTGTAACATCAATCAACAATTCCTGTCCACAATCACATGTATAACTCATAATCGTAATTGTTGTTCTAAATTCATTTTTCTCATCCAGGACAAAGATAATTTTTATCACCTGAAACATCAAAGATCATGGTTATACCGAATCACAGTTCATGTTCATAATCATACTAATAAATTCATCTTTGCACTACGGGCCAAAGATATTCATCAACAGACCATCTTTGCACTACATGCCAAAGATATTCATCAATAATTCATCTTTGCACTACGGGCCAAAGATATTCATCAATAAGTCATCTTTGCACTATGGGCCAAAGATATTCATATCTCAAATAAAACATATAATCATTTCAGAATTTATATAAACAATAATTACAACCATGTTTATCAATTCAACTTTGCACTTAAGCTAAAGATATTCAATAATAAATTCAATGGTTATGATCATACCAGTCACAATTCAACTTTTCACTACTGGCCAAAGAGAACCCTAGTCATGATCATACCAATAATCTACCCATCTTTACACTCCAATGAAAAAAATTTGAACATCAGGGTTATAAAAATGTTATATATGATAATAAAATCAATATAATCAATATATAATTTTAATTTCTAGAGTAATATTTGTAAATCAACTATAATTTGGTTAGAAAAAGAAACCAATTTTGTAGTGAATAGTACCCGTGAATAGTAACTCGTGAATAGTAACTCATGAATAGTAACCCATCGTGAATAGTAACTCATGAATAGTAAATTGTGAATAGTAACTCGTGAATAGTAACTCATGAATAGTAACTCATGAATAGTAACCCCGACATGAAAAAGTTCCAAATTTGATAAAAAGTTCAAACCAATATTTCAACATAATGAAATTGAAGAAATAATATCACTTATGAAGAAAATAACATCCCTTTCAATCCCTTAAAATCACCTACTATCCCTTTACAATCCCTTACAATCCCTTACCTCGAAAGAGCGAAGATCGAATGTTTGATATATATTTGAATCTAACTTGCACCAGATATAGCAATACTCAAAGTACTAAAATACTCACAAAAATACGCCGATATTATATAGAGAGAAAGAGAGAAATCTTTAGTTTCGTGTGATTTTCAATTCTAACCTAAGCACTCTATTTATAGGAAATTGCTTAGAACACCCAAACAGTAAAATTGAATATAATAAAATTTTATTTATAAAATTTTTTACGCATTACTTTTAACAACCGATTTCATTTAATTTCAACCACTAAGTGGGTCCGCCAAACATAACAAAAACGTTTTTGTTATTAAAATTAATTAAAACTTTCAAAAATCAATTATTTTTGAACCACCACTAACTTCAATAATTCATAATAAATAGCTCTTTTATCGGAAAATTCAATCTCGCTACTGCTTATAGGAAATTCAATTCTCTACAACTTTTCGTAAGAAAGGTTTTCCAAATTCCAAATGTAAATTAACCAAATCCATAAACTGGACGATTTTACATGCTATAATCAAATTTCAACCAAGAAATGGGGTCCACCGACACACAAAAACATGTGTTAATCATTTAATGCAACAAAAATACTCTTCCTCCTCATATACTCATATATCACACATTCATTGTAAAAATATCATCATTATTATATTATAATAATATAATAAAATATTATTTTATCAAAAAGATAAAATATCAATTTTCAACAATTGTCACTTTAAAAATTTTCTCGCATCTATATCCACATAAAATAAATATTTTCCTCATCATATAAATCAATAATTAATTATTCACAAATAATATTCTGAGTAATCACAATAATCGATAACCGTGCCGTTTCCTGTGAAAGAGGGGCTTTCAATAAGAATTTCTCCTTCATGGCGCCGCAATTAAGTGACCAAACCTCTCATTAGATGTAACTTTTTAGACATTGCCAATAATGTTATCTAGTAATATTATTAAAATAATATGAATCATTGATCTGATAATGGGAAATATTGTGTAGTGACAATTATTAAAATAACAATAATATAAAATTTCAACGTAGCAATTATTGAATCAATAAAATAAAATATTGATCAGTAATTACTGTAACAATTATTGAGTAGTGCCTTCTTATGTAAAAATCAATAATTGGTGCAATACCGTGTGCTACTGTGTAACAATGTGTATTACTGTGTTTTAACCACTGGGTATTCCAACAGTGTTAACGGTAACAACTACGCCGTTATTTATAAAAACTTATACTTGTTGTTCTCTTCATCCAATCACTTTCCGTTATGGGGCCCACAAAAGGTTGCGCCGTCGTACGAATATTCCCCGACAGGAAAAATATTCCACGACCAAACGAATATTCCCCGATAATAATGAATATTTTATAACCACTTGCTTATTTGAAATATTTACATATATCACCTTTAACTTTAAACTTTTATCAATTTAACCATTACTGAATAGTAATTATAAAAAAATTGAATACTTTTATTTCATAAAATTCGGGGTCTTACAATCTCCCCTCCTTATGAAATTTTGTCCCTGAATTTACATACCTGGTATTTCAAAGAGTTGAGAATACCTTACTTTCATTTCAGATTCCATCTTCCTTGTCATCATGATTTCTCCATTGCTCATCTCCTGTATTTCAGATATCATTCTAGAATACAGCTTCAAAACAAGGGTTAATTAAACAAATTAACATATCACATAATATCCCGATATTATGACTGACCAACAAATAAGCTTAGGTAGGACACACTAGCGAAGGATTTACTCGTCTCTCCCCTCCTAGTTCTATTCCCTGATCTCCACCAGAGATCATATCCCTAAGCTGTGACGCCCCCAAAATTAGGTATACATCACCCATCTTAGGTCGTCAGATATATGGTACAAAATTCAAATACAACTTACTAATACAACTGTCGTGTACAATACGACAAAACATAATCGTGAGTTTGAATATAATTATTGTCTACTAGAGATTATACAAACTCAAAAGGAGTCCTCATTACAATTATTAACACACTATTTCACGAATAGTGAGGACTACTAATGCTATCCTCCGGACCGTCACTCCGCTCCCCGACTAGTCCTCGCTATGTTCTCATTTCTCAAGAGAAGCAGGTGAAAGAAAGGGTGAGCTCAACTAGCCCAGTAAGAAATATTATGACTAAGATAATGCAGAATAAATTATCATTAGTCTCCAACAATGTTAAACTGATAAAATATAATGACATCAAGTTTAGCTGCAATGAACAAGCAATCCATTAAAAGAGTCAAGTAGAAAATAAAATCTACTATCTTTTATGATTAAAAAGGTTTTTCATCACTGTTATCGTTGAGACTCAGCTTAATAAATATTCCACATCATCGAATCACCCCTGCACTACGGCCAAGGATATTCTTTAGTATCACGACCACAATTATCCATGCACTACGGGCCAAAAATATTTGTGTATTCATTAATGGTCATGATCATGCCAACAACTGTCCATCAATGCACTACGGGCCAATGAGGACTTTTACCACATCATTTGTAACATTACGGTCATGATTACATCGAATAATCCCTGGTCATAATCATACCAAGTCCATCTATGCACTATAGGCCACAGATGACTTTCAACATAATATAAACACGAGGATGATGACAATGATATAAGAATTCAATAAAACAAGTTCAAGAATTAAGTTATTCAGGAACTAATAACGTCCAAATTGTCAACATTATACTGCTTTGTAGAGAAAAATTCAAGAATGCTCAGAAGAATATTTTCATGAAAAATACTGGATGAAGCGCAAATATCAAGGATATTCCACTAATTTCGTGGAGTATAGAAGTCAAAATTTTAACCAACTGAGTATAATAAAGAATGGAATAACAAAAGAAATCACCATGCATGCGGTACTTCACATAGACAGGTTATTCCAACAGAATAATAATAACGGAACCAGGTCAAGCAAAATTTGCACCGACAAGATGTTCCAAATGAATAATAAAGACAGAGCCAGTCCAGGTGTAAAAACACACGCATGAGGATGTTCCAATGTAATAATAATAAGACGGAAAGAAATTAGGTGTAAAAAACACGTATGTGATGTTCCAACGGAATAATAATAAAGACGGAACCAGTCGGTGTAAAACACATGCATGTGATGTTCCAATGTAATAATATAAGAATGTCACCAAGTATAGGGTGAATCAGCGTGATACAAAAGTTATTCGAACAAAATAATAAGAAATGGAATAACAACAGATTCTCTTCATGAATAAGAAAGAATAACACCCTCACCGTGTAAAAAGAAAGCGAATATAAGAGTAGGGAAGTAGCAGAATACTTTTCTATAGTTTCTCTATAATTTCTCTCTAAAGCTTCAAAGTGAATTCAGTAAGAAAATAATGAAGGAATGAACTTCTATTTATAGAAAATGGATTGCATAAGTAATTAACTCATGAACAGTCCTAGGATTGATTTATTTAATCGGACGGTCCATAATTAAAGCAAAATCTTTTAAATAAAATATAATATATATTATATATATATAACATATGCTAATACTATTCATTCACGGGATTGCACCCGTGAATTTCCCCCACTCACTTCATTCATTATAATCATATATATATATATATATATATATATATATATATATATATAATATACAACACATATATATATATATAATATAAAAAATATATATATATAATATAAAACATATATATTATATATACATAATACTCCCACTAACTTTTCCTTCATCCAACCTGTGACAAACATAACATTTCACCCAAGACTTTGCCCAACACATGGGTCCCACTCGTGGGCCCCCACCTTTATTATATAAAATAACTTTCTACCGATTATTTTGAAAATGGGTAAATAGGGTCCATAAAATAAGCAAAATTTTACAACAATCACTATAGCAATAATTGAACAAAACCGAGTGACTTCTCACGTAAGCATCAATAATCAATACCGTGTGCTACATCTTTGTGCAACTACGCCAGACATCATACTTTTAACACCGGGTGTTTCAACAGATTAATCAGTAAAACTTCCGTCGTTATTTTCATAAAGTATTTTGTCGCTTTCTCAATCCGACAATAATTTTGTTGTGGGGTCCACCTAATGATTGTCTTGGTTGCATTTAATATTCACCTAAAACGAATATTCCCCAACCAATCGAATATTATATAACAACTTGCATACTTTGCAAAATTTATAAATATTACCCACAACTATTATATCAATTTCACTCCATAATATTCAAAAATAATATTTATAGAAAATTCATCTTTATTCAAAAAGTTGGGATTTTACATAAGTTCTGATACCAAATGTGATAAATGTCCCATCAGTGGACAGCACCTCACATTGGTACCTATCAGTTTGCCACCGCAGAATGGCGTCCCCTACAGAGAGTCTGGCTTCAATGCATCCCCCATCAACAGGAAGTCACCAGCGAGAGGCTCGGGGCTCTTTACTTATAGCTCTGATACCAAATATAACGACCCCAAAATAGATCCAATCCAACCAACCTATTCTGAGTCGCCAAAAACATGGTACAGAAAACAACTACAACTTTATTACTACAATTGTCATGCAAAATATAACAACACATATGTTGTGAGTTTTGATACAAATATATACCAACTGTGACTCATATCCCAACCTTGGATAGTACATCACAATGGCACCTTACATAAAGGTACAATCAATAACTATTTTAGAAATTAAAATCTTTGGAAAGTGCTCAAGGAAACCTTCGTAAATAGGAGGCCATGAATCTAAGTTATGATAGATATCATATGCCCACATAATTATCCTTGGTTGATCTAATAGACCCCCAAAGAAAAAACGAGAAGATTACTATCATATTCTTCCCAATAGTGAGTCTTCTCTTGACATATCATTATCTCTACTGTCTCTAATTGAGAATTATACTTCAAACAAACACCAAGATTATATAGGTAGTGCTCGTATATATACTCAGCAAGTGAATGAGCACATCTCTGCCTTATGATGACACAAGGTTGTATGTCATTAGACATCTTGTATGATAGTGGCAAAACACCCTTCCAACGTTGGGTTCGCCTCACCCTATCTGATTCACCAAATATAACTACTAAATGATGACCACCATTCTATTCTCCTGTTACCCCCGCTCGACCCAGCTACACTTTTATTACCTGAAAGGAATTGTGAAACAGAAGGGTGAGCACAACTACCTCAGTAAAGAATATTATGACTAAAGATAAATAAATTATCAATAATCTTCATCAGTAATAAATCAGAGATTTAGAACATATGGTAGATGATAAAACTTTTCAACCATAGTCAGTAGCGTGAACGAAAGCAATCCATTAGAAGAGTCAAATAGACTGTAAAGTCTATTATCTTCTCCATGTTAAAAGTCCACCAACAATATTTTATCCCTGTAACATCAATCAACAATTCCTGTCCACAATCACATGTATAACTCATAATCGTAATTGTTATTCTAAATTCATTTTTCTCATCCAGGACAAAGATAATTTTCATCACCTGAAACATCAAAGATCATGGTTATACCAAATCACAGTTCATGTTCATAATCATACTAATAAATTCATCTTTGCACTACGGGCCAAAGATATTCATCAACAGACCATCTTTGCACTACATGCCAAAGATATTCATCAATAATTCATCTTTACACTACGGGCCAAAGATATTCATCAATAAGTCATCTTTGCACTATGGGGGAAAGATATTCATATCTCAAAGAAACATATAATCATTTCAGAATTTATATAAACAATAATTATAATCATGTTGATCAATTCAACTTTGCACTTAAGCTAAAGATATTCAATTATAAATTTAATGGTTATGATCATACCAGTCACAATTCAACTTTTCACTACTGGCCAAAGAGAACCCTAGTCATGATCATACCAATAATTTACCCATCTTTACACTCCAGTGAAAAAGAATTTGAACATCAGGGTTATAAAAATGTTATATATGATAATAAAATCAATATAATCAATATATAGTTTTAATTTCCAGAGTAATATTCATAAATCAACTATAATTTGGTTAGAAAAAGAAACCAATTTTGTAGTGAATAATATACCCGTGAATAGTAACTTGTGAATAGTAACTCATGAATAGTAATCCGTCATGAATAGTAACTCGTGAATAGTAAATCATGAATAGTAACTCATGAATAGTAACTCATGAATAGTAACTTGTGAATAGTAACTCATGAATAGTAACCCCGACATGAAAAAGTTCCAAATTTGATAAAAATTTCAAACCAATATTTTAACATAATGATATTGAAGAAATAATATCACTTACGAAGAAAATAACATCCCTTTCAATCCCTTAAAACCCCTTACTATCCCTTTACAATCCCTTACAATCCCTTACCTCGAAAGAGTAGTACTGGAATGTCGGATATAACGCTTAACGAACTTGCACCGTATAGCAATACTCAAAGTACTAAAATACTCACAAAAATACGCTCGATATTATAGAGAGAGAAAGAGAGAGAAATCTTTAGTTTCTGGTGTGATTTTCAATTCTAACCTAAGCACTCTATTTATAGGAAATTGCTTAGAACACCCAAACAGAAAATTGAATATAATAATATTATATTTATAAAATTTTCTTATGCACACTTTTAACAACTGATTTCAGCTAATTTCAACCACTAGTGGGCCCCCCAAACATAACAAAAACGTTTTTGTTATTAAAATTAATTAAAACTTTCAAAAATCAATTATTTCAGAACCACGGAACTTCAATAATTCATAACAAATAGCCCTTTTATCAGAATATTTGAATCTCGCGACTTTTTATAGAAAATTCAATTCTCTACAACTTTGCAGAAGAAAGTTTTTCCAAATTCCAAACAGAAATTGACCAAAATCCATAAACAGACGATTTTAAATGTTATAATCAAATTTCAGTCAAGAAATGGGGTCCACCGACACACAAAACATGTGTTAATCATTTAATGCAACAAAAATACTTTTCCTCTTTATATACACATATATCACACATTCATTGTAAAAATATCATCATTATTATATTATAATATTATAATAAAATATTATTTTATCAGAAAAGATAAAATATCAATTTTCAACAATTGTCACTTTAAAAATTTTCTCCATCTATATCCACATAAAATAAATATTTTCCTCATCATATAAATCAATAATTAATTATTCACAAATAATATTACGAGAATCACAATAATCGACAACCGTGCCGTTCTTCGGAAAGAGGGGCTTTCAATAAGAATTTCTCTCTTCTTGGCGCCGCAATTAGGTGACCAAACCTCTCCTTAGACAGAACTTTCTAGACATTTTCAATAATGTTATCTAGTAATATTATTAAAATAATATGAATCATTGATCTTAATGGGAAATATTGTGTAGTGACAATTATTAAAACAACAATAATATAAAATTTCAACGTAGCAATTATTCAATCAATAAAATAAAATATTGAACAGTAATTACTGTAACAATTATGGAGTAGTGCCTTCTTATGTAAGAATCAATAATTGGTGCAATACTGTGTGCTACTGTGCAACAATGTGTATTACTTGGTTTTAACCACCGGGTATTCCAATAGTGTTAACGGTAACAACTACGTCGTTATTTATAAAAACTCATACTTGTTGTTCTCTTCATCCAATCACTTCCCGTTATGGGGCCCACAAAAGGTTGCGCCGTCGTACAAATATTCCCCGACAGGAAGAATATTCCACGACCAAACGAATATTCCCCGACAATAATGAATATTTTATAACCACTTGTTTATTTAAAATATTTACATATATCACCTTTAACTTTAAACTTTTATCAATTTAACCATTTACTGAATAGTAATTATAAGAAAATGGAATACTTTTATTTCATAAAATTCAGGGTCTTACATCTGCCTTAAGTGGTATTGGCTCTCCAATAAACTCTGGTGGTCCCAGCTCCTTGAACTGTTTAGCGATGACCATCCGAGAGTTTCCAGTGTTTCCACCTGCATTTTGAACTGGAGCCGCTCTCGCCTGATGTTGCATGAATTGCATAAAGCCTCTGAACATCTCATCGTTCATCATTTGATCGGTGTTGTTGTTTACCTGAGAATTATTGTCTTCTTGTTGCACATTATCCTGGGTATTGATCTGTGGTGACTCAACGGTCTTCTGTGCTCCATTGCTATTCTAAACATTCTCGAATGTCATTTTTAAATACTTCCACAAAACAATGGTTAATTGACACACCACATATTATCCCTATATTTTGACCAACCAATTAAATACCAAATAAACTTAGTTAGGTCATACTAGCGAAGGAATTCCCCGTCTCTCCCCTCCTAGCTCTTGTCTCACATCTCAGCCAGGGATCATATCCCTAAGCTTTTATACCAACTGTGACACCCCTAAAATAAGTATAAACTTAAATACAAACTTAATTAATATAGCTGTCGTGTAAAATACGACAAAATATAGCTGAGAGTTTTAGCTTGAATATTGTCTTCTAGACAATATCCTCACTCAAATTCAATCTTATTACAATTATTATCACACTATTTCACAGAGTAGTGAGGACTACTAATGCAACCATCTGGACCGTCAATCCATTCCCTGACTAGTCCCAGCTATATTCTCAATTCCTGAAGATAACAGTGAAAGAAAGGGTGAGCTCAACTAGCCCAGTAAAAAATATTATGACTAAGATAATGCAGAATAAATTATCATTAGCCTTCAACAGTATAACAACCGACATAATATAATAGACAAAAAGTTTTAGATCAACAACTACAGTGGAATAAGCAATCCATTAGAAGAGTCAAGTAGAGCATGATATCTACTATCTTCTATGATTTAAAAAAGGTTTGTCATCGATTTTATCGCTGAGACTCAGCTTAATAAATAATCCACATCATCGAATCATCCCTGCACTACGACTCAAGGATATTCTTTAGTATCACGACCACGAATAATCCATGCACTACGGGCCAATGAGGACTTTTACCACATCATTTGTAATATTACGGTCATAATTATACCGAATAATCCCTGGTCATAATCATACCAAGTCCATCTATGCACTACGGGCCAAAGATGACTTTCATAACAATATAAGCACGAGGATGATGACAATGATATAAGAATTCAATTAAAAGAAAGCAAAGGATAACTTTTTTAAGTTCTATAATTTAATTTATCCAGAATTCAATAATGTCTAAATTGTCAACATGATACTGCTTTGTGGAGTAAAATTCAAGAATAATATTGTATCAAAAATGATTTGGACTGAAAAGAAATCCACTTTTGTCATGAATAGTAACTGAGTGAATAGTAACTTTAGGAATAGTAACCACGTGAATAGTATCCTATCATAAAAAGGTTAAAACTTATCAAGAATGCTCAGAATAATATTTTCATGAAAAGATATTGGATGAAGCGCAAATATCAAGGATATTCTACTAATTTCATAGAGTATAGAAGCCAAAACTTTAACAAAATGAGTATAGAATTCAAAATCTAAAGCGAAATAATATTACTTACACACTACAAAGTATGGAAGAAAATATTATTTCAAGCGAATATTGAACAAAATAATATCCCTTACGAATATTGAACGAATATAATATTCCATACGAATATTAAACGAATATAATATGAATATTAAACGAAGACAATATCCCTACGAATATTGAACGAAAATTATATTCATTACGAATATTGAATGAAAATAATATTCATACGAATATGAAAAATAATGTCTCTTCTGAATATGAAATAAATAATACCCCTTACCTTAAAAAGATGAGTATTCCGACTGGTATAGCAGAGATATTCTTAAAGAAAACTTTCACTATTTTCTACACTCAAAACTTACTTAAACTCTAAAGAAATACGCTCAATATTATAGAAGAAGAATTCTCTAATTCTGGTGTGATTTTCAATTCTAACTAAACATCCTATTTATAGGAGAATGAAAATGATACTATTTGAAAATTTTATCACGGACGAACAATTGATGATTCACGGACGAAATATTATGACTAAGATAATGTACAACAAATTATCCTTAGTCTTCAACAGGGAAAAATCTGATAAAATACAATAGACAACAAGTTTTAGATCAACAACTGCAGCGGAAATAACAATTCATTAAAAGAGTTAAGTAGAGAATGAAATCTACTATCATCTATGAATTTAAATGTGACGCCCCCAAAATAGGTATAAAACACCCATTCTGAGTCGCCAAATACATGGTACAAAAAGCAAACTACAACTTCAATAATACAATTGTCGTGCAAAATACGACAACACATACTTTGAGTTTAAATACAAATATTGTCTTCTAGACAATATCCACACTCAAATAAGTCTTCATTACAATTATTCAAACACTATTTTACGTAAATAGTGATTTATCGCTAAAACATCTTTCTAGAACCATCACTCCGTACCCCGACTAGTTCATGCTATGTTCTCACCTCCTGAGAAAAATGGAACAAAAAGGAAAAGGGTGAGCTCAACTAGCCCAATAAAGAATTTTATGACTAAGATAATATACAACAAATTATCGTTAGTCTTCAACAGGGAAAAATCTGATAAAATATAATAGACAACAAGTTTTAGATCAACAACTGCAGCGGAAAACAACAATCCATTAGAAGAGTCAAGTAGAGAAAGAATTCTACTATCTTCTAAGATTTAAAAGTCAATCGTCAATATTTTATCCCTGTAACATCAATTAATATACATCTTGAATCAAATATTCATCTTCGCACTACAGGCCAAAGATATTCATTTGTATCACCAGTTAGTCATGTTCATCTCAACACCTGTTCATCTTTGCACTACGGGCCAAAGATATTCATTAGGTAATCATTCATCTTTGCACTACAGGCCAAAGATATTCATTTGTATCATCATTTAGGACTGAGGATGATGAAAAATATTTTAAAGAAAACGAATCCAGTGAGATAACAAATCAAATATTAAGGATTCATATTACAGTTTATCCAAGTTCAATAATATTCTGAAATAACCAATTTTGAAGCAGAATTCAAAAATAATGATCAAAACATGGATATAATTAAAGATAGTAACCGTAATAGACAACTTGGACAAAAAGAAGAAAATTTCATTTTTCGGTGAATAGTTCCGTATTCGTGAATAGTACCGTATACGTGAATAGTAACCCCGACGCAAAAAATTCCAAATTTGATAAAAAGTTCATACCAATATTTCGGCATAATGATATTGAAGAAAATATCATTTAAGAAGAAGATAATATCCCTTACCTCAAAATATCAGTACTTCTGATCGAAATATCGGTATAAGGCTGAAGGAAACTTGCACTGATGAATAGAAACTCACAAAGTATATAAATACTCACAAAATACACTCAATAATCTAGAGAGAGAAAGCTTATGTTTCTGGTGTGATTTTCAATTCTAACTTAGCCCTCTATTTATAGGAAAATGTTAGCAGACTTGACACTGAACCCGATGGCTTTACTGCTACCATTATTCCCACCCACCATATTTGAAATAAAATTCAGCACATTTCTTCACCAACCACAAGTGGGGCCCACTCAATTCTAGAATTTTCCACCAAAATGCTAAATTCGGATACTTCAACAATTTTTGAACCAGTCACCTCTTAAAATTCATAACAAATCATACGTTCATTTTTAACGGTTCAAAATTTATGGACATATACTCAACTTATATATGTATAACATATCCAAAAATTATAACGATCCAACGGTCGATTTAAAAATTATAACTCACGCAATATATCTCAAAAACACTGGTTTAATTTTTTAATACTTTCATTCCAACAAAAATACTGATAAAACACCTCAACATTAACTCTTTCATTTTTAACCACAATAAATATATCCAACATTTATATCCACATAAAATAAATATTTCCTTATCATATTAATCAATAATTAATTATTCACAAATAATATTACAGAATCACATTTATGACAACCAGGTCGTTCCCATGAAAGAGGGGGCTTTCCAATAAGAATTTCTCCTTACTAGCGCGCAATTAGGTGACCAAACCTCTCCTTGATAGAACTTTCTAGACATTGCCAATAATGCTATCTAATAATATTATTCAAATAATATAAATTATTGATCTGATAATGGGAAATACTGTGCAGTGACAATTATTGAAACAACAATGATATAAAATATCAACGCAACAATTATTGAATCAATAAAATAAAATATTGAACAGTAAAAATTATTGAGTAGTGCCTTCTTACGTAAGGATCAATAATTCATCAACACTGTGCATCCACGCGCATTACTGTATTTTAACCACCGGGTATTCCAACATTATTAACTGTAACAACTACGTCGTTATTTATAAAAACTCAAACTTGTCGTTTTCTTCATCCGACAATTATTCTGTTATGGGGCCCACAATTGACTGCGCCGTCGTACGAATACTCCCCGACAATAAGAATATTCCACGACCAAATGAATATTCCCCGACAACAATGATTATTTTATAACCACTTGCATATTTTGCAAAATTTTCACATTTCACCCATAACCAAAGTTATTATATCAAATTAATACCTTATTATTCACAATAATAAATAAAAGAAATTTGATTTTATTCATTAAAAAGTTGGGGTCTTACAACCTCCCCTCCTTATAAAATTTCATCCTCGAAATTGACGTACGTACCTGGTGTTTCGAAAAGGTGAGGATACCTCACTTTCATTTCTGATTCCAACTCCCAGGTCATCTCTTCAATAGCATGGTTTCTCCACAAAACTTTAACTTGTGGTATAACCTTCGTGCGTAGGACATGCTCTTTCCTATCCAAGATCTTAACAGGTACCTCCTCGTACATTAAATCTTCAGCTATCTCATCTGGTTCTAACTCAATAATGTGGTTCGGGTTTTTAACATATTTACGAAGCATAGATATGTGAAAAACATTATGAACACGAGACATACTTGGAGGTAATGCGAGTCTATAGGCCACATTTCCTATTCGGTCAAGAATCTCAAATGGACCAACAAATCTTGGATTAAGCTTTCCTCTCTTCCCAAATCTTGTAACTCCCTTCCATGGTGCAACACGTAACAATACATGATCCCCAATATTAAATTCCACGTCCTTCCGATGAAGATCCGCATAACTCTTTTGTCGATCCTGTGCCGTTTGTATACGTTGTCGAATCGTTTGGATCTTCTCTATAGTCATGCGTACCAACTCTGGTCCCAACAATGTTGCTTCACCCACCTCATCCCAGCATACTGGAGAACGACATTTTCTTCCATACAACGCCTCGAATGGAGCCACACCTATGCTCGCCTGATAACTGTTGTTGTAGGAGAATTCCACCAATGGTAGGTACTTATCCCAACTCCCTTTAAAATCTAGGACACAAAGTCTTAATAGATCTTCAAGGGTTTGAATAGTCCTCTCTGATTGTCCGTCCGTTTGGGGATGGTATGCCGAACTGAATCGTAAATCCATGCCCATAGCTTTCTGTAAGCTAACCCAAAATCGTGAAGTGAATCTTGGGTCACGATCCGAAACTATGAATACTGGAATGCCGTGCAATCTCACAATCTCGTTCACGTACATACTAGCAAGACGTTCAAGGGAATAAGTCTCACGTATTGGCAAGAAATGGGCAGACTTGGTTAATCTATCAACAATAACCCAAATCGCATTTATGCCTTGAGAAACCTTGGGAAGACCCGTAACGAAATCCATAGTAATGTGTTCCCACTTCCATTTCGAAATCTCAAGTGGTTGTAATGGACCCTTTGGCATTTGATGCTCCGCCTTTACACGTTGACAAGTTAAACACCTCGAGATAAACTCTGATACATTTTGGTACTCCCAGGATGGATTGCAAACGGTGTGTTATGTGCCTCCATCATGATTCTATTCTTCAAGTCAGAATCGTTAGGAACACAAAGTCTGGAGTTGAATCTAAGTATTCCTTCTTCATCGATTCTTGCTTCTGGAATAGCACCTTCTTGCATTTTCTTCTCCATACGCATCAGCTCCATGTCCGTAGCTTGGCAAATTTTAACTTTATCGATTAAAGTCTGGTTCTACTCAGATATTCGCCATCATCATGTGGGTCCTCGGAGTCTTTAATTCTACCTCCATCCTTTGCAAGTCATACTGAGAATGGGCCTTTGCATTGACAATATCGCTTTTCTCAGACTTTCGCATATGATCTTCTACTCAATGTGTCACTACTACGCTTTTGTTTTCCAGGAT
Source organism: Panax ginseng (assembly GCA_020205605.1). Lineage (NCBI taxonomy): Eukaryota > Viridiplantae > Streptophyta > Magnoliopsida > Apiales > Araliaceae > Panax > Panax ginseng. The sequence continues at coordinate 18,893,769 of CM035150.1, forward strand.
GATATTGAATAGTGTGATCGTAATCTTTCAATAGTTCAAGCCAACGTCGTTGCAGCATGTTGAGTTCTTTTTTGGTGAAGAAATATTTGAGGCTTTTATGGTCCGTATAAATCTCCACTATCTCCCCATACGAGTAGTGTCACCAAATTTTCAACGCGAATACGACTGCTGCCAACTCTAGATCATGAGTAGGATAATTCCTCTCATATTCTTTGAGTTGTCATGAGGCATAGGCTATGACTTTCCCATGTTGCATGAGAACGCATCCTAACCCTTTGCCTGAAGCTTCGCTGTATATAACAAATCCATCCGTACCAGATGGTATTGCCAGAATAGGTGCCGAAATGAGTTTCCTCTTAAGCTCTTGGAAACTCTTCTCCCATTCCTCGCTCCATACGAATTTTGTATCTTTTCGAGTCAGCTGAGTTAACGGAGTAGCGATTCGAGAAAATCCTTCCACGAATCTCCGATAATAACCAGCTAAGCCCAGAAAGCTACGCACTTTGGTCACTGACTTTGGTTGCTCCCAACTTTGTATTACTTCAATCTTCGCGGGGTCAACAGATACTCCATGTTTTGACACCACGTGCCCAAGGAATGCAACTTCCTCAAGCCAGAACTCACATTTCTTCAGCTTGGCATAAAGCTTGTTTTCACGAAGCTTTTCAAGTATCATCTTCAAATGGTTCTCATGATCTTCACGGCTTTTGGAATAGATGAGGATGTCATCAATAAAGATAACAACAAACTGATCCAAATATTCCTTGAATACATGGTTCATCATATCCATGAAAGCAGCAGGAGCATTAGTCAATCCAAAAGATATTACTAAGAATTCATAATGCCCGTACCTAGTTTTGAAGGCAGTCTTTGGAATATCCTCAGTTTTAATCTTCAGCTGATGATATCCAGAATGAAGATCAATCTTTGAAAAGAATTGTGCTCCTTAAAACTGGTCGAACAGGTCATCAATGCGAGGTAACGGATACCTATTCTTGATGCTAACATGGTTTAATTCTCGGTAGTCAATACAAAGTCGCATACTCCCGTCTTTCTTCTTTACGAATAAAACAGGAGCACCCCAAGGAGATGTACTAGGACGAATGAAACCTATTTCTAACAATTCCTGTAGTTGAACTTTTAACTCCTGAAGTTCAATAGGAGCCATTCGATATGGGGTTTTAGAAATGGGTTTTGTACCCGGCTCAATAAAGAATTCAACATCACGTTCTGGGGGTAGACCGGGAAGTTCTTCAGGAAATACATCAGGAAAATTCTCTAACAACAGAAATATTATTCAAATCAGACTTGTCTTTGTTCAAATCCATAACATGGGCTAAGAAAGCTTGACATCCGTTTTTTAATAAACGAATAGCTTTATGGCTTGATATGATAGTGACTAATTTTAGTGGTTTAGTTGTTTGAATTCGTATGACAGGTTGGTTAGGAATATGAAAACTAACAACCTTACGAAAATAATCAATTTTGGCATGATGAGTGGTTAACCAATCAATTCCTAAAATCACATCAAAAGCAAGTATCTTTAAAAAGATAAGATCAACAGGTAATGTGATAGTGCCAACTTGGATCATGAAAGATTTATAAACTGTGGATGTAACAAAAGTTTTACCCAACGGAGTCTCCACTGATAAATCAAAGTCTAATATCTTCGGAGTCAAGTGTAAACGTTGAGCACAAGCAGGAGAGATAAAAGAATGGGTAGAACCGGTATCTAGTAAGGTATAAACTTCACAAGAGTTCAAGATTAGCTTACCCGTAATCACCTCGTTCGGGTTCCTCGAGTTTTGGCCTGTCACGACAAACGCTCTTCCAGGAACCGCTGATTTCGACTTATCCAGGACAGCCCTTGGAGTTACCATCCCCGTTGAACTTGGTTTTACTACAGAACTATCCCGAGCTATGTGGCCTTCCTTTCCACAGTTGTAACATACCTTAGATTGTTGTGGACAGTTTGGGCTGATATGTCCCTTTTTCCCGCATTTGTAACATACGACAGGTGGTCGTTCTCCTCCCTTAGAAACAGTTGATGTTGGTGCTGACGTCTTTACGCTATCATTGTTGTACCTTCTCCTTTTCAAATATCCTCCCGACTCACTCCTTCTATTATCACGGCCACGATTACCACCAGAGTGGTTACCGCTTTTGTCCGAATGCTTTCCTTCCCTCTGGTTGTCATTGCTCCGATGACCGCTGCTGTGACGCCCCCAAAATAGGTCCATTCCATCCAACCCATTTTGAGTCGCCAAATACACGGTACAGAAACAACTACAACTTTATTATTACAACAGTAAAACTGTGAGTTTAAATACAGATATTGCCATCTAGACAATATCCACATACAAATAAATCCTCATCATAATTATTGATACATTATTTTACAAAAATGGTGAGGACTACTAAACAACTCTCCCTAGAACCTTCATTCCATACCCCGACTCGTACTCGCTATATTCTCACCTCCTGAGAAGAAAAATGGAACAAAAAGGAAAAGGGTGAGCTCAACTAGCCCAGTAAAGAATATTATGACTAAGATAACACAGAACAAATTATCATTAGTCTTCAACAGGGAAAAAATCTAATAGAATACAATAGACAACAAGTTTTAAATCAATACTCGCAGCGGAAAATATTAATTCATATAAGAGTTACGTAGAGGATGAAATCTACTAATATCTATGAATTTAACAGTCCATCATCAATATTTTTATCCCTGTAACATCAATCAATATATATCTAGAATCATATATTCATCCTTGCACTACAGGCCAAGGATATTCATCAGTTGGTCATGTTCATCTAAACACCTGCTCATCTTTGCACTCTGGGCCAAATATATTCATCGAAATCATTCATCTTTGCACTACTAAGGCCAAAGATATTCATCGAAATCATTCATCTTTGCACCTCTACAGCCAAAGATATTCCATAATATCATCATTTAAGACCGAGGATGATGAAAAATATTTTTTAAGAAACAAATCCAATTGAATCAAAATGACAAGGATTAAGGATTAAGGATTCAGTACTTTGTTTTATCCACGCCCAAAAAATACCTCAAAAATAATCATAGTGGTGTAAAATTCAAGAATGATCAAAACATGGATACAACCAAAGCTAGTGTCCGTAATAGATATTTTGGACGAAAAGAAGAAATTTCATTTTTCGATGAATAGTGTCAGATTAGGGAATAGTGTCGATACGTGAACGAAGAATCTCAGACACACCAAAAGATAGAAATTTCACAAAAAAACATCTTCACGCTTCGTGCATAGTACTCATGAATAGTAACTTGTGAATAGTAATTCATGAATAGTAACCCCGACATGAAAAAGTTCCAAATTTGATAAAAAGTTTCAACCAATATTTTGGCATAATGATATTGAAGAAATAATATCATTTTTAAGAAAATAATATCCCTTACCTCAAAAGACAGTACTTCTAGTTGAAACACCGGATATAGGCTATGACTTGAACTTGCACTGTATAGCAATACTCAAAGTATACTCAAAATACTCACAAGAATACGCCGATATATATAGAGAGAAAACTTGATTTACGGTGTGATTTTCAATTCTAACCTAAGCACCCTATTTATAGGAAAATGCTTATAACACCAAAGTAGAAAATTTAATAAATTAATAATATATATATTAAGTTTTCTACGCCAACCTTCCTAGATCTGAATTTAGCAACATGACACATTTATAACTTGCGGAACACTCACAAAAAACGTTTTTATTATTTAAAATAATTAAAACTTCCAAAAATCAATTATTTTGGAACTCCGAAACTTCAATAATTCATAATAAATAGCCCTTTTGCCAGAAAATTCGAATCTCGCGAATTTTTATAGAAAATTCAATTCTCTACAACTTTGCAGAAGAAAGTTTTTCCAAATTCCAAAGAGAAATTGATCGAAATCCACAAACGGGTGATTTTACAGGCTATAATCAAATTTCAGTCAAGAAATGGGGTCCACCGACATGTTTAACATGTTTTAAACATTTATTGTAACAAAAATACTTTTCCTCCTCGTATACTCATATATCCCACATTCGTTGTAAAAATATCACCATTATTATATTATTAAAATATAATAATATATATATTTAAATGAATTATTTTATCGTAAAAAGATAAAATTTCAATTTTCAACAATTGTCACATTAAAATTTTCTCCATCTATATCCACATAAAATCAATATTTTCCTCATCATATAAATCAATAATTAATTATTCACAAATAATATTACAGAATCACAAAGATCGGGCAACCGTGTAGTTTCAGAAATAGGGCTTTCAATAAGAATTTCTCCTTCTTGGCCAAGCAATTAGGTGACCAAACCTCTCCTTAGATGTAACTTTCTAGACATTGCCAATAATGTTATCTAATAATATTATTCAGGATAATATGAATTATTGCTTCGATAATGAAAAATATTTGTGTAATGACAATTATTGAAACAATAGTAATATAAAATATCAATGCAAAGAATTATTGAATTAATAAAATAAAATCTTGAACAATAATTATCTGTAACAATTATTGAGGAATGCCTCTCACGTAAGAATCAATAATTGGTGCAATACCAGTATCTAGCTATTGTGCAACAACGCCAGATTAGTGTGTTTTAACCAAAGGGTATTCCAACAAGACAACTACGCCAAGTTATTTTTAAACAACTTATATTTGTCGTTTTCTTCCTCCAATCGCTTTCAGTTATGGGGCCCACACATGGTTTGCCCTGTCGTGCATTTAATATTCTGACAAAGATGAATATTCCATTTAACAAACGAATATTCCCGACAACAATGAATATTTTATAACCGCATACTTATTTAAAATATTTGTGCATTTTACCCATAACTTTCCACATTAATCAAATCAACCCTTACTATTTCAACATAATAAATAAAGGAAATTCCATTTATTTAAAAAAAATAAAAATCGGGGTCTTACAAATGCCATTTGATGATATTACAGTTGTGTTCCTCGGTTGAACATACTCATTATCTCGCTTCTAATAATGGAGCCATTTACAACATCCGAATATAAAGAAAATTTATGAGAGATAAGATATTGTCGAATCTCGGGCTTTAGACCTCTCGAAACATCCTCGTCATTCGTTCCTCATTTTCGACCAAATGAGGTGCAAAACCGATAACTCGCAAACTTCGCCTCGTCTTTGGGACACATGTCATGTTGTTTTGTTCAAATCGATAAACTCCACCTCCTTCATATGATTTAATACTTTCGTGAAAGTACTTGTCATTGAATAGTTTCAAATGTTTTCCAAGACATGTTGAGTGCGGTACCGGTGGGTACGCTTCACGACTCTCCACCCAGTGAGTCCGCACTCACCGCATGGAACATAAAGGTGGCGAATGGAACCTTTTGTTCCTCCGCGCATCCCAAGACATCGAATATCTTGGTAATTTTTTGACACACGCCGCCATGATCGGATCCGGCTTTCCCTTAAATTCGTGGTCCCAACTCTTTGAATCTTGCTTTTGTGACAAGCCGCGCATCGCTATCATTTCCACAGTATTACGTGCACGAAGTTTCCTCGTCTAGTTTTGCATAAAATGCAAAAACTTCGAACATCCCATCATTCATCATTTGTTCGAGAGTGTTGTTTACGGGAGGATTATTGCCTTCTGTTATGCGTTCTCCTAGTTTGTAACTAAAGGTTGTTCCACGCCTCATACACTCCATTGTTAACGTTCTCGTGACCATTCTTAAATCGCCATAAAACAAGGGTTAATTAAACAAATTAACATATCACATAATATCCCTATATTATGATCGACCAACAAATAAGCTTAGATAGGACACACTAACGAAGGATTTACTCATCTCTCCCTCCTAGTTCTATTTCCCGATCTCTCCGCCAGAGACCATATCCCTAAGCTTTGATATTAACCGTGACGCCCCCAAAATAGGTATACAACACCCATTACGAGTCGCCAAATACATGGTACGTAAAGCAAACTACAACTTCAATAATACAATTGTCGCGGTAAAATACGACAACACATCACGTGAGTTTAAATACAAATATTATCTTCTAGACAATATCCACACTCAGATAAGTCTTCATTACAATTATTCAAACACTATTTTACGAAATAGTGACGATCGCTAAAACATCTTTCTAGAACCATCACTGCACTCGAACTAGTTCATGCTATGTTCTCACCTCCCGAGAAAAATGGAACAAAAAAGGAAAAGGGTGAGCTCAACTAGCCCAAGAAGAATATTATGACTAAGATAATATACAACAAATTATCGTTAGTCTTCAACAGGAAAAATCGATAAAATATAATAGACAACAAGTTTTAGATCAACAAGCTGCGGTAGGAAAACAACAATCCATTAGAAAGAGTCAAGAGAGAGAAAGAATTCTACTATCTTCTAAGATTTAAAAGCCAATCATCAATATTTTATCCATGTAACATCAATCAATATATATCTTGAATCAAATATTCATCTTCGCACTACAGGCCAAAGATATTCATTTGTATCACCAATTAGTCATGTTCATCTCAACACCTGTTCATACTTGCACTACGGGCCAAAGAAATTCATTAGGTAATCATTCATCTTTGAACTACAGGCCAAAGATATTCATTTGTATCATCATTTAGGACTGAGGATGATGAAAAATATTTTAAAGAAAACGAATCCAGTGAGATAACAGATCAAATATTAAGGATTCGTATTACAGTTTATCCAAGTTCTATAATATTCCAAAATAACCAATTTTGAAGCAGAATTCAAAAATAATGATCAAAACGTGGATACAATCAAAGATAGTAACCATAATAGACAACTTTGACAAAAAGAAGAAAATTTCATTTTTCGGTGAATAGTGCTGTATTCGTGAATAGTGCCGTATACGTGAATAGTAACCCCGACACAAAAAGTTCCAAATTTGATAAAAAGTTCATACCAATATTTCGGCATAATGATATTGAAGAAAATATCATTTAAGAAGAAGATAATATCCCTTACCTAAAAATATCAGTAATTCTGATCGGAATATCGGTATAAGGCTGAAGGAAACTTGCACTGATGAATAGAAACTCACAAAATATCTAAATACTCACAAAATACACTCAATAATCTAGAGAGAGAAAGAGAGAAAGCTTATGTTTCTGGTGTGATTTTCAATTCTAACTTAGCCCTCTATTTATAGAAAAATGTTAGCAGACTTGATCTGCAACCTGATGGCTTTACCTACTACTATTCCCACCCACCACATTTGAAATAAAATTCAGCACAATTCTTCACTAACCACAAGTGGGGCCCATTCAATTCTAGAATTTTCCACCAAAATGCTAAATTCGGATACTTCAACAATTTCTGAACCAGTCACCTCTTAAAATTCATAACAAATCATACGTTCATTTTTAACGGTTCAAAATTTGTGGACACATACCCAACTTATATATGTATAACATATCCAAAAATTACAACGATCCAACTATTCGGATTAAAAATTATAACTCACTTAATATATCTCAAAAAACACCTTTGGTTTAATTTTTAATACCTTCATTCCTACAAAAATACCGATAAAACACCTCAACATTAACTCTTTCATTTTTAACCACAATAAATATATCCAACATTTATATCCACATAAAATAAATATTTCTTTATCATATGAATCAATAATTAATTATTCACAAATAATATTCTGTAATCACATTTATGACAACTAGGTGCTCCGTGAAAGAGGGCCTTTCCAATAAGAATTTCTCCTCATCTTGGCCAAGCAATTAGGTGACCAAACCTCTCTTTGATGTAACTTTCTAGACATTGCCAATAATGCTATCTAATAATATTATTCAAATAATATGAATTATTGATCCGATAATGGGAAAATCAGGCGGTGACAATTATTGAAACAACAATAATATAAAATATCAACGCAAAGAATTATTAAATCAATAAAATAAAATATTGAAGCAAGAACTACTATAACAATTATTGAGTAGTGCCTTCTTTACGTAAGGATCAATAATTCATCAATACCGCATCCACGCCAGACATCGTATTTTAACCACGGGTATTCCAACAAAAGTGTTTACTGTGAATAACTACGCTGGCGTTATTTATAAAAACTCAAACTTGTCGTTTTCTTCATCCGACAATTATTACATTATGGGGCCCATTAATTGACTACGCGCCGTGCATCGAATATTCCCAGACAACAAGAATATTCCACGACCAAATGAATATTCCCCGACAACTATGATTATTTTATAACCACTTGCATATTTTGCAAAATTTTCACATTTCACCCATAACCAAAGTTATTATATCAAAGTAATACCTTATTATTCACAATAATAAATAAAGGAAATTTGATTTTATTCATTAAAAAGTTGGGGTCTTACATTAAAAGTCCATCATCGATATTTTATCCATGTAACATTAATCAATATACATCTTGAATCAATTAGTCATCTTTGCACTACATGTCAAAGATATTCATCAGTTGGTCATGTTCATCTCAACACTTGTTCATCGTTGCACTACGGGCCAAAGATATTCATCAATAAATCATTCATCTTTGAACTACAGGCCAACGATATTAAGTAACATCATCATTTAGGACTGAGGATGATGAAAAATATATTTTAAAAAAACGAATCTAGTGAAACAAAATAACAAATATTAAAGATTCGTATTTCGGTTTATCCATGTCCAAAAATACCTCATAAGTAATCATAGTGGAGTAAAATTCAAGAATGATCAAAACATGGATACAATCAAAGCTAGTATCCATAATAGATATTTTGGACAAAAGAAGAAATTTTCATTTTTCGGTGAATAGTGTCGTATACGTGAATAGTGTCGTATACGTGAATAGTAAACCCGACACAACAAGTTCTAAATTTGATAAAAAGTTCAGATCAATACTTCGGTATAATGATATTAAAAGAAATAGTATCATATATGAAGAAAATAACATCCCTTACCTCGAAAAGACAAAGACTTTTCGAGTGGAATCTGGATATAGTCTTTCAAGGAACTTGCATCAGATAGCAACACTCAAAGTATCAAAATACTCATAAGAATACGCCGATAATATAGAGAGAGAAAAGAGAGAAAACTTCGTTTACGGTGTGATTTTCAATTCTAACCTAAGCACCCTATTTATAGGAAAATGCTTAGAACACCAAAGTAAAAAATTTAATAAAATATTAATATATATATATATATATATATATAATTTTCAAGCCCACCTTAGACAACTGATCTCAGCTCATTATGCACATGTTAGTGTAGCACACAAAACAAAAAAAATGTTTTTCTTAATAAACATAAATAAAACTTCCAAAAATCAATTATTTCAAAACTTCGGAACTTCAATAATTCATAATAAATAGCCCTTTTGTCAGAAAAATTCGAACCTTATATCTTTTCCATAGCAAATTCAATTCTCTACAACTTTGCAGAAGAAAGTTTTTCCAAATTTTAAACAGAAATTGACCAAAATCCATAAACGGACGATTTTACATGCTATAATCAACTTTCAGTCAAGAAATGGGGTCTATCGACACACAAAACATGTGTTAATCATTTAATGCAACAAAAATACTCTTCCTCCTCATATACTCATATATCCCACATTCATTGTAAAAATATCACAATTATTATATTATAATAATATAATAAAATATTATTTTATCAGAAAAGATAACATATCAATTTTTAACAATTGTCACTTTAAAAATTTTCTCCATCTATATCCACATAAAATCAATATTTTCTCATCATATAAATCAATAATTAATTATTCACAAATAATATTACGTAATCACAATCATCGACAACCGGTAGTTCCTCAGAAAAGAGGGGCTTTCCAATAAGGATTTCTCCTTACTGGCGCGCAATTAGGTGACCAAACCTCTCCTTAGACAGAACTTTCTAGACATTGCCAATAATGTTATCTAATAATATTATTCAGATAATATGAATTATTGCTCCGATAATGAAAAATATTGTGTAGTGACAATTATTGAAACAACAGTAATATAAAATATCAACGTAGCAATTATTGAATCAATAAAATAAAATATTGAACAGTAACTACTGTAACAATTATTGAGTAGTGCCTTCTTACATAAGAATCAATCATTGGTGCAATACCGTATGCTACTGTGCAACAACGCGTAGACATCGTATTTTAACCACGGGTATTCCAACAAGATAATTCAGAATAACTACGTTGTTATTTATAAACAACTTATACTTGTCGCTTTCTTTATCCAATCGCTTTAGTTATGGGGCCCACAAAAGGCTGCTTGCCGTGCATTTAATATTCCCCGACAACAATGAATATTTTATAACCACTTGCTTATTTAAAAATATTTGCGCATTTTACCCATAACTAACCACATTAATCAAATAAACCCTTACTATTTCAAAATAATAAATAAAGTTAATTTCATTTTATTAATAAAAAAAAAATTCGGGGTCTTACAACCTCCCCTCCTTGTGAAATTTTATCCTCGAAATTGACGTACATACCTGGTGTTTCGAAAAGGTAAGGATACCTTGCTTTTCATTTGCTTTCCAACTCCGTGTCATTTCTTCAATAAAGCATGGTTCCTCCACAAAACCTTAACTTGCGGTATGACCTTTGTGCGTAGGACATGCTCCTTCCTATCCAAGATCTTGACAGGTACCTCCTCGTATGTTAAATCTTCGGCTATTTTGTCTGGTTCAAACTCAATAACATGGTTCGGTTCATCCACATAATTTCGTAACTTCGATACGTGAAAAACGTTATGAACACGCGACATACTTGGCGGTAAAACGAGTCTATAGGCCCTAGTTCCTATTCGATCGAGGATTTTAAATGGACTAATAAATCGAAGGTTTGAGCTTTCCTCACATCGTCGATTCTCGCTTTTGAAATAACAACTTCTTGCACCTCCTTCTTCATATTCATCAGCTCCGGTGTGTAGCTTGAGCGGTTTTAACTTTATCGATTAAAGTCGATTTTACTCGTATATCATCACGTGATCCATAGAGTCTTTAACTCTATCTCTATCATTTGTAAGTCATACCAAATGGGTCTTTTTGTTAAAAACATTGCACTCGTAACCACATACGATTTTCTACTCAATATGTCAGCTACCACGTTCGTATTTTTTTCAGGATGGTATGGTCAGAACAGGTGCCAAAATGAGTCTCCTCTTGAGTTCTTCGAAGCTCTTCCCACATTCTTTGCTCCATTCGAATTTTGTATCTCTACGAGTCAGCTGAGTTAATGGAGTAGCGATTCGAGAAAATCTTTCCACGAATCTTCGATAATAACCAACTAAGCCTAGAAAGCCACGTATGTTGATTACTGACTTAGGTTGCTCTCAACTATGACTCATATCCCAATCTTGGATAGCACGTCACAATGGTACCTATCAGTTTACTACCACATAAATATGGCATCCCCTACGGAGAGTCTGGCTTCAGTGCATTCCACAAAGGAAGTCACCAGATATAGGCTAAGGTACCCACTCCTATAGTTAGGTTTTTACCTCCTGAAGTTCAATAGGAGCCATTTGATATGAGATTTTAGAAATGGGTTTTGTACCGGGTTCAAAGTCGATACAAAATTCAATATCACACTTTGGGAGTAAGCCAAGAAATTCTTCAGGAAATACATCAGGAAATTTACTAATAATAGAAATATCATTCAAATCTGACGTATTTTTGTTCAAGTCCATAACATGGGCTAAGAAAACTTAACATCCGTTTTTCAATAAATGAATGACTTTATGGCTTGATATGAAAGTGTTTGACTTCAATGGTTTGGTTGCTTGAATTGAATAACAAAGTTGCTTAGGAATATGAAAACTAACAACCTTACGAAAGCAATCAATTTTGGCATGATGAGTAGTTAATCAATCAATCCCTAAAATCACATCAAAAGCAAGTATCTTTAAAGAAATAAGGTCAACAGGTAATGTGATGGTGCCAACTTGGATCAAACAAGATTTATAAATAGTGGATGTAACGAAAGTTTCTCCTAACGGAGTTTCAACAGATAAGTCAAAGTCTAATTTTCTCCGGAGTCAAGTTTAAATGTTAAGTATAAGCAGGAGAGATAAATGAATGGGTAGAACCGGTATCTAATAGGGTATAAACTTCAGAAGAATTTATAATTAACTAACCCGTGCTAACCGTTCGGGTTCCTCGATTCGACGACCACAACAAACGCTCTTCCGAGAACTGATTGACTTTGACTTTTTTGGGATGACCTTTTGAGTCACCATCCTCATTGGATCGGTTTTCGCTACCGTATAATCTCAAGCGATATGACCTTCTTTTCCACAATTATAACATACCTTGGAAGGTTGTGAGCAGTTTGGACTTATGTGTCCCTCTTCTCCGTGATCTCGTAGCATCTAATGGCGGTCTTTCTCCTCCCTAAAAATTCGTTATTCTTTGGCATGATAATTTCCTCCACAATGGTTATCATTGTTAGATGATCGTCGCCACTGCCGATGACGATTATCATCGAAGTTATTGGTCATTATTCTTTGATTGGTGACTCATTATCACGCTCCAGTAACTGAGCCCTATTAACAACATCTAAATATAAACAAAGTTTGTGAGAAATTACGTATTGACGTATTTTGGGTTTCAAACCTCGCAGAAATATTCGCGTCATTATCTCCTCATTATCAACCAAATGGGATGCAACACGTTCATATTATTTTACTCCAGCTTGATGAACTCTACCTCCTTCATGTGATGAATATTTTCGGGAAAGTACTTATCGTTGAACAATTCTTTGAACTTCTCCCAAGACATCTTCAGTGTGACAGGCTGAGTACGCTTTACGGATTCCCACCAATAATCTGCCTCTTTTCGCAACATGAAGGTGGCGAAAGGAACCTTTTACTCCTCTGAGCATCCCAAGACATCAAATATCTTAGTGATCTGCTTTATCCACGTCTCTGCGGTAAGTGATTCTGGCTTTCCCAAAAACTCCGGTGGTCCTAACTCCTTGAACTGCTTAGCGGTGACCATCCGTGAGTTGCCAGTGTTTCCACCTGCATTTTGAACAGTAGTCTCTCTCGTTTGGTTTTGCATGAATTCTAGAAAGTTCCTAAACATACCATCGTTCGTCATTTGGTCTGGTGTTATTGTTTACGGGAGGTTATTGCCTTCCTTATCCTGGGTATTGATCAGTGGTGACTCAACGGTCTCATGTGCTCCATTCCTTATATCAACATCTTCAGATGCCATTTTACTGTTACAAAACAATGGTTAATTGACATGCCACATATTAACCCTATATTCTGACTGACCAATTAAATAACAAATAAGCTTAGGTAGGACACATTAGCGAAGGATTTACTCGTCTCTCCCCTCGTAGTTCTATTCCCCGATCTCCGCCAGAGACCATACCCCTAAGCTCTGATACCAACTGTGACGCCCCCAAAATAGGTATACATCACCCATTCTGAGTCGCCAAATACATGGTATAGAAATAACTACAACATCATTAATACAATTGTTGTGCAAAATACGACACATAAAATGTGAGTTTAAATACAAATATTGTCTTCTAGACAATATCCACACTCAAATAAGTCCTCATTACAATTATTGATACACTATTTTACAAAATAGTGAGGACTACTAAAACAACTGTCTTGAACCTTTACTCCACACCCCGACTAGTTCTCGCTATATTCTCGTCTCCTGAGAAGAAAAATGGAACAAAAAGGAAAAGGGTGAGCTCAACTAGCCCAGTAAAAAATATTATGACTAAGATAATGTACAACAAATTATCCTATGTCTTCAACAGGAAAAAATCTGATAGAATACAATAGACAACAAGTTTTAGATCAACAACTGTAGCGAAAATAATAATTCATTAGAAGAGTTAAGTAGATAATGAAATCTACTATCATCTATGAATTTAAAAGTCCATCATCGATATTTTATCCCTGTAACATCAATCAATATACATCTTGAATCGATCATCTTTGCACTACTGAGCCAAAGATATTCATCGATTAGTCATGTTCATCTCAACACTGCTCATCTTTGCTTTCACGGGCCAAAGATATTCATCAATAAATCATTCATCTTTGCACTACAGGCCAAAGATATTAAGTAACATCATCATTTAGGACTGAGGATGATGAAAAATATATTTTAAAGAAAACGAATCCAATGAAATAAAATAACAAATATTAAGGATTCGTATTTCGGTTTATCCATGTCCAAAAATACCTCATAAGTAATCATAGTGGAGTAAAATTTAAGAATGATCAAAACATGGATACAATCAAAGCTAGTATCCATAATAGATATTTTGGACAAAAAGAAGAAATTTTCATTTTTCGGTGAATAGTGCCATATTCGTGAATAGTGCCGTATACGTGAATAGTGTCGTATACGTGAATAGTAACCCTGACACAAAAAGTTCCAAATTTGATAAAAATTTCAGATTAATACTTCGACATAATGATATTGAAAGAAATAATATCATATATGAAGAAAATAACATCCTTACCTCAAAAACAGAGTAGATTACATTGGAATCTTTGGATATAGTCTTTGAAGGAACTTGCATCAGATAAAGAACACTCAAAGTATCAAAATACTCACAAGAATACGCCGATAATATAGAGAGAAAGAGAGAAAAACTTGAGTTTTACGGTGTGATTGTCAATTCTAACCTAAGCACCCTATTTATAGGAAAATGCTTAAAACACCAAAGTAGAAATTTAATAAAAATATTAATATATATATATATATATATATATATATATATATATATATATATAATTTTCAAGCCCACCTTAGACAATGATCTGACTCTCACTCATTATGCACATGTTAGTGTAGCACACAAAACAAAAAAATGTTTTTCTTAATAAACATAAGTAAAACTTCCAAAAATCAATTATTTCAAAACTTCGGAACTTCAATAATTCATAATAAATAGCCCTTTTGTCAGAAAAATTCGAACCTTATGTCTTTTCCATAGCAAATTCCATTCTCTACAACTTTGCAGAAGAAAGTTTTTCCAAATTCTAAATAGAAATTGACCGAAATCCACAAACGGGCGATTTTACAGGCTATAATCAAATTTCAGTCAAGAAATGGGGTCTATCGACACACAAAACATGTGTTAATCATTTAATGCAACAAAAATACTCTTCCTCCTCATATACTCATATATCCCACATTCATTGTAAAAATATCACCATTATTATATTATAATAATATAATAAAATATTATTTTATCAGAAAAGATAACATATCAATTTTTAACAATTGTCACTTTAAAAATTTTCTCCATCTATATCCACATAAAATCAATATTTTTCTCATCATATAAATCAATAATTAATTATTCACAAATAATATTATAGAATCACATCATCGACAACCAAGCCGGATTCTCGGAAGAGGGCTTTCCAATAAGGATTTCTCTCATCTGCGCGTAATTAGGTGACCAAACCTCTCCTTAGATGTAACTTTCTAGACATTGCAAATAATGCTATCTAATAATATTATTCGGATAATATGAATTATTGTCAGATAATGGAAAATAATCGTAAAGTGACAATTATTGAAACAACAAAGAATATAAAATATCAACGTAGCAATTATTGAATCAATAAAATAAAATATTGAATAAAGAATTATCGTGTAATAATTATTGAGCATAAGAATCAATCATTGAGTACAATACCGTAGTCTTCTTCTTCGTGCAACAACGCCAGACATCGTGTTTTAACCACCGTATTCCAACAAGATAATCTTGAATAAATTCTATCAAGTTATTTATAAACAACTTATACTTGTCATTTTTTCATCCAATCGCTTCAAGTTATGGGGCCCACAAAAAGTACTGGCGTCAGTGCATTTAATATTCCCCACAACAACAATGAATATTTTATAACCACTTGCTTATTTAAAAATATTTGCATTTTACCCATAACTAACCACATTAATCAAATAAACCCTTACTATTTCAAAATAATACATAAAGGAAATTTCATTTTATAAAAAAAAAAAAATTCGGGGTCTTACAACTATAATTATTATTACTTTATTACTATTATTATTATTATTATTATTATTATTATTATTATTATTATTATTATTATTATTATTATTTTGAATTAAAATTAGAATGAAACTGAACCGTACTTGATCTTTTCCGCTCAAACCAATTAGAATGAATCTGAATCTTTGTTATATAAATTACTATTACTATTACTATTATTATTATTATAATAATTATAATTATTATTATTATTATTATTATTATTACTATTACTACTATTATTATTATTATTACTATTACTATTATTATTATTAGTAGTAGTAGTAGTACTATTATTATTATAATTATAATAATAATTATTTTTAGTACTATAATTATTTGTTTGTGTATGTGTATGTGTGAAAATGAGAGGAGAGAAAGATTTTGTGTGTGAACATGAGAGAGAGTAGTGTGTATGAGTGAATTTGATTTGGGCGAGAAGAAATATGAGCGTTTAGATTAAGTTAGAAAAATTAAGTTAGAATGAATCTGAACCGTCCTTGTGCTTTGTCAAATTAAATATTCAAAATATGTTCTGTTTTAGTATATAGATTTTCTACCGATTATTTTGAAAAGTGGGTAAATAGGGGTCCATAAAATAATCAAAATTTACATCAAGTACTTCATAAAAAAAATATCCTCAATATTTTTAACAACATTTATTCATCGTTATTATAACTCCCAATATTAACAACCAGATCATTCCCAAGAAAGAGGGGGCTTTTCGATAAAGAATTCTCCCTATTGGCGAGAAATTAGGTGACCAAACCTCTCCTCGACAGAACTTTTTAGACATTGTTAATTATGCAAATAATAATATGAATAACATGTCATCTCAATTATTGATTTAATAATATATAAAATATCTATAAAAATTGAATAAAATAACGTGAGATACTATGCAGCAATTACTGTAGAAATAATTGAACAAAACTGAGTGACTTCTCACGTAAGCATCAATAATCAATATTGTGTGCTACTATGCAACCACGCCAGACATCGTACTTTTTTTATCATGGGTGATTCAACAGTTAACGGTAAAACTTCTGCCGTTATTTTCATAAAAAGATATTTTTGTCATTTTCTAACTTCGACAGTAATTCCGTTGTGGGGTCCACCAATGATTGTGTCGTCGTACGAATATTCCCCAACAAAAAGTATATTCCCAGACCAATCGAACATTATATAACCACTTGCTTACTTTGCAAAATTTATAAATATTACCCACAACTATAACATTATATCAAATTCACACCACAATATTCAAAAAAAATATTTTGAAAAAATTTAATTCACAAAATTTTGGGTCTTAAAAATTTTGCCTCTAACATAGAGAGAAAGACTTGCCAAAATTTTTGCTACAAAAATTTCTGAATCAGTCACATTTTAAAATTCATAACAAATCATACGTTAATCTTTAACAGTTCAAAATTTGTGGACATATACTCAACTTATATATGTATAACATAACCAAAAATTACAACAATCCAACGGTCGGATTATAAATTATAACTCATGCAATAGAGCTTAAGAACACTGATTTTTCGGACTATGAGTCATTCAAACCAATTTCACTCAAATAATCACCAAGAAAAATTCACAATGAATTTTTGGGTGATTCGAATTTTTGAGGTTAGCTTACTTCCGGGACATTCTTTTGATATATGTCTCATCTCTTAACTCATTATACACAAAGAGTTATGGATTTTACAAAATCAAGTAGTAAACTAATTTTTTCTGAAAATCTCCATATTTTGTTCTTTTGATTTCTTGATTTCTTTCCTTTGATTCATATTTTTGTAAGTTTAATCTATCACATACAAACATAAATACACCAACATCTTAACTTAACTTCTATCATGAAATTCAAAGTATTAATAAATGTTTTATTCATTTCCTTATTGGATTTTCTTCTTCTTCTTTCTCTTTCTCTTTCCTTTCTTTCTTCTCTCTTTTCTCTCTTTTCCTTTTGTTGAAGTTGGCTACGGGAGGGAGTGTATAGATAATCATTCTCCCTTTCTCTCTTTTTCTTTCTCCCACTTTTTCTTTTTCTCTCTCCCCCCTTTTTATCTGCTTTCCCTCTTTTTCTTCCGTTCTTCCCTATTTTTCTTTCTTTCTTTTCTTCCTTTTCTTTCTGTCATCCCCACATGTTTCCCCCATTAGTTTCACATATCAGCCGCCAACATGGCTAAAAATTATTTTCTTTATTTTTTCATTTATCCGATTAATTGTTCATTTGACCATTTATCAATTTAACATTTTGCAATTTTAGAATAATAATCATAAATTAAATTAGACTTTTATTTCATAAAAGTCGGGGTCTTACAAATATACAACAATAAATGTGAAAAAAATATTCAATTTTGTTCTAAATTGACCAAATATTTTTCTAACAATATGTATACATGAAAATGTAATATCGTGAATTTTATGGATTTTTTGAATTTTTTTTTACTATTAATGCAATTACCTTTTATATAAATAATAATTGATAGTAAAATAATTTAAGACACTAAAACAATCCAATTCTCAACACTAATAAGTGGAGAACTTGTAAACATGCCTATGAAATAACAGGAAAAAATTTGGGCCAAAACACATTTCTGGACAATTTTCTAAACCATTTTTAAACCACTTTAAATAACTAAAAATATTTTTTGAAAATATTTTTATTTACTGAAAAAATTCAGAAAAATATTTTAAGTGACCCAAAAATAAAAATAATTTTTTTTGTAAAAAAGTTATTTTTAAAAAAATGTCCAGAAGGTGGCGCGTGCATCCCACGTGCTAATAGCGCGAATGGGCGTCTGCAGCAACCTTTGTTATAAAAAAAATCTGTCTTGTGGCCTCCACACGCTGACGTATCTGACGCGCATTGATGCACGCTGACTTCAGTGTCTTCTTCTTCCTCACCAGACCAAAAGCAAAATTACAATTTGGTACCCTTTTAAAAAAATCATAATTAATTTTACAAAAGTCCAAAAAATACAAACTTTATATTTCTGGAATCGCGACCGGCGACATGTACTATTTTAATATTTAAAGAAAATATACTTTTGATTTCTATAGAAAAACATATTTTCATTTGAAAAAACGTAAATGCGAATTAGGGTTTGTGTTTTCTCTCAAAATATAAATTCAATTGCAATGATATTTTGCAGGTGTCTTAACATGAATGTGGACTACATCATACTGTATTTTCATCCTCTAATATGTACTCTACCATATTATGTCATTAATGTCTTATTTCAAGTTTTCTAGTGTAAAACCAAAAATAATGACAAAATATTTATGCGAGATTAGGTATAGCATATAACCTGGCTCTGATGCCAATGTTACAAATTTAAATGGAAACTAACATGTAAATAATACTTACATATGAATCAGTTAGTATCCACGTAAAGCGAAACGATTGAACCCAAAATGCTAAATCTATAAGTTTACACCACAAACACAACTACCACGATCCTTCATACTTCTCGTCAATATAAAGTTGTTACTAGCAACAATGCGAACGAACTAAAGTGTTCACACCAAGTATACCCAAGCCTATTGATGGAAGCTTGAAAACACTAGAGAGAGTGTATTTCAAGAGAAATTGTATGAGGGAAATAATGCGTTATTTTTCCTTAACCCTACTCACTGTAGGCATTAGTATTTAACGATAAAACCCAATCAAAATGTGATAAGTCTACAACGGACTAAATCAAGAGAATTATTGAAATAACCCGGGTCAAATCCCGAGTTCGGAATAAATCTCGGGTCAAATCCCAAGTCCAAATCGAATTAAATCCATCAAAATAAGGCCTCAAACTACTGGCCCAATAGTATCTTATTTGGGTCATCTTAGCCCACCACAGGCTCCCAAAAGGTCATGACTTAAAGGTACTATTGGTAGTAACTTATTTCCTTATATGCAGACAAATTTTCCCCCTATCTTTCGATGTGGGACTGGGGTGTTACAAACTCCCCCACTTAAATTTTCTCGATGCATCTCGCCGAACCGATCACACACACGGCCCAAAGATCTTTTGCATCTCTAGCCATTGTGGGATAATATCTACTGCTTCAGATCCCCACCTCCGAACCTTCATCTCTCCATCAGGATAATACCACCAAATTTTCGTGTCCCCACCTCCCAAGAACTGATCGGATGACCCAATTCGAAGCTTTCGAGAGTTGGCTTTGATACCATATGAAACAACCTGGGTCAAATCCCGAGTCCGAAATAAATCTCGGGTCAAATCCCAAGTCTGAATCGAATCAAATCCATCAAAATAAGGCCTCAAACTACTGGCCCAATAGTATCTTCTTGGGTCATCTTAGCCCACCACAGGCTCCCAAAAGGTCATGACTTGAAGGTACTATTTGTAGTAACTTATTTCCTTATATGCAGACAAATTTCCCCCCTATCTTTTGATGTGGGACTGGGGTGTTACAATTATCTCATATAAATTCCTAACCATATCAAGTACTCCCCATGTTCCTAAAAGATTGTCGTTTAAGGTTAATGCACACAGATTAAGTAATATAATTAATACCTAGTAAAAATATTATACTACCCTTATTAATTGTCTCAACCAATTATTCTATTTCCAATGTTTCTTATTCAATTCAACCAATTACTTCTTATTCAACAAATTACTACTTGGATTATAGCATTGAATTGAATAAGAATCATTGGGAAGGGAAGAAAACTTTAAATATGAGAAAGCTTTAAATAAGGGTAAAGTAGGGAAAAATAGCTAATGTGTATTAATACTCAAAACGACAATCTTTTTGGAACAAAAATTACTTCCTAAAACGACAATCTTTTAGGAACGGAGAGAGTATTATTTTAAATACTTCAAAGTGATATGAGACTTTCAATTCCAATTAAATTATGGATTAATTACATATTTTAGTATATTTTTAGAAATAATTACAATAATGGTGCATAGATAAAATAATTACAAAAATAATACATTTTTATATATTTATTTACAAAATTAATACATTTAAATATCCTTTAATCGTGGCCCACGATTATCTCCCTTATCTCTTCCGTTAAGTTTTGGAAAGGAGAGATCTTTTCAGTTGTTCTTCTTTTTCTTCCTCTTCACAATTTATTAGCATATATAAATTTGAATCTCACTCGCGTTCACTGGCAATGCTTTGGCATTATGCAGTATCACGTCCACAGTAGTATTAAACTTAAACATATAAACTCCACTCCCGTACGTCGAGTTCCGATTCGTCGGCGGACTCATGACGTCGTAAAGACCGGAGAAGTTATGCGACGGCGGCTTGGGAGTATTAACTTTCCTGTCCCTTACACCTACTGAAATCCAGTAGTTCTTGGATGGATCTTGGTCAATTTTGAATAGGACTGAATAGCTCTCGCCAGAATAAATGTCCATATCGTCCACTGAAAATGGCTAGACATAATTTGTTGAGCTGTTGTCTTCACTTAATTTGATGGGTTGTTGTCATTACTTAAGCTTGACCATTTCAGAAGTTAATAAAATCATTGTGTCAGGAATAAACATGTGAAAGATATTCCTATTTAATATATGATTTGATTATGATATATATGAATGAATATGCAAGTATGCTTGCATTAAGAAAAGCTGTAAAGTCCTTTGATAGATAATAGAAATATATGTACAAGGACTTAGAATGAATTGATCAAATATGTTAGGTTGATCCTACATAAGCAAAACAGCTTTATAAAGTCCTTAAAAAGAAATGATGTACAAGAACTATAAATATAGAAAGATCAAGCTTGTTAGGTTGATCTTATGATGCAATAGACAGGCTTGTCTGATCGTCGAGCAGTGCACCAGAAGTCGTAGTCTGCCAGGAGAGTCAAGGGTAACTCGAGAGTTATCGAGGCAGAATAGGAGTATGCAAGATAGTAGATCTCGGAGTTCGTAGACTGCCAGGGGAAACGAAGAAGGACCGTAGTGTGTCGAGTAGAGCTTCCTCGGGATCGAGTAGAGCTTCCTACGAACAGACCGACCATCTGCCAAAGCCAAGACAGAAATATAGACTACACTCAGAGTCATAGAGTCTACTGATGTCGAAGCCAAGTCAAGGATCGTAGATCACACTCGTAGTTCGTAGAGTCTATTGATTACATACAGAGATCGTAGTTAAGCAAGATCAGATGAAGATAACAAGCACAAAGCAGAAATCATAGAGTGTCAAGATCTGATCTCGGGATCATAGTGTCTCAGACAAGCTTAAATCAATCGTAGAGTGCGTAACTCACGACCTCAATGTAAGTGCTCACAATGCCAAGGTAGAATCGTAGAGCATATACGGTTCTCAACAAATGAGCACTCCCAGAATATCCAAAGGAATGAAGCCTCTGGTTGGCACTGCAAAGATGCATTCCACCTTAAGGGAACTAGAAAGCACTCAACGAATGGCATGCAGGCTAGCAGAAGATCTAAGCACCAACCCAATCAGCATCAAGATTGAGTTGTAAGGCCATTCATGATGAAGTCTTCCATGAGGAGATCTAAAGAAGACTTCAGAAGCTGACTAAGGAAAGTCAGCAAATGCAGTAGCTATCAAGTGAACAGAAGACAATGATCTTGGAAGCAACCAAGATTGTAGTGTTTTCCAAACAAAGAAAGAACTGATGGAAGATGAACCGAGATACTGGTCAGCCTCTAAAGAGCAAGGCTAAAGTGATTAAGTGCAGGGTCAGTTCATTGATGATAAGTGAACGGGAGATCACAAGGAGAAAGCAAGCTGGACGCGCCACAAATCTGAAGTATCTTGATATTCAAAAGGGGACCAGAGCAAGGAATTAAGCCATCAGTCTCTGAGAACAGTCAAAGCAAACAGAAGTATTAAAGCACTGCACAATAGAAGGAAGAGGTGTACTACATTGGAGATCCAATCAACACTCTTCAAGATCGTAGTGTTAACTCTACCAGTCAATGAGCAACACTCAATAAGACACTACGATCAGGTCCTCGAAGACGTGCATCAGAATCGTAGAGTTCAAACACCCAAAGATTGAAGCATTGGCAATGATTCAATCTGAAGGATGGTATTCAGATAAAAGCTTATTGAGAGCATCGATGTAAAAGGACAACCTCTGATCGAGAAATCAGAAGAAGGAAATAAAGTCTTCGACCTACCCAAGACATTAAAGTGACAACTCGACGGGTAGGTGAAACGAAGAAGCTCGCAATGTCGATAAAGTATGACATGTCACATCGTTGATCTACCTCTCATCAACTCGAGATCGTGTGAAGATATTTGAATAGCCTTCAACGGCTACTTTCCAACGAAAGGATTGGGAAGGAGTATAAATCTAGAAGAGCTTCAAAGATTGAAGGTTGTTAGAGTTGCTGAGTTTAGAGATAAGGTGTACTGATCTAAACCATGTGAGATAGTGAGTCCAAAGGCTCACTCTACGATCCACCAAGAACACTCAGAAGTCAGAAAAAGAAAGAAGTAGAAGTGTGAGTTCTACTATGTAGAAGTGAGAGTTCTACTACATGAAGAGTGTTCTGAACTACCGAGAGAAAGAAGAGCATCATGTCATCTTGATGTCCATCATGGGAAGACTCTAAGTACAATATAGAAGAGCCTACAGTCATCTTATCAAGTCCATCATGAGAAGGCATCAAGTAGCAAGAAAGAAGATCACAAATGCCATCTTGGTGTCAAGCATGAGAAAGCTTCTAAATACCTAATGTAAGAGCTTACGGTCATCTTAGAAGCCTATCATATGTGTACCATCAAGTACCAAGGAGAAGGATCTTTAAAGGCGCTCATAAAGGGGTCATCCAAGTGGTTGAGTAACCAAGAGTTTGAGCATCATGCAAACACTCAATTGCACTTCAAGGGTGATCAAGCCAAGTCGCTAAGTATAGAAGATGTTCAGAAGAGCATGAAGAAATCTTAGCAAACAAAGACCGACTCCAACAACAACAAACAAACAACTCAACTAAGCTAGGGCCTTGAGGGTCCTTGTCTCAAGGGACTAAAACAGTCGTCAGTCTCGAGGGTCCTTGTCCGGAGGGACTAAATGAAGATTCCAATCCTATTGGGATTGAAGAGTTCCTAGGGAACTAGAGGAGTCCCAAGGCTGCTGGCCTTGAAGAGTTCTTAGTGAACTGAAGTTCCAAGGCTCATGGCCTTGAAGGAATCTTGGTGATTCTGTGGTGCTTCCTTCCTTAGTGGAAATCTCGCTAGTTGAAAGCAGAAGAGTGGATTAGGAGCTTGAGTCTCTGAATCACTTAAAACTCCTTGTGTCTTTTACATTATGTCATTTACATTATGTACCATGACTGCTATAACTTCTATGTATGTTTTAACTGTTTACAACTAAACTTACTCTGCGAACAATGTATGTATGATTATGGATATATCAATAAAGGGGATCTTTTACTTATTCCGCTGTGCTTGAAAAGATTATTATGTTTGTCATATGTTAATTATGAACAATATAATATAAACTAGAAAAGTATTTGAAAGAAAAAGGATCTATTCAACCCCCCTTCTAGATCTATTGTGCCTTCTGAGAACTAACAATTGGTATCAGAGCAGGTTCTCATGCTATATTCAAAAGCTAATCACTTTGAGTCTGATCCCAAGCAGAAACATTATTCTAAACATAGTTTAGTAGTAAGTAGCTTGTTATATGCAGATGAGCTCACATGTTGGAAATATTGTGTATAGGTTAAATGTGTATATACACCTGAAGCTGCTTAGATTGGTCCATGGTCTCGAGTGTTACATCAACAAGACCAATCCTTGCCTACAGTCAATCTTGTAGTCTGAAGACCAGACGAGAGAGCTTAAGAGACATAAATGACAAAGAGTCAAGCATCCACCAGTCTAAAAATGAAAAGACCATACATGCAAAGAAATGTTCATCCAGAGAAGAAAGAGGTTCTCCTCAGATATAGGTCTGGTCAACCAACAGCTGGGTGCAAACTCTGTCAGCTAAAGGATGTCAAAGATCTTAATGCTGAAATTCTCTTGGCCTACATCTTCAAGACCACGACTGATTGATTAAAGGTTAACAAGTGCAATAAGCTGTCAGGAGCAAAAGTAAAGCTATGCACATCATACCTAAACTCAGTATATCTAAGATAAATGACTGTTTAGTAACTGACAGTAAAAAGTACGGTTCCTCACTATTATAAATGTATACATCATAATTGTATCTTCTTATGAACTATAACAGTATTCTGTCAAGGAGTCATAATCTACCTAAAACAGTGAAGAGAGGAAGTTACCTGAGGATGGAAACTCAAATGAATATAAACCTTCTCTCCATCCAAGTTTTAGGTTGAAGATGAAATCTTGAAGGAAATCTGAAATGGGTCATAAAAGCATCACAGGCCTAATAAACTTTATGTGAAGTAATCTTTGCTGGCGGGTTAGTATGTATGTACAAGCCTATGTTCTAGGTGTTCGACAACACACAGAGCATGATCAGTTCTGCAAGAGGATCTTGCTGATTTGTAGAAACTGATCACCTCAATGAATCAACTAGATACTCCTAAATCGTAGAGTTGATTCTCACTCTGTGAACATTTAAACATTGTGAACATAACCCAGTAAATGATGAATCCATAATGAATGTGTTATTTAATGTCAAATCCTACACACATTCACCATGCATCTTAAAATATATTATCTCAAGATAGGTGCATGCATGAATATGTCTGTTGGTGATAAATATGATGATTATCCAAATAAGAGGAACAGGGGTTAAGAAAACTAACCTAGCAGGACCCATTTAATTATGGGTACCAAAAATAGAAATACATTTAAACCTGCAGGTACTTGGTCAGTCTGACCACACTAAGGAATGATGAAGCAGAAGACTTCAGTTAAGAAGACTCAACCAGCAGAAGGCCAAGGACTGTTCAGAATTGATTCTGACAAAATTCCTATATGTCCAAGCCTGTCCTTGAAGACCCTCTGAGCTCATCAGAATGGAGCTCATGGCTGCTAATATGTATATGGAAGCAAGCCATTCAGCCAAAGAAGGAAAGGGCCTTATGTGCTCAAAAGCCAGTCAAGAATGCTATATGAGAAAAATCCTCAAGGAAGCTCACAACAGAAGATTATCGAGCATCATTCAAGAGGAACTTATTGCAAGAGCAGAACTTCAAAAACACAACTGTCAAAGAAGACTACGTTCGTAGTGTTGTCAAATAATCGTAGAGTGATCGATCCCCGAAAATACTTATCTCTACGATACAAGGAGATCTAAGTGATGATGGAGATTCCAATGCCAAGGAGATATGCAAGGTCGCTTTAAAATGAACTCAAGAAGAGGGAATCACATCCATCCGGGAAGATGGCGCACAACAATGGGAGCAAAGTGATCTGTTAAAGAACAACAGCACTGAGATATACTATGAAAAGTTGTACCAGCTACAGAGTCCCACAACTTTATGGCTGATGAACCAAATGAACTCATAGTCAGCAGGAACATCTCAAAACGTACTACTGATAACCTTTCAGCCACCCAACCTAATCGTGAAGTGCCTATGATCAAACATATGATCATAGTGTAAGAGCAAGAGGACACCACGATTTCAAATACAATTGTCCAAAGTTGGTAGAGGACCTCCCCATCAGAAAAGGTCGAATGAGATGTCATTGCAAATCACTTCTATAGCATTTCATCTGGAAAGCGCCTCAGGGACAAACCTGACCTTTAGCTCACTCTAAGAGGTTGGACCTTCCTAAGCTACCTTTTCCTAGAAGAATTGCTTGATCAAATTCATCTCAAGGACCAAGTCAGTCAACGATCATAGAGTTAAGGTTGAAGAGAACTCCACGATCACAGTGCAACCTCAACGATCGTAGAAGATAACTCGACGATCGTAGTCCTACCAAAGGGTACTCCAGTTCACAAGGAGCTTGGAAAATGAGACATTTGCTAAACCATTCAAGTTGAGTAGACAAGTTCGAATACATCAGTGATTGAGCTATGTTGCATCAAAGTAAGGTTAAAAGATAAAGCCATCCACTGCAGCATCTCTCAGAAGTTGATCATTGAGTCAACAAAGGAAATCGTAGAGTCTATAGCTGCCTCATCATGCTACTCTACGAATCAAAAGGTCAACGGTCAAAGCCACGTCAATTAAACGTCTACTCTTCTAAAATGAAATATCTAAATGAAAAGTTATGGAGACTTACAGCTCATTACAGGGCAACGTGCAACCAATGGACGATTGACACATCACTGATTATGCAGAGTTAGAAGAAATTGCCATAAAGACAATTTCAAATCTGCAGACAGTTACCAAAAGTTATCGAACCTTTCTCCCTCCCAATTTCAAACCCTAGAATCCACTCAAGAGCCAAAATCAGTTAACCCTCCAGAGCCTTACCAAATCACATTCAGCCATCTCTTATAAACATCTCTAAATCAGACACCCACATTCTTCGAACTACTCAAATGGAAAACTGGCAAGTAATCACTGGCATTCAGCTCGGAACCAAATTATTTGAGAAATCCGAAAAGAAGTTCAGGGACATTCTCGAGCTTGTGAAGAAAGCTAGATTCTCAGAATGTCTTGAGGCAAGTACTCGAGTCTACATCGACCTGGTTAAAGAGTTCTACTCAAACGCCTCCATCAACTCCGAAACCCTTACTACCAAGGTTAAAGGTCACCGAAGTTAAAATCTTCCGACCTCAATCAATGCCTAGGTTTTCCTAACTAATATCAAGAACCTTGATGATGTCAATACTAATCAAGCGAAGGAGGTTATGGGGTACCAAAGAAACCCTAATCTTAAAGACATGAAGAAGAAGGAGTTTCTTGAAGTGTATGAGTTCCTTGCTGAAATAGTTGGAAAATACATAATGTGCAAGAACACTGCACATGAACACAGTGATTGACCAACAGTTGAAAATAATGTCAGCAATAGTTCTGAAGAAATAAATCGATTTTAGAGCTATCTTGTTCGATCAAATCTCCAAGTGGGTAGAAAAGGATGAGAAGAAGAAGTCCACTGAAAAATCCCTAACCAAGGTGTTTCATGGTAGGCTGCTGAGTATTGTACTGAAGAAGAAGCTAGGAGGGAAAATCAAGGATGATGAGGAATAAACTTTGAATGTGCACAAAGTGATGTCTCCACAATTATTTGTGAACTGGAAGAAGAACCCTAAGGAGAACAAAAGGTCGATAAATGGGAGCAGAAGAGTGAGAGCCTATGCAAAAGAAAAGGAAAACAGAAGAGGCAGAGAACTCTGAGTCTGATGACTCTGAACCAGCAAAAATCACCCCAGCCAAGAAGAAATCTAGAAGTGTGAAGAGAGCCGGAAGTGTGAAGAAAACTCAAACCTCATCAAAAAAGTCTCCTCAAAGGACAAGGATAAAAAAGAAAAAGTCCTAACTGTTGAAACAACAAAGAGGAGAAGCAGCAGGTTGCTTCAAGGGCCAGTCAGCAAGAAAGCTAAGGTGAAAGACAAACCAGCCTCAGCTTCCCAAAACAAAGACATCTGCTTTGGCCAAGAGAGACGTAGAGTTAAAGGGAAGAAAAAGAAACAGATGTCAAGGCCTGGGCCCACAGACATGCACAACATCCAAAGAATGAAAATGAAGTGATGTGATGGAAGAAATTGCAAGATCTCTGTTGATAAAGAAGAATGCTCAAGCCCCATGGCTAATCCTCAAAGCAGTCACTCTATGAATGAAGAAGAGATTCAAGATGACCAAACTCAATTTCTAAGTGCAACTGCCCCAATGACCCAAGATGATAGGTCAAGTAATGTTGTGTCTGAAGAAGAAGAACTTGCCCCTCAAATCCAGAAAGCCCCCATGATGACTCAAAAAGTGATGAGTACAAAGAAGAAGGATCTACGCCCACCAGTGCTGAACTCAAAAGAAGTCTGGCTGTTGAGCCAAAGGAGTCAGATTCTGAAAAAGAAGAAGATTCTAACTCTCCACTAGCTGAACCTCCATGAAGAAGGAAGAGCTACAGACTGCAAGCCAAGTTTGCCTCCAAAAGGAGCAGTGGTCAATCAAATGCCATCATTGAATTGAGTGATGATGAGTCTGTATCCCCGGGAGAAAGTACTGAAGATGAAACCAGCAATTAAGAAGATGAATCCGAAGAAAACCTTGTTGAAGAAGGTTCTGGAAATGAAATGCAGCAGGAGGGACTCACTGCTGGAAATGTTCAAGACGGCTCAGGCTTCGAAGGAGAAGAAATGAGGAATGATTCAAATTCTGAAAATCAAGAATCAGAAGAACTAGAGTTTTACCCGTCCCTCTCTCCAAAGAAAATTCACAAGAAGAATAGTGGTAGAAGTCCCAAATGAACCATCAGAGACACCACCCGAAAGATGGGTAAGTCATGGAAATGAACAGCTCAAAGTAGTAAGAATGACTGCGTTTGAGGTGTTTAAAAATTGGAACACGGAACTAGACCGCTCAACCATTCTCTATAATCCTAACGACTTGCTGATGAGATGGTTCTTCCAGTGGATGCCATGGCTAAAGGCCCACACTGAAAGAGATGGAAGCTATCTCAGCTGGTGCTTCTCTCACTTTCCAAGCATGGAACTGGTGGCATAGAATTTTCCAAGAGTAAAGAAGTTTGCCACCAAACTGATCAAAGACCAGCCCCACTTCAAAGTCTATCGCCATGCTGAAAACCTCTATATCCCTTACGATCGTAGAGTGGATTCTGAAGGACAAAGAGTTATGACCAAGGAGCTGATCGTAGAGTCTGTTCACTCTACTACTGATGATGTTCAAGCCCAAAACCAGAAGCCTCCTTATGCTCAAGCACTACTATCAGACATTCCCTCATCCTCAACCAGTGATTGGAACTCAACGATTATTCAGATTCTCCAAACTTTCGAAAATCTGTCCAAGGATAAAAATCGTAGAGTCCAAACTGATGCTCAACCAGCTGCTACCCAACAAAAGGATCAAACTACTTTGGAACAGGAACTATTGAAGAGTTCTGATGAACTAAGTGAGAAAATATCTCTACTCACTACAGAGTCACAGAAGCTGACAGCACTAGAAGATAACTCCTTCCAGCATAAGCTTCAAGCTACTATGGCTGATGTATCTCTCAAACTCCAAGAGAGAGATAACATCTATCAGAAGGCCATACAAGATTAGAAGGCAGATGCTCTACGAATTCAGAAGACCAATGAAGAGCAGATCCAAGCCCTGTCTGGCAAGATTGACGACCTGAAACAGTCTTTCTCAGTGCAACATGAGTTAGGCCAGCAGGAACTCAAGTTTGAAGTTGCCAACTCCTCCTACCTAATAGAGCAGCTTATATCCAACATGGAACAGCTCTCTCAAATGATTGATGACAAAAGGGGGGAGAAAAAGAGGCATAGAAAGAGGAAGAGCAAGAGGCACTCAAAGAAGAGCAGATGGATAGAAGAAAAGAAATCAAAGAAAACATCAGCTGTAGAAAGAGTATCATCATCTGAGGGGGAGCCAAAAGATGATGATCACATGATCGTAGAGTCTGAGGGGGGAGCATGATCGTAAAGATGTCAAGGGAGCCAAACAAAGATGTAAGGTCATCATCCTAGGGGGAGCAAGAGCACGAAGAACAATCAGATGAGTAGCTGATCAGCAAACATCTTGGAAACATACAAGGAGCCAAAGAGGTACATCTCTAACTAGTTAGGTATGTTCTGGATCCAGGATGTAGAATGTCTTAATATATAAATTTCCATATCAATATAAATGACATTCATGATTATCTGTTTTAGAAATACAGCTGCTCACTGTATATAAGATTCATTCATAACATGCATATGCACTTAATGTTTTTGTCATAATCAAATAGGGGGAGATTATCAGGAATAAACATGTGAATGATATTCATATTTAATATATGATTTGATTATGATATATATGAATGAATATGGAAGTATGCTTGCATTAAGAAAAGCTGTAAAGTCCTTTGATAGATAATAGAAATATATATACAAGGACTTAGAATAAATTGATCAAATATGTTAGGTTGATCCTACATAAGCAAAGCAGCTTTGTAAAGTCCTTAAAAAGAAATGGTGTACAAGAACTATAAATATAGAAAGATCAAGCTTGTTAGGTTGAACTTATGATGTAATAGATAGGCTTGTCTGATCGTTGAGCACTGCACCAGAAGTCGTAGTCTGCCAGGAGAGTCAAGGGTAACTCGAGAGCTATCGAGGCAGAATAGGAGTATGCAAGATAGTAGATCTCAGAGCTCGTAGACTACCAGGGGAAACGAAGAAGGACCGTAGTGTGTCGAGTAGAGCTTCCTTGGGATCGTAGTGTGCTGAGGAAGTCATGTTCGTAATCGTGAGAGAGAAATTTTACCATGCGAAAGCAGATCGATCATCCGCCAAGCCAAGACAGAAACATAGACTACACTCGAGTCGTCGAGAGTCCATCATGCGATGTCAAAGCCAAGTCAAGGATTGTAGATCACACTCGAAGTTTTGTAGAGTCTATTGATTACATGCGCAGATCGTGAGTCAAGTAAGATCGATGAAGATAACAAGCACAAGGCGTAAATCGTAGAGTGTCAAGATCTCGATCTCGGATCGTAGTGTCTCGCATGTCAAGTCAATCGTGAGAGTGCGTAACTCACGACCTCAATAGAAGTCCTCACAATGCCAAGGCAGAATCGTAGAGCATATACGGTTCTCAACATATGAGCACTCCCAGAATATCCAACGGAATGAAGCCTCTGGTTGTCACTGCAAAGATGCATTCCACCTTAAGGGAACCAGAGAGCACTCAACGAATGGCATGCAGGCTAGCAGAAGATCTAAGCACCAACCCAATCAGCATCAAGATTGAGTTGTAAGGCCATTTATGATGAAGTCTTCCACGAGGAGATCCAAAGAAGACTTCAGAAGCTGACTAAGGAAAGTCAACAAATGTAGTAGCTATTAAGTGAACAAAAGACAACGATCTTAGAAGCAACCAAGATTATAGTGTTTGCCAAACAAAGAAAGAACTGATGGAAGGTGAACCGAGATACTGGTCAACCTCTAAAGAGCAAGGCTAAAGTGATTAAGTGCAGGGTCAGTTCATTGATGATAAGTGAAAGGGAGATCACAAGGAGAAAGCAAGCTGGACGCGCCACAAATCTAAAGTGTCTTGATATTCAGAAGGGGACCAGAGCAAGGAATTAAGCCATCAGTCTCTGAGAATAGTCGAAGCAAATAGAAGTATTGAAGCACTGCACAATAGAAGGAAGAGGTGTACTACATTAAAGATCCAATTAACACTCTTCAAGATCATAGGGTTAACTCTACTAGTAAATGAGCAACACTCAACAAGACACTACGATCAGTTCCTCGAAGACGTGCATTAGAATCGTAGAGTTCGAACACCCGAAGATTGAAGCATTGGCAATGATTCAATCTGAAGGATGGTATTCGGACAAAAGCTTATTGAGAGCATCGATGCAAAAGGACAACCTCTGATCGAGAAATCAGAAGAAGGAAATAAAGTCTTCGACCTGCCCAAGACATTAAAGTGACAACTCTGACGGGTAGGTAAAACAAAGAGATCGCAATGTCGATAAAGTATGACATGTCACATCAGCAGTCTACCTCTGTCAACTCGAGATCTGTGAAGATATTTGAATAGCCTTCAACGGCTACTTTCCAACAAAAGGATTGGGAAGGAGTATAAATCTAAAAGAGCTTCAAAGATTGAAGGTTGTTGGAGTTGCTGAGTTTAGAGATAAGGTGTACTGATCTAAACCATGTGAGATAGTGAGTCCAAAGGCTCACTCTACAATCCACCAAGAACACTCAGAAGTCAGAAAAAGAAAGAAGTAGAAGTGTTTGTTCTACTATGTAGAAGTGAGAGTTCTACTACATGAAGAGTGTTCTGAACTGCTGAGAGAAAGAAGAGCATCATGTCATCTTGATGTCCATCATGGGAAGACTCTAAGTACAATAGAGAAGAGCCCACAAATCATCTTAGCAAGTCCATCATGAGAAGGCATCAAGTAGCAAGAAAGAAGATCACAAATACCATCTTGGTGTCAAGCATGAGAAAGCTTCAAGTACCTAACAATGTAAGAGCTTACAACATCTTAGAAGCCTCATCATGTGTACCATCAAGTACCAAGGAGAAGGATCTTCAAGGAAGTTCATAAAGGGTCATCCAAGTGGTTACAGAATCAAGAAGTTCGAGCATCATGCAAACACTCAATTGCACTTCAAGGGTGATCAAGCCAAGTTGCTAAGTATAGAAGATGTTCAGAGCATGAAGAAATCTTAGCAGCTCAGCACCGACTCCAACAACAACAAACAAACAACTCAACAAAGCTAGGGCCTTAGGGGTCCTTGTCCGAAGGGACTAAACAAAGTCAGATTTCGAGGGTCCTTATGCTCAGAGGGACTAAATGAAGATTCCAATCCTATTGGGATTGAAGAGTTCCTAGGGAACTAGAGGAGTCCCAAGGTCTGCCGGGCCTTGAAGAGTTCTTAGTGAATCAAGTTCCAAGGCTCATGGCCTCAAGGAATCTTCGTGATTCTGTGGTGCTTGCCTTCCTTAGTGGAAATCCCGCTAGTTGAAAGCGTAAGAGTGGATTAGAGCTTGAGTCTCCGAATCACTTAAAACTCCTTGTGTCTTTTACATTATGTCATTTACATTATGTACCATAATCGCTATAATCGCTATGTATGTTTTAACTACTTACAACTAAACTTACTCTACTTAACAATGTATGTATGATTATGAATATATCAATGAAGGGATCTTTTACTTATTCCATCACTGCATGAAAAGATTCTTATGTTTGTCATATGTTAATTATGAACAATATAATATAAACTAGAAAAGTATTTGAAAGAAAAAGGATTTATTCAACCCCTCCTTCTAGATCTATTGTGCCCTCTGGGAACTAACACATTGTTTTCATTTTTCACTTATTATAGTGTAAGGGGGAGAAGGGTTTAGGTATTACTATCAAATATTCCTATAAGCCATTGATTGCATACCTTCGAACTTTGTAACAAGGTTACCAAACCTTCATACCA
The DNA here is from genome assembly GCA_020205605.1 of Panax ginseng. Lineage (NCBI taxonomy): Eukaryota > Viridiplantae > Streptophyta > Magnoliopsida > Apiales > Araliaceae > Panax > Panax ginseng. Next base: position 18,927,894 of record CM035150.1, read on the forward strand.
AGATTACCAATCCACCTCCACACCTGTAATTTTTTTATAGTGCAGTTGATAACCAAACCTTAATACCAAGGTAACTAATCTACATTTCAATTTTGTCATAGTGCAGTTGGTAACCAAACCTTCACACCAAGGTAACCAAACCTTCATACCAAGGTAACCAATCCACACCTGCAGTTCTTTCATAGTGCAGTTGGTAGCCAAACATTCATACCAAGGTAACCAATTCAGTGTTATTACGTTACCAATTTATTTTGAATATGATGCATTTGGTAGCCAAACCTTCATGCAATGGGTAGCCAAACCTTCATAACAAGGTAATCAATTCAGTTTTATTAAGTTACCAATTTAATTTGAATGTGATGCAGTTGGTAGCCAAACTTGCATGCAATTGGTTGTTAAACTTTTAGACCAATGTAACCAATTCATACTGCAAATTGTGGATGTGATTTAACGAGATTTTGTAATTTAAATTTAATATTTATTGAATTAAATAAATATTCTCGATAATTTAATTATTGGATTAAATAATTAATTGATGCTATTGTGGTAGATTAATTTAATTATATGTGTTGTATTTATTAAATTAATGTGGAAAATTTTTATTATTCAAAGTATGTACATATGTGAGCTTATTCACTACAAAAAAATGGGGCTTCAGCAACAACCGATTTTCGTTGCTAAAGGTGCCAAATTTCGTTGTTAAAGGGTTTTGGCAACGACTTTACTGTCGTTATGTCTTTTGTTGCGCAATGAGGGTTGCTAATTGTTCCACAACGAACCTATTTTTTTCGTTGCCAAAACTAATATATTTTGCAACGAAATTTGGCTTTCGTACAAAGACACCGACCCTTTAGCAACAAAATGTATTATTGAAGAATATTTAAAATTTCGTTGCTACAAACCTCATTTCGCTGTAAAAAGCCTCGCTAATTGGCAACGAAATAAACTCTTTTTTTCTCAAGAACGACCATGCATTTTCGTTGTAATTGACACCATTTTGCAACAACATTTTTCGCTGCAAAGAAATTATGAAAATTGTTGCCTAAGCTTGCTTTCGCTATGAATGTAAACTTTTTAGCAACGATTTTCGCATCGATTATATTATTTGGCAACGACATTATTTCAATCAAGAACAAAAATATTTATGTTTGGTTATTTTCAATAGCAATGAAAGTCGCCGATTAGCAACGCGACATTATATGTCGACGCTTTATATGTGCAACTAAAGTTGATATAATTTACAACGATAAAAAATGTTGCCTTTTATTTTAGTATTAGCAACAATATCCTCTCCGTTGTTATTAGGTTAATTTTTCGTTGCCAAATATTATATTTTTAATGCCATTAGCAACGAAAATTTGTTGCTAAATGTATAAAAAATTGTTACTATATTAAAACTTGTTCAATGCTTTGGTAACGAATTATATTGTTGCCAAATCAAAATTTGGCATTCTTTTTGTGTACCTGACTGACTCAATGTCCCCATAGTAAATAATGGTCAAAATATAAAAAACTAAAATATTATTAACTTAATAAAATCATATGCTATATAATTATTCATTATCTTTACAATTAACCATCTAAAGCTACCACAGTTCTTCAATCCAAGTATATATCTACATATATAGCACTTCATAATTTTGTCCCTTGTCTTCCGTAAATGTAGCACGAAAATTTGATACCCAGTATTATAAGGCAGGTCGTAGAAACAGTCTTCTTGCACATTTAAATATAATAACAAGTCAAGAAAATGAAGCAAATAGGTCACCAAAGGCACTTAGTGCCAAAATCATTACACAAAGACAATAGAGTCACACGTGGTACTAATGTACAATCAGATTGCTCATAAGCAAAAAAAGACAAATAGGCAATCACAATATCATTTGTTATAAATCCAAATAGAAAACAAACCTTCAAATGCGACTATATGATTGCTTTGTTACAAGAAAAAATTAGAATCTTAATGGCCATTTCATGAATTAATTTCGAAGAAGCATAGTGGTAAACATATTTTCTATTACAAGACATGTAGATTATTATTATATGTTGACCTCAAGTCGTAATTCAGTCACATTCAACAACCACAAGCATCACACAATCTTAAATACCATCACACAATCTTAAATAACAATGTTTAGATTTCTATATAGAAAGGACAACAATTATGGAAAAGTTGAGGCTATTAGTCAATGTGGAAAAACTTTTCTTGAGACGACAAATTTCCATACAGTATATGCCCCAAAGATGCTAGCTATAATCACAGACATCATAGATTTATTTACTAAGAATTTAACATGCTGCAGCAAACATTGGAAAGACATATTTATTGATAACTTGGGAATTTTTAAGTGGTAAGGGCAGAACAAACCCAAGTCAGCGAGATAAGTTCATCCCCTTCATAATTGGGTCCTACAAGAATAGTCCCTAATAAAGAATAGTCCCTGAGGGTTGGTATGGTCACATCTTAAATGTCGACGATCTCTTATTTTGATCATGAAACCATCAGAACTGCTCTTCACCTCAACTATATTGAAAAACAGATGAAACACATAAATAAATTATATGCTATTTTGCATATACTTCATATGTTAAACTGAGGAAGGTACAACTACTACAAATAGACTAATAGATCATCCTTAGCTTAAATCTGACTAAAAATATCAGTTCAGATCATTAGAAGGAAACAACATGATCATTTAGTAGGCAACTTCTCTTTTTCACCCTTATTTTTTTAATAAGTGGTTAGAACAAAACTTGGTAATTATAATGTCTAGGAGGAAAAAATGATTATGATATTCCTTTAGAGGCCTAAACTTCTTCTGATGTTACCACAGGAGTCAGGACAATGTCGCAGTTTCTTCTTATTTTGTTGAAAAACATTATATAATTCAAATTTCTCCTAAGTTAAAAATTATTTTTTTTTTATAATTTTATTTTGTAGGAGATTCCTATGGACATTACAATGTGCATTCCTCTAGCACGAGTGCCAATTCATCAAGAGTGAACAATGAACGAGGGTATGTGCTTCAAGAACTCAGTGTCTAATGTTGTGTTGTTGTCCCTCTTTCTCTTTTATTCGTTTAGACTTTTAGATTGACTAGTTTAGCATTTGTAGTGTAGAGTAAACACATAATTCCCTGTTTGTTTTGAGGTGTTTATACACCACCTATTTAATAGAAAGTGTAAAATAGCTTCAAAACACGATAAGTTCGAATAACAAATAACCTTGTAATATATAAAGTTTAAACTTGCGTAGACTAAGAGTGTTTCACCATGATCTCGCATGACCAGAACATCTATTTTTGCCATTACATTTATACATGTGGTAAATGATGATATTGTCAAAACAAAAAGTTGCAAATTGCAACCCTAAACTCAAGGATAACAAAACTTGTACAAATCTTCGTAAAAGCACAATCTTATTACTATTGAGAAAAAAAAAAAGCTTTTTTCTACAATCCACAACATGTTCTTTTCAATACCGATTTTGTTAAAAGGGCATGAACATTATGAGGTTTAGAATTTCAATGCCTTTATTAGGTCCTATAACAAATCTTTTGACAATTGGTTATAAAAAACTTGGACCAAATTCCAAATTTATAACGTACTCTTGCTTTGGCAAAGCTTCACGTAATAACATATCAAGAGGATATGAAATGAGAAATACACAAAGCATATGTATTTGATCAGTAATTATTAAAATATAAAAAGGGGAGAACCATTTTAGTGCAAAACTAACACCAAAACTATAAGTATGGACTAAACATAATTTTAGGGAAAAAGAAGAATCAATTTGTCTTCTCGTTATATTACATATTTATGTCAGTTAAAAGTATTCCTTTAGTAGCGAGGACATTAATTTAACATATATAAAACTACTAAATCTGCTATTTAAAATCGCACAATTTATTGGATTTGATGAGTTTAACACTAAAACCATTTTAGCTTTTCTAAATAATAAAATAAAAATAAATAAATAATCGGATTTACTTGTAAATCTAAAATGTACTCATCTTATAAATAATATAAGTTGACTATATTCAAAAAAGAGTTTAACTTCGAAAAGCTTTTCAACCTCATAAGTAATGTAAGGCTTGAGTAATAAACAAATATCTTACTTCACTATTTCATAAGTGTTCTCAACAAGCAGAAGCGCTCCCACTTTGAATATGCCCTTTCCACAAATTTGGATATGTAGGTACTTCAAGAGGAAATGACTCATCATCTATGATGTGCCAATGAAGGACATTCTATCGAAAGCAATTCTTAACATTAAATTACATGTGAATTCATAAGTGAAATGGAGGATTTGAATAATCACACATGCACTTTCACATTTTTAACTAAAAATAATAATCCGAAAACACGTAAAAAGTAACATATCTTACCGCTTTAGTATATGACATGGATTCGATAACATACTTAATTACATCAATTGGTAAATAATGCCTTGAAGTATCGCAAAATATGACATAGTCATCAATAACATTTAAATCCAAAGTTATAACAAAATTATCAAATTTAATTTTCCAATCAATGGCGTAATTATTGCCTACCAAGCATAAGCCCACCTAAACACAAACTTTGGTTTGTCTAAGATTTACCACATGGTGCCTCAGATACTTGAACAGTTTTAGTTCCATAATCAAAAGCACACAATCGATCAATGTCCGCAAAATAGAATCAAAAGAAAAGAAAATGATATGAGAAAACAAACTCAAATTTATCGCCTTAGCCATTTAGGAACTCTCAAGTGTGTCAAACAGTGTATCAGAGTGAATTGTACGATCCATCCCACATCAATTCATCACCTAGCAACAAGACACTGTGGTAGACTGCCCAATAAGTATGTTGGACCACCTCCTTACCTAAAAGGTTAACCTATTAGGTTGAGGCTCTACCATACTTATTAACCCATCTACACTCTTGAATTTATCCAATGTGGGATTCATGTGAAATATCCCAACAATCTCCACCTTTCACTTGAATACCCATCAAGTATCATACTAGAGTATTCTCATATCATTAAGCACACCTTCTTTGAATCCTTCAGGAGCTCTCTGCTCGACTCTAATACTACTCCACCACGCCAGCAACAAACGTGTCTCAGCAGTTCTTTCTAGAGCCATCCGAACCCCGCTCCACCCGATTCAAATACTTCACATTTGAGTCCTTCAAGAGCTTTTTGCTTAACTCTAATATTACTCCACCACGCCTGGGGCAAACGTGTCTCAGTAACATCCCTAGAGCCTTCCTAAGCCCGCTCCACCTGACTCAAATAATCCCATGCTCCACATAATTCAACTCTATTTACTCCACCCACGAGGCCTTGCGAATTTACCCTCGCACCCCCTCGCACTTTGGAGTTGATACTTGGACTTTTATTTGCTCCACCCACGAGGCCTGCGAATTTACCCTCGCACCTTAGAGTTGTAACTTGGGCGCATCAAACCATGGGCTTTAATACCATTTGTAGCGGAATTGTACGATCCATCCCACATCAATTCATAACTTGATAAACTCCACCTCCTTCATGTGACGAATACTTTCGGGAAAGTACTTGTCATTGAACGCTCTTCGAACTTCTCCCAAGACATCTTCGAAAACGTCAGTCGGGTACACGCTTTCTGATTCCACCCGTTGATCCGCCTTTCACGCAACATAAAGGTGGCAAAGGAACCTTTTGCTCCTCGGATCATCCTGGACATCAAATATCTTGGTGACCGTTTAACCACGTCTCGCCTTTAAGTAGTTCTCGCTTTCCCAAAACTCCGGTGGTCCCAGCTCCTTGAATTTCTTAACGGTGACCAACCGTGGTTGCCATTGTTTCCTCCCCGCATTATGAACAGGAGCCGCCACCGATGTTGCATGAATTCTAAAAAGCTCCTAAAGCGTAACGATCGCGTCACAATCGATTGATCAGTGTTGTTGTTTACAGGAGGATTATCACCATCTTATTGCACATTGTCCTGATTATTGATCTGTAGAGAATCAACGGTCTCCTGTGCTCCATTACTATTCTCAACATTCTCGGATGTCATTTTCAGATACTGCCACAAAATAAAGGTTAATCGACATGTAACATATTATCCCTATATTTCGTAATTTCACCAATTAAATACCAAATAAACTTAGGTAGGTCATACTAGCGAAGAAATTTCCCGTCTCTACCCTCTTAGTTCTATTCTCACATCTTAGCCAGGGATCATATCCCTAAGCTTTGATACCAACTGTGACGCCCCCAAAACAGGTATACATCACCCATCTCGAGTCGCCAAATACATACATGTATGTAATATAAATACAATCTTTAATATACAATACCATGTACAAGAGAGAATCAAACTCAATCGCTTAGATGCGCCATTTATCTGGATATTGGGCTGAAAATGTTTCTCAGAGGAGTCGGAGTTAAGGTCGAGGGAATCCCTAATATACAGAGAGCCGCACAGATCTGTGTTGACTAGAGAGAGGCGCAGATCTACTCTAGGCTAAGCTTCTCTTTTTGGTACGTAATAGAAGAATGGGCAGGGAAGTTTAATTGCATAGTGTAATATTTGATGGCTTAATAAAAGTCCACCTCCTGCTTGGAGTCTATGACTCAGCACTTGAAGCTTCTTAATTTCCAGCATTAAATACATTACTAACTTACATGCCCCCTCATATATACGTAATACATAGCTATATAGTATTACATTATATAAATATCCATTACACACATAAATCACTTTATGCATTATAATTAAAAATTAAATAAGTATATATTTATAAAATGTATAATAAAATTATTTCACTAATTATAAAATTAAATTCATAATTAAAATAAACACTGAAATGGAACTAATCAACTATTTAATTTATGTTATTTTATTTAAATAGTTGATTTGAACTTTTATAATTACATTTTACTACTTCCTTCCATAAATTGATTTTAAAAAATTTATTTAATCTATACATTTAATTATAATTTAAAATTAATTTAACTTATTAATTCTTGACACCAATATTCACAAACACACACACACACAACACACACACACACACACACACACACACACCTCATATTCTTAATTCACATCCATCTAGTATAATATTACATATTATACCATTATATTTTACATTATAATAACATAATTCTCATTGTCAACTAATTAAAAGAAACTAACATTCTTTATTCAATTAATCAAAACAATTATATTGACCCATCAATTTTTAAATAATGAACTAATTACTTCATTTCAAATTTAATTTATATTCATTTGGTATAATATAATATATCAAGTATCAACCCACTACATAAATATATTACACTTATTTATAATATATTAAAAAAATGAGTTTAATTAACATCTTCATTCTAATTCACACAAAGACACTTTCATTAATTTAAAATATCACTTAAACACTTCAATCACTTCATTGATGAAATTTAATTCATAATGACTTCATTGTCGTTCAAGGCTTTGATATTATATTATTTCATAATATAATTTTAACATAATCTCAAATAACTAATATTATTTAGGCTGAATGACACTTCTGTCCTTCCAAGTTACCACTCACTTTCAAAATCGTCCCTAAAATTTATTTTTCGTCAGTTAGGTCCTTAAAGTGATATTTTTTGGCGTTTCTGTCCCTTTTACCCAATTTGACTGTAACCCAGCCCAATTATATTGAATCTGATTTGACTTTTTTTGCACTTCTGTCCCTTTAAGTTACCCGAATTTATTTTTTTGATTTAAAAAAAATTATTTTTTTCAAAAAATGAGTAAAGTTTAAAAAATTATATTAAAAAAAGTAAACCTTTATTTTTAGAAAAAAAATTATTTTTTTAAAAACGAGTAAATTTTCATGAAATATAGATTCAAAAATAAAAAAATAAAATAAAATTTATTTTCAAAAAAATAGAATTTTCTATTTTTTAAAAAGTGAGTAAGTTTGCCGAATTGTCCCGATTTGCGTCCCATTTGGTTGATAATGAGGAGAGAATGATGCGAATGTTTCTAAGAGGTTTGAAGCCAGAGATACGTCAATATCTTATTTCTCATAAACTATGTTTGTATTCAGATGTTGTAAATAGGGCTCAATTAGTGGAGCGCGATAACGAGTCAACGCAAACAAAAAGAGAGCAAATTAAAAAAAATGATAATATCTGGTGATAATAAATCATCAAAGCGGTGACAATAAGCATGGAGGAATCAACATGCCAGAAATGATAATCACTTCGGTGGTAATCATGGTCAAAACAATAAGAATGGACATTTCAAGAAGAGAAGGTTCAACAATGACGTGAAGACGTCGACACCAAAGACCCGCTTCAAAGGAAGAAGAACGACCCACCGGTCAGATGTTTCAAAATGCGACAGAGGGACACATCCATTCAAATCAGACGCAAAGAATCCAAAGCATGTTTTAAATGCGAAAGAAAAGGTCACCTAGCTCAATTTTGTCATATGGTGAAGTCAATTCCAGTTAGGATAGTGATGCCAAAGGATGTCCCAGACAAGCCAAAGCCGGTAGTTTAAGAGAGCATTTTTTTTTTGTGACGATGAACCTCAATAAAATTATCACTTGTATGTTAGTCATAAACTCTCACGAAGTCTATACCGTGTTAGATAATTTGATTCTACTCACTCTTTTATTTCACCTAGTTGTGTTCAATGTTTGAAGTTAACTCGAGAAGTTAGACTTTGATATATCTATTGGGAGAAACCTTTGTTACCTCCACTATTTATAAATCTTGTTTAAATCAGCACTTTCACGTTACCTATCGATCGTATCTCTTTGAAAATACTTGCCTTTGATGTGATTTTAGGAATCGATTGGTTAACTACTCATCATGCTTTTTGTAAGGTTGTTAGCTTTCATACTCCTAACCAACCTGTTATACGAATTCCAGCAACCAAACCACTAAAGTCAATCATTGTCATATCAAGCCATAAGTAAAGAGCCTCGATCCTTTCGTTGTTGACTTCCTTGTGTGGAATGCACCGAAGCCAGACTTTCTGTAGGCGGTGTCGTGAATGACGATGGCAAGTTGATAGGTATCAATGTGATGTACTATCCAAGTCTTGGATGAGAGTCACAGTTTTGAATGACATTTTTATTGTTAATAGATTTCCTTACGTATTCTTGAAGACTTCTTAGCCTACCCCAGGAGCGTGAAATCGAATTTTGTATTGACCCCAGTACAAAACCCATTTCTAAAACCCTCAAATATTTCTTTACTTAAAACGAACGTAACATGCGCCAAAGACGTTGGCTCAAGCTGTTGAAGATTACGATCGTACCATTCAATACCATCGTGGAAAAGCGAATGTGGTAGCTGACGCGTTAAGTAGAAGATCGTATGCGTTTATAAGTGCGAATATACAAACCCACGTGAAGAAAATGAATATACGATTAGAATTGACTTTAATCGATAAAGTTAAAGCCGCTCAAGCTACATACTTAGAGCTGATGAATGTGAAGAAGAAGGTTCAAGAGGGCGTTATTCTAGAAGCAAGAATCGACGAAGAGAGGAAATCTCAACCCTCGATTTAATTGGCCCATTTGAAATCCTCGATGAAGTAGGAACTGTGGCCTATAGACTCATTTTACCGCCAAGTATGTTCGCGTGTTCATAACGTTTATAACGTATCGATGTTACGTAAATATGTGGAAGACCCGAACCACATTATTGCTTTAAAACCGGATGAGATATCGGGAGATTTAACGTATGAAGATGTAACTGTTAAAATCCTGGAATATATTCTACGCTTAAAGGTTATACCTCAAGAGTTAGAATCTGATGAAGTGTCCTCATCTGTTCTGCATACCAGGTACGTACGTAAATTTTGAGGGCGAAATTCCATAAGGAGGGGAGATTGTGAGACCCCAGATTTTATGAATAAAGATTTAAATTACTTGAAATATTTTTTTGAAAATTATGGTGTGGATTTGATATAATGTTATAGTTGTGGGTAGTATTTATAAATTTTATAAAGTATACAAGTTGTTGTATTATATTCGATTGGTCGGGGAATATTTGTTTTAGCAGGGAATATTCGTACAATGGCGCAATCATTGGTGGACCCCACAATGGAATTATTGTCGGATTGTGAAAACGACAAAAATATTTTTATTAAAAATAACGACGGAAGTTTTACCGTTAATACTGTTGAACTACTCGGTAGTAAAAGTACAGTAATACGCGTGGTTGCATAGTAGCACACAGTATTGATTATTGATGCTTATGTGAGAAGTTACTCAATTTTGCTTATTTTATAGACCCCCATTTACCTATTTTTCAAAATAATCGGTAGAAATTATTTAAAAGTGGGGCCCATATGTGTTGAAAAACTGATTTTAGAAATGGGGGTGGGAGGGAGTTACGTATAGGGGATGAAGTTAATATATATATATATATATATATATATATGTATATATGTTGTGTGTGTGTGAGTGGAAAATGGTGGAAAAGAAGTGAGAATGATGTGTGTGGATGTGGATGTGTGTGATGTGGACATGTATAATGATATATATATATATATATATATATATATATATATATTGAATGAGTGAGTGGATATTGGTGGGAGGGAACATATGGGGCCCACGTGGGGGAGAAAATGAATTTGGGAGAAAGAAATCTAAAGCAAGTTGTTCACTTTAGTGGGTGACTTTTCCTTTTGAGCATGTGTGGGTTTATATATATAGATATATATTATATTTGTTTGATTTAATCTTATTGGAGGAAGGCTTGACTTTTGCAACCATAGGTTATCAAATTTCATCCATGAATTTCATAAGCTGTTATGTCCGTGAATTTTTCTCAAACAGTATCCCTTAAATTTTCCTATAAATAGGATGCTTAGTTAGAATTGAAATCACACCAGAAATTCAGAGAAATTCTCTTCTATAATCTTGAGCGTATTTCTTTAGAGTTTAAGAAAGCTTTGAGCGTAGTGCAAGTTTTCTTTGAGTATATCCTCACCCTACAAGTCAAAATACTCTTCTTTTATGGTAAGGGATATTATTTGTTGTACTCGTAAGGGATATTATTTGTTGTACCTGTAAGGGGTATTATTTCTTTTGTATTCATGGAGAGAACTTCTGTTATTCCATTATTTATTATTCTGTTGGAATAACCTTTATACGCGTGCTACCCTATACTTGGTGAAATTCTTCTGTTATTTCATTCTTTATTATTCGTTGAATAACTCAGATACGCCTTGATCTACCCTATACTTGGTGAAATTCTTCGTTATTCCATTCTTTATATTTATGTTGAATAACTTGTCATGCCAAGTACCGCATACATGGTGAAATTCTTCTAATATTCGTTCTTTAGTATTCTCGCCGTAATATCTCGTCTGCAAGCGCTACTACGCCGGACGGGTTTCATTATTTATTTTTCGTGGAATATCCCATTCGTGCATTTACTATTTGGACTGGTTCCATTATTTATTATTCATTTGAATATCTTGCTTGCATTGCATTTACGCATGACTCGGTTCCGTTCTTTTATCATTCTCATTGGAACATCATGTCTACGTGGTTTTACGCATTGAATTCGGTTCCGTTATTTATTATTCTGTTGGAATAACCTATCTGTACGGTCTATCGCATGCCTGGTGATTTCTTTTGTTATTTCATTCTTTATTATACTAAGTTGGTTAAAGTTTTGGCTTCTATACTCCATGAAATTAGTGGAATATCCTTGATATTTGTGCTTCATCCAGTATCTTTTCATGAAAATATTCTTCTGAGCATTCTTGAATTTTACTCTACAAAGAAGTATCATGTTGACAATTTGGACGTTGTTGTTTCCTGAATTAATTAATTCTTGAACTTGTTTTATTGAATTCTTATATCATTTTCATCATCCTCATGTTTATATTATGTTGAAAGTCATCTGTGGCCTGTAGTGCATAGATGGACTTAGTATGATTATGACCAGGGATTATTCGGTATAATCATGACCGTAATGTTACAAATGATGTGGAAAGTTTTTGGTATGATTATGGCTATGTATTCTCTTTGGCCAAGGGTGCAAAGATGAATTGTTTTATGGCATGATCAGGACCATTGATGAAAACACGATTATCTTTGGCCCGTAGAGCATGGATAATTCGTGATCGTGATACTAAAGAATATCCTTGGCCAGTAGTGCAGGGATGATTTAATGATGTGGATTATTTATTAAGTTGAGTCTCAGCGATAAAAATGATGAAAAACCTTTTAAATAATAGAAAATAGTAGATTTTATTCTCTACTTGACTCTTCTAATGGATTACTTGTTTCATTGCAGCTTAAACTTGATGTTTTTATATTTTATTAGTTTAACACCATTCAAGGCTAACGATAAATTATTCTCGCATTATCTTAGTCATAATATTTTTCATCGGGCTAGTTGAGCTCACCCTTTCTTTCATTATTCTCTTTGTGAAATGAGAACGTAGTTGGGACCGGCCTGGGGGAGAGTGATGGTCCTAGATGTTTGCATTAGTAGTCCTCACTATTCTCGTGAAATAGTGTGATAATAATTGTAATGAGGACTCCTTTTGAGTTTGTATACTCTCTAGTAGACAATATTTGTATTCAAACTCACAGTTTATGTTTTGTCGTATTGTACACGACTGTTGTATATTAAAGATTGTATTTGTATTTTGTACCATGTATTTGGCGACTCGAGATGGGTGATGTATACCTGTTTTGGGGGTGTCACTACGCACGAGGCAAGTTTCCTAACCCTACTTGTTATCATTATGCAAGTTTATAAACTTACATCAAGCAAATTCTTGTTATTATTAATCAAGTTTAATTTGTTATATTAAAGATTTTTAATCTTTTCAAAGTATGATTCTGTTATACAACACTTATTCTATTGTATACCTCTTGAGATTGTTATTCGATTTAAATATCAGTTATTGTTGAACCTTGTTAGACTAGCGAACCCTTATGATTCGACTAATCCATAGTTGATTTACGTTCTAAATTTCAGAACCCTTATTGATTTATCCAAACCAAACTACCTTTGGTGCAGACATTAATGTCAAACTGAGATGAACAACCCTATATAGGGATTACTTGTAAGAGCCCAACTTTTTATAAATAAAATTGAACTTTCCTCTAATTATTATTTCGAAATAATAAGGAGTTAATTTGATTTAATGCTTTGGTTATGAGTGAAATGTGAAATTTTTGCAAAATAAGCAAGTGGTTATAAAATATTCATTGTTATCGGGGAATATTCGTTTGGCCGTGGAATATTCTTTCTGTCAGGGAATATTAGTACGACGGTGCAGCCATTTATGGGCCCCATAACGGATAACGGTCGGATGAAGAAAATGATAAGTTTGAGTTTTTATAAATAACAGCAGTAGTTGTTACTGCTAATAATCGTTGGAATACCCTTATGGTTAAAATAAAAAGAATACGCTGTGGTTGCACAAGAAGACACCTACATGATTTTGAATTATTGATTCTTACATAAAAAGGCAATACTCAATAATTATTGTTAGTAATTATCGCTCAATATTTTATTTTATTGATTCAATAATTATCATACCGATATTTTATATTATTGTTATTTCAATAATTATCACCGCATCTAAGTATTTCCCATTATCGGATCAATAATTCATATTATTTGAATAATATTATGAGATAGCATTATTGGCAATGTCTAGAAAGTTCTGTCAAGGAGAGGTTTGGTCACCTAATTATGCGCCAATAAGGAGAAATCCTTATCGAAAAGCCCCATCTTTCCTGGAAACTGCCTGGTTGTCTTAAATGGGATTATGTAATATTATTTGTGAATAATTAATTATTGATTTATATTATAAGGGAATATTTATTTGATGCGGATTTAAATGATGGATTTATTTATGTGGTTATAAATGAAGGAATTAATGTTGAGGTGTTTTATCAGTATTTTGTCGGAATGGAGGTATTAAAAATCAAACCAGTGTTCTTAAGATATATTGCGTGAGTTATAATTTTTAATCCGACCGTTGGATCGTTGTGATTTTTGGATATGTTATACATATATAAGTTGAGTATATGTCCACAAATTTGAACCATTAAAAATTAATGCATGATTTGTTATGAATTTTAAGAGGTGACTGGTTCAGAAATTGTTGAAGTTTCAGAATTTATCATTTTGGTAAAAAATTCGAGAATTGGTGGGCCCCAATTTTAGTTGGTGAGAAATGTGCTCAAATTTAATTTCAAATGTGGTGGGTGGCAATAGTAGCAGGTAAATCCATCGTGTAGCAGTCAAAGTGCCGCTCGCTTCAATGCTAACATTTTCCTATAAATAGAGGGCTAAGTTAGAATTGAAAATCACACCAGAAACAAGTTTTCTTTCTCTCTATATTATCGAGCGTATTTTGTGAGTATTTAGATATTTTGAGAGTTGCTATTCAGTACAAGTTTCATTCAGCATCATATCCGATATTCCATTCTGAAGTATGGTAAGGGATGTTATTTTCTTCCTAATGATGTTATTCTTTCAATATCATTATGTCGAAATATTGGTCTGAACTTTTTATCAAATTTGGAACTTTTGTGTCGGGGTTACTATTCATGTATACGACACTATTCACGTATACGGCACTATTCACCGAAAAATGAAATTTTCTTCTTTTTGTTCAAGATGTCTATTATGGTTACTATCTTTGATTGTATCCATGTTTTGATCTTTATTTTTGAATTCTGCTTCAAAATTGGTTATTATGGAGTATTATTGAACTTGGATAAACTGTAATATGAATCCCTAATATTTATTCTTTTATCTCACTGGATTCGTTTTCTTTAATATATTTTTTATCATCCTCAGTCCTAAATGATGATACTAAATATCTTTGGCATGTAGTGCAAAGATGAATGATTAACTGATGAATATCTTTGGCCTGTAGTGCAAAGATGAATGATTACCTAATGAATATCTTTGGCCCGTAGTGCAAAGATGAACAGGTGTTGAAATAAACATGATCAACTGGTGATACAAATGAATATCTTTGGCCTGTAGTGCAAAGATGAATATGTGATTCAAGATGTATATTGATTGATGTTACATGAATAAAATATTGATGATGGACTTTTAAATCTTAGAAGATAGTAGAATTCTTTCTCTACTTAACTATTCTAATGAATTGTTGTTTCCGTTGCAGTTGTTGATATAAAACTTGTTGTCTATTATATTCTATCAGATTTTCCCTGTTGAAGACTAAGGATAATTTTTTGTATATTATCTTAGTCTTAATATTCTTTACTGGGCTAGTTGAGCTCACCCTTTTCCTTTTTGTTCCATTTTTTTCTCGTAAAGTGAGAACATAAAGAGAACCAAATCGGGTATAGAGTGATGGTCCTAGATAGTTGTTTTAGCAGTCCTCACTATTTTTGTAAAAGAGTGTATCAATAATTGTAATGAGGACTTATTTGAGTGTGGATATTGTCTAAAAGACAATATTTGTATTTAAACTCACAAGATATGTGTTGTCGATTTTGCACGACAATTGTAGACATTGAAGTTGTATTTGTTTTCATACCATGTATTTGAGGACTCAAAATGGGTGATGTATACCTATTTTGGGGGCGTCACAGTTGGTATCAGAGCTTAGGGATATGATCCTTGGCTGAGATGTGAGACAAGAACTAGAAGGGGAGAGATGGGGAATTCCTTCGCTAGTATGACCTACCTAAGTTTATTTGGTATTTAATTGGTTGGTCAAAGTATAGGGATAATATGTGATATGTCAATTAACCCTTGTTTTGTGGCAGTGTTTGAAAATGGCATCTGAAAATGTTGTGATAAGCAATGAAGCACATGAGACCGTTGAGTCACCAACGATCAATACCCAGGATAATGTGCATCAGGATGGCAATAATCCTCAGGTAAACAACAACACTGATCAAATGATGAACGATGGGATGTTCAGAGGCTTTATGCAATTCATGCAACATCAGGCGAGAGGGACTCCTGTTTAAAATGCAGGTGGAAACATTGGCAACTCTCGGATGGTCACCGCTAAGTAGTTCAAGGAGCTGGGACCACCGGAGTTTTTGGGAAAGCCAGAAATACTTACGGCAGAGACGTGGATAAAGCAGATCACCAAGATATTTGATGTCTTGGGATGTTCCGAGGAGCAAAATGTTCCCTTTGCCACCTTCATGTTGCGAGGAGAGGCAGATTACTGGTGGGAATCTGTAAAGCGTACTCAATTTGCCGCACTGAAGATGTCTTTGGAGAAGTTCCAATAATTGTTCAACGACAAGTACTTTCCCGAAAGTATTCGTCACATGAAGGAGGTTGAGTTCATCAAGCTGGAGCAAAACAATATGAACGTGTCGCAGTACGAAGCTAACTTTGCCGAGTTATCCCGATTTTCATCCCATTTGGTTGATAATGAGGAGAGAATGACGTGAATATTTCTGCGAGGTTTGAAACCCGAAATACGTCAATACCTCATTTCTCACAAACTTTGTTTATATTCAGATGTAGTGAATAGGGCTCAGTTATTGGAGCGCGATAATGAGCCAGCCCAACCGAAGGATAATGAGCAACAACATGATAATAATCGTACCGGTGGCAATGTTCATCGGAACAATGATAACCATCATGGAGGAAATTATCATGCCTGAAATGGTAACCACTTCAGTGGTAATCATGGCCAAGATAATACAATCAAGAAGAGAAGATTTAACGATGACCGGAAGACGTCGGTAACAACACCAGCACCAGCAACAAATTCTAGAGGAGGAGAACGACTGTCAGTTAGATGCTACAGATGCGGAGAGGAGGGACATATAAGTCCAAACTGTTCACAGATTTCCAAGATATGTTTTAGTTTTGGAAAAGACGGTCACATAGCTCGATTTTGTCCTATAGCGAAAATCAAGTCCAGTTGGGATGGTAGCATCAAAGGTGGATACGGACAAAACAAAGTCGGTGGTTTCAGGAAGAGCGTTTTTTGTGACTTCTCAAAGAGCTAGTAACCTAAACGAAGTTAGCACGAGTTAGTTAATTATAAATTCTTTCGAAGTCTATACCTTATTAGATACCGATTCTACCCACTCATTTATTTCTCCTGCTTGTGCTCAACGTTTAAACTTGACTCCGGAGAAATTAGACTTTGACTTATCTGTGGAGACTCCATTATGAGAAACTGTTATCATATCCATGATTTATAGATCTTGTTTGATCCAAATGGGCACAATCACATTACCTGTTGATCTTATCTCTTTAAAGATACTTGCATTTGACGTAATTTTAGGGATTGATTGGTTAACTACTCATCATGCCAAAATTGATTATTTTCGTAAGGTTGTTAGTTTTCATATTCCTAACCAACCTGTTATGCGAATTCAAGCAACCAAACCATTGAAGTCAAACACTTTCATATCAAGCCATAAAGCCATTCGTTTATTGAAAAACGGATGTCAAGCTTTCTTAGCCCATTTCATGGATTTAAACAAAAATACGTTAGATTTGAATGATATTTCTGTTGTTAGTGAATTTGCTAACGTATTTCTTGAAGAATTTCCTGGCATACCCCCAGAGTGTGATATTGAATTTTGTATCAACTTTGAACCCGGTACAAAACCGATTTCTAAAATCTCATATCGAATGGCTCCTATTGAACTTCAGAAGTTTAAAACCCAAGTACAAGAGTTGGTACTCAGAAGCCTCTATCTGGTGACTTCCTTTGTGGGATGCACCAAAGCCAGACTCTCCGTAGGGACGCTATATTTGAGTGGTGGTAAAACGATAGGTGCTATTGTGATGTGCTATCCAAGATTGGGATATGAATCACAGTTGAGAGCAACTTAAGTCAATAATTGAAATATCTAGCTTTCTAGGCTTAGCTGGTTACTATCGGAGATTCGTGGAAAGGATTTTCTCAAATTGCTACTTCGTTAACTTAGCTGACTCAGAAAGATACAAAATTCGTATGGAGCGAGGAATGCGAGAAGATTTTCCAAGAGCTCAAGAGGCGACTCATTTCAGAACATGTTCTAACCATACCATCTGGAAAAGCGAACGTGGTAGCTGACGCGTTGAGTAGAAGATCGTACGCGAGTACGAGTGCGATATTGTTGAATACAAATCCCTATTTTGTATAATTTATAAATGATAGAGATAGAGTTAAAGACTTTAGGGACCCACGTGATGATATACGAGTAAAATCGACTTTAATCGATAACGTTAAAGCCGCTCAAGCTACAGACCTGGAGCTGATGAACATAAAGAAGAAGGTGCAAGAAGGCGTTATTCTAGAAGTAAGAGTCGATGAAGAGAAGAAAGCTCAAACCTTCGATTTATTTGAAATCCTCGATCGAGTAGGAACTGTGGCCTATAGACTCGCCTTAACGCTAAGTATGTCTCATGTTCATAAAGTTTTTCACGTATCGATGTTACGTAAATATATGGACGACCCAAACCACATTATTGTTGTTACAAACTGCATTTAGAGATAGTCAAGATTTAATGTACGAGGAGGTACCTGTCAAGATCTTGGATAGGAAAGAACATGTCCTATGCACAAAGGTTATACCTCAAGTTAAGGTTTTGTGGGGGAACCATGCTATTGAAGAAATGAACTGGGAGTTGGAATCATAAATGAAAGCGAGGTATCCTCACCTTTTCGAAACACCAGGTATATACGATAATTTCGAGGACGAAATTTTATAAGGAGAGGAGGTTGTAAGACCCCAGCTTTTTATAAATAAAATTGAATTTTCCTCTAATTATTATTTTGAAATAATAAGGAGTTAATTTGATTTAATGCTTTGGTTGAAAATTTTGCAAAATAAGCAAGTGGTTATAAAATATTCATTGTTGTCGGGGAATATTCGTTTGGCCGTGGAATATTTTTTCTCTCAGGGAATATTCGCATTTACTTTGCCAAGAAACCATTTGTGGGCCCTATAACGGAAAGCTATTGGATGAAGAAAATGACAAGTTTAAGTTTTTTATAAATAACAACGTAGTTATTACTGAATTAAAAATCGTTGGAATACCCGGTGGTTAAAATACGATGAATACGCGTGGTCGCATAAAAGAAGACATTACCTGGTTTTGCATGATATTTTGAATTATTGATTCTTACATAAGAAGGTACTACTCAATAATTGTTACAAAGAATTATCGCTTAATATTTTATTTTATTGATTCAATAATTATCGCTACTGATATGATATTTTATATTATTATTATTTCAATAATTATCACTGCATGGTATTTTCCATTATCGGATCAATAATTCATATTATTTGAATAATATTATGAGATAGCATTATTGGCAATGTCTAGAAAGTTCTGTCAAGGAGAGGTTTGGTCACCTAATTACGCACCAGTAAGGAGAAATCCTTATCGAAAAGCCCCATCTTTCCTGGGAACTTCCTGGTTGTCATAAATGGGATTATGTAATATTATTTGTGAATAATTAATTATTGATTTATATGATAAGGGAATATTTATTTGATGCGGATTTAAATGATGGATTTATTTATGTGGTTATAAATGAAGGAATTAATGTTGAGGTGTTTTATCAAGATTTTGCCTGAATTGAGGTATTAAAAATCAAAAAAGTTGTTCTTAAGATATATTGCGTGAGTTATAATTTTAAATCGATAGTTGGATCGTTGTGATTTTTGGATATGTTATACATATATAAGTTGAGTATATGTCCACAAATTTGAACCATTAAAAATTAATGCATGATTTGTTATGAATTTTAAGAGGTGACTGGTTCAGAAATTGTTGAAGTTTCAGAATTTATCATTTTGGTGAAAAATTCGAGAATTGGTGGGCCCCAATTTTAGTTGGTGAGAAATGTGCTCAAATTTAATTTCAAATGTGGTGGGTGGCAATAGTAGCAGGTAAATCCATCAGGTAGCAGGTCAAGTCTACTTCGGCGTGCTAACATTTTCCTATAAATAGAGGGCTAAGTTAGAATTGAAAATCACACCAGAAACAAGTTTTCTTTCTCTCTATATTATCGAGTGTATTTTGTGAGTATTTAGATATTTTGAGAGTTGCTATTCAGTACAAGTTTCATTCAGCATCATATCCGATATTCCATTCTGAAGTACGGTTTCTTTGAGGTAAGGGATGTTATTTTCTTCCTAATGATGTTATTCTTTCAATATCATTATGTCAAAATATTGGTCTGAACTTTTTATCAAATTTGGAACTTTTTGTGTCTGGGGTCTTATTCATGTATACGACACTATTCACGATATCTGACTATTCATAAATACTAAGACTATTCAATAAAAATGAAATTTTCTTCTTTTTATTCAAGATGTCTATTATGGTTATAATCTTTGATTGTATCCATATTTTGATCTTTATTTTTGAATTATGCTTCAAAATTGGTTATTATGGAGTATTATTGAACTTGGATAAATTGTAATATGAATCCTTAATATTTGTTCTTTTATCTCACTGGATTCGTTTTCTTTAATATATTTTTCATCATCCTCAATCCTAAATGATGATATTACTGAATATATTTGCTTCAGAGGAAAAGATGAATGCAAATGAATATGAATGATTGATTACCTAATGAATATCTTTATTCAGTAAAGTAAAAGATGAACAGTGTTGAGATGAAGAAGAATGATTACCTAATGAATATCTTTGGCCTGTAGTGTAAAGATGAATATTTGATTCAATATGTATATTGATTGATGTTACAAAGATAAAATATTGATGATGGACTTTAAATCTTAGAAGATAGTAGAATTCTTTCTCTACTTAACTCTTCTAATGAATTGTTATTTTTGTTGTAGTTGTTGATCTAAAACTTGTTTTCTATTATATTCTATTAGATTTTTCCCTGTTGAAGACTAAGGATAATTTGTTTTATATTATCTTAGTCATAATATTCTTTATTGGGCTAGTTGAGCTCACCCTTTTTCCTTTTTGTTCCATTTTTCTTCTCAGGAAGCGAGGACATAACAAGAACAAGTCGGGGTATAGAGTGATGGTCCTAGATAGTTGTTTTAGTAGTCCTCACTATTTTTGTAAAATAGTGTATCAATAATTATAATGAGGACTTATTTGAGTGTGGATATTTTCTAGAAGATAATATTTGTATTTAAACTCACAGTATATGTGTTGTCGTATTTTGCACGACAATTGTATTACTGAAGTTGTATTTGTTTCTGTACCATGTATTTGGTGACTCAGAATGCGTGATGTATACCTATTTTGGGGGCATCACATTACTTATGCGTTAGCGTTAAGATATTGTGCACAATATGGTACTAAGGGCTGATCCCCCTAAATACGAGTAGAAGAGTCCATAGTCTTATGACTGTTAAAGGTTTCAAGTATAACCCTTGACAACCTAGGACATAGTTCAAGGTCTTATGACCCTCAGAAATCTTTTGATTTTTATTATTCTTTATTAATTCAAAAGTTGATTTTTATTCCAGAAGTCTTTGATTCACTCGCATGTTATTATATATTGTTATTTCATTTTTATACTTGTGGGCAATCGTGCTCACTCTTGCGTAATAATAACATTGCAGTTAAGAACGAAAGGTCCGACGAGCCTTCGACTAGCAAAGGCAAGGGCAAGATTAACAAGTGACGAAGACTTGTTGTTTTATATGATGTTAAATTTATGTGTTAAGACTTATGTTGATGATGTGTAAGACTATAAATTGTTTATGTTTCCGCAGTTAAGATTTAAGGTTAGTATGACCTGGGATTGATGTAATTTTGTTAATGATGTAACTCCTTAAGGAGAGGATTTATTTTTTCTATCTATTTATGCTTTCATTTATTATGGGTAGATAGATTTATGATGTTTGAATAGTGAACACCAAATCATGTGGAAATTAAAGTACCCGAATTTGGGGGTGCCATGGGTTGGTATCAAAGCTGTAGGTTATGAATCTTAGGTGGGGGGAACAACCTTAGGTAGTAGCCTTATAATAAGAATATAGTGATGGAAAACTCTTATCGAGTTCTAAGAAATAAATTTCTTAATTCATTGAAGATAATAAAAGACTTTATGTGTTTATGTGTTAAATTATGTGCTCACTAGTACAACTTAGTAACTGAAACTTAAAACTGTGTTGTCAGGATGTCGGATGTTGGAGGAGCTAGTCGAGCTGGGGAGGAGGAACCCCGAGTACCTACTGAGGAGGAACCCCGAGACATTCATGTTTTCAGGGAGCAGTTGATACAGAGAGAGCCATCTCCATTGATCACTGTTGTTGGTTAGGAGCATGAGCCTGAGACTGATCTAGAGGAGGATCCTGAGGAGGAGGAGGAAGAAGAGGAGTTTCCACCGAACTCCATTGATGCTGAGATGTACGATGAGTTATATAACCGTAGTGTAGAGTTACGTGACACTGTCTAGGATCTGACTGAGCAAGAAATTATTCAGCAGATTACCATCGAATAGAAGGAGAGGGAGGTTGTGACTCTTCACACACGTCTAGGAAACGTGGAGTGGGATTTGGTTCATGAGAAGGGTCAAACCGAGGAGAAGTCTGAAGAGATAGAGAAGTTGAAGAAGGAATTGAAAGAGAGCTCAGAAAGGCTGACCATAGCAGAGGAGGGCTGGGTAAGAGAATCACGTCGTGCTGACCTTGCAGAAGAGGATTGTCGTGCGAAGAAGACTAAGCTTGGAGAGACGTACTCTACACTTAATAATGCAATGGATGAGGCCCAGGATCGAGTTATGAGATACCCAATCCAGTTCGAAGGACTACCATCGTATATGCTGGATCGCAGGACGATGTCTCGCATCATGGAAGAGGAACGTAGCAAGGCCATTCAGCTCCTTAACAGCCAGTGATAGAATTTGTTTAATTATGTGGAAAAAAAAACTTATCTGGTATTTAGATGTAAATTCCGATGTGGTTATGAACAAAGAAATATTTTAATGTTTTAAATCTTGTGGATTCTTTATCTTGGGATAGTTGATGTAAATAGCAGTGATGCTATCGTTTGATGTTAAAACTTTTGATTTGAATAAATATATCAAATTGTTTGAAATAATATGATAAGTGATTATGTTAAATTATTGAGTTAAGCCTTAACTATTTAGAGAATTTAATAGAGATTTAATAAGCATATATTGTAACAGAAATATGCCGCTAAGAAGAAGACAACACCGTCAACCAGCTCAAGAAGAATCTACGAATAATAACAATAACGTCAATGCTAACCTTGTTCAACAATTAGTGAACTTACTAGCTGGAGCAATGAATAATCAACCTCAATCTCCACTAAATACAACGTTCAAAGATTTCAAGGCGGTGGGACCGCCAGAGTTTAAAGGCTCCATGAACCCGATCGAAGCTCAAACTTGGGTTATGGAGATGGAGAAGGTTTTTGATGTCTCAAGAGTCAGAGAGGACCAAAAACCGCCTTTGCAAGATTTATGCTAAAATCTGAAGCCAGTTATTGATGGCAAGCAAACAAGGTCCGTGGAGGAGAAGGTATGATTACCTGGGAGAGGTTGAAGGAGATGTTCTTCGAGATATATTTCCCGACCAGCTCGCAGAACCAAATGGAGGCTCAGTTTCTGGAGTTAAAATAGGGGAATATGTTCGTACCTAATTATGCTGCAAAATTCAATGAGTTGGCTAGGTTCACCCCGTATCAAGTACACATGGATGAGAGAAAAGCAAGAAGGTTTGAACAAGGACTGAAGCCCTGGGTATATAGCAAAGTATCAATGTTTCAGCTAAACACTTTTACTGGAGTACTGGAAAAGGCCATCCTCATGAAGGTGGGAGCGATGCGGTGACCAAGTATAATCAGGATCAGAAGAAGAAGAAAAGTGAAAGTGAAGGAAATAACAAGGCTAGTGGAAGTAATACGGGAGGTGGTAATAATAATCAGAAGAGAAGGCGGTCTGAAAACACATCAACTGGAAATACATAAGGAGGTCAAAAGAAGAGGATCGAAGCGTGCTCGACCTGTGGAAAAGCTCATTTGGGAGTGTGTATGAAGGGTAAACGAGTGTACTACAATTGTGGTCAGGAAGGCCATATAGCACCTAACTATCCTAACCCAAAAAAGGGTGCATGTTTCACTTGTGGCTCAAAGGATCATCTTGTAAGGGATTGTCCTAAGAAGGGATCTGGAGGGACAGGATCAGGAGGAAATAGAGGACACAAGCGGTGGAAGCGCTCGACTATCACAGGACCAACCTGCAACAAATCGACCGACCGCCAGGACATTTAACATGATGGTGTAGGATGCAGTTCAGTCTCGTGATGTGGTGTCAGGTATCAGTCCGATCAATAAAGTTAATGCTTATGTATTATTTGATTCGGGTGCTACTTGTTCCTTTATATCCGATGACTTTTCTAAGAACTTAGAGTTACCTAAGGATGAGTTAGTTTACCCCATGAACATAGAAATTACGAATAGAGAAATAATCCCTGTTAAGTATGTACATAAGAACTGTAAAGTGGATATTAAGGGCAATATCATGAACGTAGATCTTATCCCTATTCGGCTTGGGGAATTTGATGTTATCTTGGGAATGGACTCGTTATTCAATTACGGGGATGTAATTGATTGTCAGAAGAAGCATATTAACCTTATGACTCCGTCAAAGGTTGTGTTTTATGGTGGCAAGTCGCCTAGACAAGTGATTTATCTAACGATGATGCAGGCCAGGAAGTTATTAAGACAAGGCTGTGTAGGATATCTAGCTTACATAGTCGACAGTCCTAAAGAGAATCCAAAAGTAGAAGAGATACCAGTAGTGAGGGATTTCGCTGATGTATTTCCAAACGATTTGCCAGGACTTCCGCCAGATAGAGAGGTTGATTTCGTGATCGATTTGGCACCAGGAACTGCTCCAATATCGAAGGCACCATACCGAATGGCACCATTAGAGATGAAAGAATTTATGGTGCAACTACAAGAATTACTGGACAAGAAGTACATTCAACCAAGCGTATCACCATGGGGAGCAGCCAGTTTTGTTTATGAAAAAAAGGATGGAACGATGCGACTCTGCATTGATTATAGAGAACTGAATAAGGTCACGTTTAAGAATATATATCCATTACCGAGGATCGATGACCTGTTTGATCAATTGAAGGGAGCGAGATACTTTTCCAAGATAGACTTGAGAAGTGGTTATCATCAATCAAGGTGAGGTCGGAGGATGTACCAAGAGGCTGATTCGAAATACTACATGATCACTACGAATTTTGGTAATGTTGTTTGGTCTAACGAATGCTCCTGCAGCATTTATGGGACTAATGAATGGTGTGTTCAAGCCATTTTTGGACAAGTTTGTAGTGGTATTTATAGACAACATTTTGGTATATTCAAAAACCAAGGAAGAACATGAAGAGCATTTGAGATTAACGTTGGAAGTGTTGAGAAGAGAGAAGTTGTATGCCAAGTTTTTGATATGCGAATTTTGGATCGAGAGGGTACAATTTCTTGGGCACGTGGTCGATAAAAATGGAATTTTAGTAGATCCATCAAAAGTCGAAGCCGTGATTAACTGGGATCAGCCGAGGACGCCGTCAAAAGTACGAAGTTTTCTTAGATTGGCAGGATATTATAGAAGATTCATTCAAGACTTTTCCAAGATCGTAACTCCGTTAACAAATTTAACTCGAAAAAGTCGTGAAATTTGTTTGGACGGAGAAGTGTGAGGAAAGCTTTCAAGATTTGAAAAAGAGGTTGAGTATAGCACCTGTGTTGTCTCTTCCGGACGATATAGGAAATTTTGTTGTTTTTAGTGATGCGTCACATAAAGGACTTGGTTGTGTGCTTATGCAAAACGGCAAAGTCATTGCGTATGCGTCACGACAATCGAAGGATTACAAGAAGGGGTATCTGACCCACGACTTAGAGTTAGCCGCAGTAGTTTTTGCTTTAAAATTCTGGAGGCACTATCTCTATGGGGAGAAGTGTGAAATATATACAGACCACAAGAGTCTGAAATATATTTTTACACAAAAGGACTTGAATATGTGCCAAAGAAGGTGGTTGGAGTTAATTAAAGACTATGATTGTGAAATTTTATACCATCCGGGTAAGGCAAATGTGGTTGCCGACGTCTTAAGTAGAAAGGGTCGGGAGAAATTAATGATGTTGACCGCTCAGGAGGAGCTAATTTCAAAAATGGAGAAACTGGAGTTGGAAGTAAAGTATCCTATAGAAATTGATGAGAAACTATTTCAGATGCAATCTGGTACAACCCTATTAGATAAAGTTAAGGAGGCTCAACTTCAAGATGAAGAATGTAAAAAGGTGAAAAGGAAGATATCCAAAGGAACCGAACCAAGATTTAAGATGGATAAGGAAGGAATATTGAGATTTAAAAGTAGAATTTGGGTACCGCAAGTACCAGAGATTAAGGAAGAAATTTTGAGCGAGGCTTATAGTTCACGATATTCAATTCACACTAGTAGTACCAAGATGTACCAAGATCTTCGACAACATTTCTGGTGGCCAAATCTGAAACGAGATGTTGCAGAGTGTGTTGACAAATGTCTAACCTGTCAGAAAGTGAAAGCGAAACATCAAAGGCCGAGTGGGTTGCTACAACCATTAGAGATTCTAGAATGGAAATGGGAATATATTACAGATGACTTCATGGTTGGCCTTCCGGCAACTCAGAGAGGCTATGACGCAATATGGGTTATCGTTGATCGACTGACGAAATCCGCACACTTTCTTTTGATCAAAATCAGATTCAACTTAGATCAGTTGGCAATGTTATATGTGAAAGAGATTGTTTTGAGGCACGGAGTTCCGGTGTCAATTATTTTCGATAGGGATCCACGCTTCACATCGAACTTCTAGAAACATCTACAAGAATGCATGGGTACGCAATTGCGAATGAGTACAGCATATCACCCTCAGACAGATGGGCAGAGTGAAAGAACGATTCATACATTAGAAGATATGTTAAGAGCTTGTGTAATGGACTTTAAAGGAAATTGGGATGATCACATACCGCTCGTAGAGTTCGGCTACAACTGTGACACCCCCAAATCTGGGTACTTTGATTCCACGGGATTTGGTGTTCACTATACAAATATCATCTATCTATCTACCTATAATAAATGCAAACCATGCAATAGATAGAAATAAAATCTTCCCTTTATAGGGTTACAACATCTGAATCATAAACATAATCTCCAGGTTAAACTAACCTTAAACATCTGTGCGGAAATATAAACAATAAGTCTTAAACAACATCATTAACTCAAGTCTAACATAAATACATCATCAAATAAAATAACAAGTCTTCATCACTTACTAACTTTGCCCGTGCCTTTACTAGTGGAAGGTTCATCGGTTCTTTCATTCTTAACTGCAATGTTATTAACAATCAAGAGTGAGCACTATTGCCCACAAGTATAACAATGAAATAATAGTATAATAACATGCGAGTGAATCAAAGACATCTGAATAAAAGCTCAACTTTTGAATCAAGAATCAATAACAAGAATCAAAAGAATTCTGAGGGTCATAAGACCTTGAACTATGACCTAGGTTATCAAGGGTTATACTTGAAACCTTTAATACCATAAGACTATGGACCTTTCTTCTCGCATTTAGGGGATCATCCCTTAGTACACTATACATCATGCATAATATCTTAACGCTAACGCATAAGTAAATCCCTTTACAGGGTTGTTCATCTCAGTTTGACATTCGAGTCCGCACCAAAGGAAGTTTTCTTTGGATAATTCAATAAGAGTTCTGAAATTTAGAACGTTCATCAACTATGGACTAGTTGAATCAATAAGGTTCACTAGTCTAATAAGGTTCAACAATAATGATATTCAATTTGAATAATAATCTCAAGAAGTATACAATAGAACAATTATTGTATAACTGGATCATGCTTTGAAAAGATAATCAATCTTTAATATAACATTTGAACTTGAATAATAGAATTGATAATTTACTTGAGGTAAATAATAAACTTTAACAATAATGACAAGTAGGGTTAGCAAACTTACCTCGTGCGTAGACTTTAATTAAGCACGTTCTTTGAATTTAATTCTACATATCATTCACATTCACAATACCAGTTAATTATAACTTAACTAATCATCAAAAACTCATTCTTTTTATCTACTTTGATTATTGACTATACTTAGTTAATTTACCACTTTGTCACATAATTTATACTTCATGAATAACAAGCTAATTATGTATTTAATAAATCAATCCACATGCAATTATGTTATTTACATGTTAAACATCTATGTTACATCTCATTATTCTTCTAACATGGTTACATGTTCATTACATTAAGTTACTAACACATTACTAGACTTAACATTTTAAAAATAATTCATTCTGAACTTTCTGGAGAGTGGTGCTACATGGTACACATTGTTACACTTGTCTTCGTTTTTACATAGTGGTAGCGCTCATGACTCGAAATCATGAATTGATAAGCATGGATGCGCATGCCGGTATGAAATGTGAGACAGAAATAGATAGTAAGTAGTCATTTCATGCATGGCGTACCAGAACATAGAAATGGCGATTCATGAAAAAATCGCAGAACATGCCAATTTCTACCAATTTCTTAATTTCTACTCAAATTTAGACATACCCACATGTATAATCATAACCCAACATTTATATAATGACTTTAACCAATTTAAACACTTAATTACAGAATTTAAGCATGCAATTTCACTGATTTTGATGTTCTTGAAGGTTTTGAAAATAAAACATGAAAATTGTCACTACGAATTCGTTATAACACCGAATCCGTTCATTTAAACTTTGGTCTCTTCGTATCAACATGCATAACAACATACGAGTGTAAAATTTAGGAATAATATATGATCAACACATGAAATATCACGTATAAGGCCATATGGCCAAAACCCAAACTCTGTAATTTATGAAAAACATATATGACATGTGTTTTCATGAACTGATGATATAGTTTAAATAATATATATAATTAAATACGATGTGATGTGCCATAACACATACAAAACCCATAATCGTTACTCCTATCCCAGTTACAGAGTCTTTACAGTATGAATGGAAGCCATTTTCATAAAACTCAAATAACGTAAAAATAGAATTTGGGAAGGAGGAGATTACCTTGTAGAGTATAATTTAGTAGGCTTAGATTCCTCACTCTCAATTCTCTTTCATAGACTCACAATTTCTCTCTGACAAACTCTCTCTGATTTTATCTCTGTGATGTTTTATCAGACTTAGTAAAATAATGAAGAAGAGAAAAGAGAATACGCATAATAAGAATCGATCGACGTTAAGACTATGGTCGGGTTACCCATCTTGGGTTAACTGCCCATAACTCCCCCTAAGGCCATGTTTGGCTAGATTAATAGATTACAAAACCATTTAATTTAATAAAGCTTTATAATATAGTTTAAATTATGTCACACCCACTTGCACAATAAATCAAATATCTTATTTAATATAAATAAAATTTAATAACTTCTCATAAATTCACATAGTCATATATTTAATTTTTTCATTAATTAATAATGTCAAATTATTAACTCTCTAACTAATAATTAAATTATTTAAAATAACATCGTGCTTAATTAAAATTTTCATTTAATTAAATAAGCTCACATAAATACATACTTGAATAATAAATATTCTCTGCATTAATTTAATAAATGTAACACATAATTAAATTAATCTACCACAATTGCATCAAATAATTATTTAATCCAATAATTAAATCATCGAAAAAATATTTATTTAATTCAATAAATATTAAAAATTAAATTACAAAAATCTCGTTTGTCACATCTTTCCCCCCTTAAAAGGATTTTGTCCCTAGAATCACGACTCAATAATTTTGACCCGTTACATTCCCCCCTTAAAAAGATTATGTCCCCAGAATCGCTTACACATAAGTAAGTATATAAATGAGAGTAGTTCTTCATCATATTCTCTTCGAGTTTTCACGTATCTTCTTCAGCATTATGGTTCCTCCACATTACCTTAACAAAAGGTATAACTTTATTTCTGAGAACTTATTCTTTCCTGTCGATAATTTGAACAGGAATTTCTTCGTAAGATAAGTCTTTCTCAAAATGTAGGGGTTCATATTCAATTACATGCTTGTAATTGGCTTTGTAGGGTCGTAACACAGAAACATGGAAGACGTTATGGACATTCTCGAGTGATGGAGGTAGGGCTATCTCGTACGCAACTTCTCCGATTCTTCTCAGTACTTCAAATGGTCCAATGAATCTTGGGCTCAATTCCCCTTTCTTTCCGAACCTAATATTTCCCTTCCAAGGAGAGACCTTCAAGAAAACATAACTACCTGATTCAAATTCCATATTTTTACGATGTGGATCAGCGTATTTCTTCTGTCGATCTTGAGCAGCTACCAGTCGTGCTCGGATCACTTTGACTATTTATGCCGTCTGCTATACCAATTCTGGCCCTAGCAATTGTCTTTCACCAACTTCATCCCAGTTAAGCGGAGTTCTTCACTTTTTGCCATATAACGCTTTGTAAGGCGGCATGCCAATACTAGCGTGGTAACTGTTGTTGTAGCCGAACTCTACTAACGGTACGTGATCATCCGAATTTCTTTTGAAGTCCATCACACGGGCTCTTAGCATATCTTCTAACGTTTGAACTATTCGTTCGCTCTGTCCGTCTGTTTGAGGGTGATAAGCTGTACTCATTCGTAATTGTGTACCTATGCATTCCTGAAGATGTTTCCAAAAATTTGATGTGAAGCGCGGATCCCTATCTGAAACAATTGTTACCAAAACTCCATGCCTCGAAACAATCTCTTTTACGTATAGCCTCGCCAACTGATCTAAGTTGAATCTTATTTTAATCGGAAGGAAGCGTGCAGATTTTGTCAGTCGGTCAACGATAACCCATACTGCGTCATAGCCTTTCTGAGTCGTCGAAAGGCCAACCACGAAGTCCATTGTAATATGTTCCCATTTCCATTCTGGGATTTCTAACGGTATGAAGAAATCCATTTGGTCTCTGATGTTCTACTTTTACTTTCTGACAGGTTAGACACTTGGCAACACATTCTGCAACATCGCGTTTTAAATTTGGCCACTAGAAATGTTGTCGAAGATCTTGGTACATTTTGGTGCTACCAGGGTGAATCGAATATCGTGAACTATGAGCCTCGCTCAAAATATCTTCCTTAATTTCTTTCAGATCAGCGGTACCCAAATTCTACTCTCAAATCTCAAAGATTCCTTCCTTATCCATCTTAAATCTTGGTTCGGTTCCTTCATATATCTTCTTTGTCACCTTTTTACATTCTTCATCCCAAGTTGAGCCTCCTTAACTTTATCCAAGAGGGTTGTACTGCATTGCATCCAAATAGCTTCTCATCAATTTCCATAGGATACTTCACCTCTAACTCCGGTTTCTCCTTTCTCGAAATTAGCTCCTCCCCGAGCAATTAACATCATCAATTTCTAACGACCCTTTCTACTTAAGGCGCTTAAGAACCACATTTGCTTTACCCGGATGGTATAAAATCTCACAATCGTAATCCTTAATTAATTCCAACCATTTCTTTGACGATATTCAAATCCTTCGCGTGAAAATATATTTGGAGACTCTTGTGGTCAGATATATTTCACACTTCTCCATGTAGAGATAGTGCCTCCAAATTTTCAAAGCAAAAACAACTCGCAATTTAACTCCAAGTCGTGGGTCGGGTATCCCTTCTCATAATCCTTCAATTATCGTGATGCATACGAAATGACTTTGCCGCTTTTGCATTAAGACGCATGCCCAAGTCCTTTATGCAACGCATCACTATAAACAATAAAATTTCTCAGATTATCAGGAAGAGATAACACAGGGCCAGACTCAACCTCTTTTTAATTCTTGAAAACTTTCTCACACTTATCCGTCCAAAAAAATTTCACAACTTTTTTTTGAGTTAAATTTGTTAAACTGAGTTGCGATCTTGGAAAAGTCTTGTATGAATCTTCTATAATATCCCCGCCAATCCAAGAAAACTTCAGACTTCGATGGCGCCCCGGTTGATCCTAGTTAATCACGGCCGACTTTTGATGGATCTATCAAATTTCGCTTTTATCGATCACGTGACCAAGAAATTGTACTCGTTCAATCCAAAATTCGTATTTTGTAAACTTGGCATACAGATTTTCCCTTCTCAATACTTCCAATGTTAATCTCAAATGCTCTTCATGTTCTTCCTGGTTTTCAAATAAACCAAAATGTCATCAATAAATATCACTACAAACTTGTCCAAAAACGGCTTGAACACACCATTCATTAGTCCCATAAATGCTGCAGGAGCATTCGTAAGACCAAACGAAATTACTAAAAATTCGTAGTGACCATATCGCGTTCTGAATGCTGTCTTCGGAACATCCTCTGGCCTCACCTTCAGTTGATGATAACCATTCCTCAAGTCAATCTTAGAAAAGTATCTCGCTCCCTTTAATTGGTCAAACAGATCATCAATCCTCGGTAATGGATATCTGTTCTTAATCATGACCTTATTCAGTTCTCTGTAGTCAATGCAGAGCCGCATCGATCCGTCCTTCTTTTTCACAAACAACACTGACGCTCCCCACGGCGTTACGCTCGGTTGAATGTACTTCTTGTCTAGTAATTCTTGTAGTTGTACCATTAGTTCTTTCATCTCTACTGGTGCCATTCGGTATGGTGCCTTCGATATTGGAGCAGTTCCAGGCGCCAAATCTATCACGAAGTCTACCTCTCTATCTGGTGGAAGTCCTGGCAAATCGTCTGGAAATACGTCGACGAAGTCACTTATAATCGGTATTTCTTCTACCTTCGGATTCTCTTTTCGACTGTCGAATATGTAAGCTAAGTATCCTACACAACCTTATTTTATTAACTTCCTGGCCTGTATCATCGTCAGACAACTCGCTTGTCTAGGCGACTTGCTACCATAAAACACAACCTTTGACGGAGTCATAAGGTTAATACGCTTCTTTTGGCAATCAATTATAGCCCCGTAATTGAATAACCAGTCCATTCCCAATATAATGTCAAATTCCCCAAGTCTAATAGGAATAAGATCTACGTTCATGATATTACCCTTAATATCCACTCTACAATTCTTATGTACGTACTTAACAGGGATTATTTCTCTATTCGCAATTTCTATGTTCATGGGGTAATCCAATTCATCCTTAGGCAAATCTAAATTCTTGGCAAAGTCATCGGATATAAAAGAACAAGTAGCACCCGAATCAAATAAAACATAAGCATTAATTTTATTAATCGGAATGATACCTGACACCACATCACGGGATTGAACTGCATCTTGCACCGTCATATTAAAAGTCCCGGCATTGATTCGATTTGTTGCGGTTGGTCCAAATGATGGTTAAGGCATTTCCACCGTTGTTTCCCGGTTCCTCCCGATCCCGACCCTCCCGATCCCTTCTTGGGACAGTCTCTTGCCAGATGGTCCTTCGAACCACAAGTGAAACAAGCACCCTTCTTTGGGTTTGGACAGTTTGGTTCTATATGGCCTTCCTGACCACAATTGTAGCATACTCTCTTACCCTTCATACAAACTCCCAGATGAGCTTTCCTGCAGGTCGGGCATGCTTTGATTCTTTTCTTCTGATTACCTTGCTAATTTCCCGATGATGAGTTGTCATTCCACCTTTTCTTCTGATTAAAATTTCAACCTCCCGTGCCACTTCCACTGGCCTTGTTATTTCCTTCACCTTCACTCTTCTTCTTTTTTTGATCTTGATTGTACTTGGTCACCGCATCGCTTCCACCTTCAGCGAGGATGGCCTTTTCCAGTACTCCGGCAAATGTGTTTATCTGAAACATTGATACTTTACTGTATACCCAAGGCTTTAGTCCTTGTTTGAATCTTCTGGCTTTTCTCTCGTCGGTGTGTACTTGGTACAGGGCGAACCTCGCTAACTCGTTGAATTTAGTCGCATAGTCAGGTACGCTCATATTTCCCTGCTTCAACTCTAGAAATTGAACCTCCATCTGGTTCTGTGAACTGGTCGGGAAATACATTTCGAAGAATATCTCTTTAAATCTCTCCCACGTGATTACACCTTCACCTCCTCGCACTTTGTTTGCTTGTCACCAGTAGCTAGCCTCAGACTTCAGCATAAACGTTGCAAAAGCGGTCTTCTGGTCTTCTCTAACCCTAGCAACGTCGAAAACCTTCTCCATTTCTATAACCCACGTTTGAGCCTCGATTGCGTTCATGGAACCTTTGAACTCTGGCGGTCCCACAGCCTTAAAGTCTTTAAACGTTGTGTTTGGTGGAGCTTGAGGTTGATTATTCATGGCTCCAGTCAGTAAGTTCACCAACTGCTGAACGGGATTAGCATTGGCGTTATTGTTATTATTGGTAGACTCTTCCTGAGCTGGTTGACGCTGTTGTCTTCTCCTTGGTGGCATATTTCTGTTAAATATACGCTTATTAGAACTTTATTTATTTCTCTAAATAGTTAAGGCATTTCTTAACAATTTAACATACTCATTTAACACATCATTTCAAACAACTTGATATATTTTCATTCAAATCAAAAGTTTTAACATTAAACGATAGCATAACTGCTATTTACATCAACTATCCTGGAATAAAGAATCCACAGGATTTAAAACATTCAAATATTCTTTCGTTCATAAACACGTCAGAATTTACATCTAAAAAAAACTAATTAAGTTCTTCACATAATTAAGTAAATCATATCACTGCCAGTTAAAGTGCTGAATAGCCTTGCTACGTTCCTCTTCTAAGATGCGATACATCATCCTGCGATCCATCATATACAATGGTAGTCCTTCGAACTGGATTGGGTACCTCAAAACTCGATCTTGGGTCTCATTCATTGCCTTATTAAGTGTAGAATATGTCTCCCCAATCTTCACCTTCTTTGCACGACCATCATCTTCTGCACGATCAGCTCGACGTGATTCTCTTACCCAACCCTCCTCTGCTATGGCAAGCCTCTCTAAACTCTCTTTCAGATCCTTCTTCAACTTTTCTATCTCTGCGGTCTTATCTTCGGTTTGACCCTTCTCGTGGACCAAATCCCATTCTAAATTTCCCAATCGTGAGTGAAGAGTCGAAATCTCCTCTCCTTCTCTCCAGAGTGTCATTTGAATAATAGCCCATTTCGATCCAGATCCGCACCTCATCTCGAATAACTCCATGCGTTACGGTCAGATAATATGTCATACATCTCAAAGATCAATGGAGTCTTTGTGGAAACTCCTCTTCTTCCTCTTCCTCGTCAAATTCCTCCTCGGGATCCTCCTCAGATCGGGCCTCAGTTCATGCTCCCGACCAACAACGGTGATCAATGGAGATGACTCCTCTGCACTAACTATTCCCTAACGACATGAATGTCTCTGGGCTTCTCCTCTGTAGGTACTATAGGTATTCGGGGTTCCTCCTCCCCTGCTCGACTAGTTCCTCCAATGTCAGACATCCTGACAACAAAAATTTGAGTTTTAGTTACTAAGCCATACTAGTGAGCACATACTTTTAACACATAAGCACATAAAGTATTTTATTATCTTCAATGAATTACAAAAATTCATTTCCTAGAACTCGATAAGAGTTTTCCATCACTATATTCTTTCTATAAGGCTACTACCTAAGGTTGTTCCCCCACCTAAGGTTCATAACCTACAGCTTTGATACTAACTTGTGACACCCCTAAATCTGGGTATTTCGATTCCACGGGATTTGGTGTTCACTGTACAAATATCATCTATCTATCTACCCATAATAAATGCAAACCATGCAATAGATAGAAATAAAATCTTCCCTTTATAGGGTTACAACATCTGAATCATAAACATAATCCCAGGTTAAACTAATCTTAAACATCTATGCGGAAATATAAACAATTAAGTCTTAAACAACATCATTAACTCAAGTCTAACATAAATACATCATCAAATAAAATAACAAGTCTTCATCACTTGTTAACTTTGCCCTTGCCTTTACTAGTGGAAGGTTCATCGGTTCTTTTGTTCTTAACTGCAATGTTATTAACAATCAAGAGTGAGCACTATTGCCCACAAGTATAACAATGAAATAATAGTATAATAACATGCGAGTGAATCAAAGACATCTGAATAAAAGCTCAACTTTTGAATCAAGAATGAATAACAAGAATCAAAAGAATTCTGAGCGTCATAAGACCTTGAACTATGTCCTAGGTTATCAAGGGTTATACTTGAAACCTTTAATAGTCATAAGACTATGGACCTTTCTTCTCGTACTTAGGGGGATCAGCCTTTAGTACCATACTGTGCATAATATCTTAACGCTAACGCATAAGTAAATCCTTTTACAGGGTTGTTCATCTCAGTTTGACATTCGAGTCCGCACCAAAGGAAGTTTGGTTTGGATAATTCAATAAGAGTTTTGAAATTTAGAACATTCATCAACTATGGACTAGTTGAATCAATAAGGTTCACTAGTCTAATAAGTTCAACAATAATGATATTCAATTTGAATAATAATCTCAAGAAGTATACAATAGAACAATTATTGTATAACTGAATCATGCTTTGAAAAGATAATCAATCTTTAATATAACATTTGAACTTTAAATAATAGAATTGATAATTTACTTGAGGAAAATAATAAACTTGAACAATAATGACAAGTAGGGTTAGGAAACTTGCCTCGTGCGTACATTATACTTTAACTAAGCACGTTCCTTGAATTTAATCCTACATACCATTCACATTCACAATACCAGTTAATTATAACTTAACTAATCATCAGAAACTCATTCTCTTTGTCTACTTTGATTATTGACTATACTTAGTTAATTTACCACTTTGTCACATAATTTATACTTCATGAATAACAAGCTAATTATGTATTTAATAATTCGATCCACATGCAATTATGTTATTTACATGTTAAACATCTATGTTACATCTCATTATTCTTCTAACATGTTTACATGTTCATTACATTAAGTTACTAACACATTGCTAGACTTAACATTTTAAAAATAATTCATTCTGAACTTTTCGTAGAGAGTGGCGCTACTGGCGTATCTGTTACATTCTGGTTCGGCACGCAAAGACCGTGGTAGTCTTTGTGGCTCGAAATCATAATACTTGTATGGGAAATAGACAGTGGCAGTATACAATAGTAAAGCATGGCGTACAGATTCTGACAGAAATGGCGATTCATGAAAAATCGCAGAGCATGCCAATTTCTACCAATTTCTTAATTTCTACTCGAATTTAGACATACCCACATGTTATAATTCATGTATAATCATAACCCAACATTTATATAATGACTTTAACCAATTTAAACACTTACTTACAGAATTTAAGCATGCAATTTCAACCGACTTTGATGTTCTTGAAGGTTTTGAAAATAAAACATAAAAATTGTCACTACTGAATTCGTTATAACAAGAATCCGTTCATTTAAACTTTGGTCTCTTCAGTATCAACATGCATAACAACATACGAAAGTGTAAAATTTAGGAATAATATATGATCAACACATGAAATATCACGTATAAGGCCATATGGCCAAAACCCAAACTCTGTAATTTATGAAAAACATATACGACATGTGTTTTCATGAACTGATGATATGGTTTAAATAATATATATAATTAAATACGATGTGATGTGCCATAACACATACAAAACCCATAATCGTTACTCCTATCCCAGTTACAGAGTCTTTACAGTATAAATGGAAGCCATTTTCATAAAACTCAAATAACGTAAAAATAGAATTTGGGAAGGAGGAGATTACCCTGTAGAGTATAATTTAGTAGGCTTAGATTCCTCACTCTCAATTATCTTTCACAGACTCACAATTTCTCTCTGACAAACTCTCTCTGATTTTATCTCTGTGATGTTTTATCAGACTTAGTAAAATAATAAAGAAGAGAAAAGAGAATACGCATAATAAGAATCGACTGACGCGCACTATGGTCAGTTACCCATCATGGGTTAACTGCCCATAACTCCCCCTAAGGCCATGTTTGGCTAGATTAATAGATTATAAAACCATTTAATTTAATAAAGCTTTATCATATAGTTTAAATCATGTCACACCCACTTGTACAATAAATCAAATATCTTATTTAATATAAATAAAATATAATAACTTCTCATAAATTCACATAGTCGTATATTTAATTTTCTCATTAATTAATAATGTCAAATTATTAACTCTCTAACTAATAATTAAATTAATTAAAATAACAACATGTTTAATTAAATATTTCATTTAATTCAATAAGCTCACATAAATACATACTTGAATAATAAATATTCTCTACATTAATTTAATAAATGTAACACATAATTAAATTAATCTACCACAATTGCATCAAATAATTATTTAATCCAATAATTAAATCATCGAAAAAATATTTATTTAATTCAATAAATATTAAAAATTAAATTACAAAAATCTCGTTTGACACAACAACAACAGTTACCAAGCTAGTATTGGCATGCCGCCTTATAAAGCGTTATACGGCAGAAAGTGCAGAACTCCGCTTTATTGGGATGAAGTTGGCGAGAGACAATTACTAGGCCCATAATTGGTACAACAACAGCAGAGATAGTTAAAGTGATCCGAAAAAGACTGGTAGTAACTCAAGATAGGCAGAAGAAATACGCCGATCCACACCATAAAAATGTTGAGTTTGAATCGGGTAGTTATGTGTTCTTGAAGGTCTCTCCCTGGAAGGGAAAGATCAGGTTCGGAAAGAAAGGAAAATTAAGCCCAAGATGCATTGGACCCTTTGAGGTACTGCGAAGGATCGGAGAAGTTGCGTATGAGGTAGCCTTCCCTCCAGCACTCGAGAATGTCTACAACATTTTCCATGTTTCGATTTTACGACCCTACAAACCCGATTACAAGCACGTTATTGAATATGAACCCCTTCATTTTGAGAAAGACTTATCCTATGAAGAAATTCCTGTTCAGATTGTTGATCGAAAAGAACAAGTACTCAGAAATAAAATAAAACCTTCTATTAAGGTAATTTGGAGGAACCACAACGCTGAAGAGGCTATGTGGGAACTCAAAGAGAATATGATGAAGAATTATCCTCATTTATTTACTTAAATTATGTGTAAGCGATTCTGGGGACAGAATCTTTGTAAGGGGGAGAATGTAACGAGTCGAATTGATTGAGTCGTGATTCTGAGGACAAAATCCTTTTAAGGGGGAAAAGATGTGACAAACGAGATTTTGTAATTTAAATTTAATATTTATTGAATTAAATAAATATTCTCGATGATTTAATTATTGGATTAAATAGTTAATTGGTGCAATTGTGG
This sequence comes from Panax ginseng, assembly GCA_020205605.1. Lineage (NCBI taxonomy): Eukaryota > Viridiplantae > Streptophyta > Magnoliopsida > Apiales > Araliaceae > Panax > Panax ginseng. Next base: position 18,967,186 of record CM035150.1, read on the forward strand.
TAGATTAATTTAATTATATGTGTTATATTTATTAAATTAATGTGGAGAATTTTTATTATTCAAAGTATGTACTTATATGAGCTTATTGAATTAAATTAAATATTTAAGAAGCATAATGTTATTTTAATTAATTTAATAATTAATTAGAGAATTATTTATTTGACATAATTAATAAATGAGAAATTTAATTTTATGACTATGTGAATTAATGAGAAATTATTATATTTTATTTGAATTAAATTAAACGAGATATTTGATTATTGTGTAATTGGGTGTGACCTTATTAAACTATAGTATAAAGGATTAATGAAATTAAATGGGTTTGAGTTTTTAAGAGTGGCCAAATAGGGCATTAAGAGAAGTTGAGAGCAGTTAACCACGTAGGGGTTAACTGACCTCAACGTTATTGGTTATAATAAGTGCGCCTTCATCAGTTTTCATTATTACGTATATTATTTAGAAACAAAAAAACCTAAGAGTCAGAGAATTCAGAGAGAGTTAGAGGAATTTGTGATATTGAAGAGTCAGAAGAATTGTTTAAGGGTAATCTCTTCAACCCAATTCCTATTTTTACGATTGTTAAAGTTTTCATGAAAATGGCTTTAAGTTTTGTTAAAACTTCTGTAATTGGAAAAGGGTAGTGATTATGTGTTATATATGTGGTAAGATGTTATTATAACATGTGTTACTGTATGTTGTATGAACCATAACATCAGTTTCATAAAAATTATGTCGTACGTTGTTCTTCAAAATTACAAAGTATGAAAATATGGCCATATGGCCTTACATACCAAATTTAACATTATAATTATAAGTTGTATCATAAATTTATACATGTATGTGTTAATATGTTAACGTAGTATGTTTTTACTATGTTGTATGAACCATAACATCAGTTTCATAAAAATATATGTCGTAGATTATTTCTTCAAAAATTACAAAGTATGAAAATATGGCCATATGGCCTTACATACCAAATTTAACACGATAATCATAAGTTGTATCATAAATTTATACATGTATGTGTTAATATTTTAACGTAGTATGTTTTTACTATGTTGTATGAATTATAACATCAATTTCATGAAAATAAATTAATTGGAAGTTATGGCCATATTCTGTGTTCTTCACAGAACTGTATAATTTAAATTGTAAGAGATTTTTGGCCTAATTTGGCCTTGTTATATTCGTAAACTGCAGAAACTGCAGAAACTGAGTCTGGGTAACCCCGCCCCCGGCGGGCGTTACCAAACTAAATTATCCCGCCCCGGTGGGTAAAAATAAAATAAAAATAAATATTCGATGAAAATTATTATTAAAATATTTATAAAATAAAGTAAATATTTTAATTGAGATATTTATGGAATAAAATAAATATTCGATGAAAATTATTATTAAAATATTTATAAAATAAAGTAAATATTTTAATTGAGATATTTATGGAATAAAATAAATATTCGATGGAAATTATTATTAAAATATTTATCAAATAAAATAAATATTTTAGTTGAAAGATTTATGGAATAAAATAAATATTCGATGGAAATTATTATGAAATAATTTATTAGAGTATAATAATAGTAAGAGAATGAAAATATTCTAATTTAATTAAGTAATTAAATTAGAAGGGTAATGATTTGTTAAATAAAGTGGAGTTTATATTAAATAATTAAGTGAAAATATAACTAATGAATGTCGTGAATACATATGGTATGTGTGTAAGATTTGTGGTGAATGGAAATAGTAATCGTTTAGCCTACGCACGAGGCAAGTTTCCTAACCCTACTTGTTATCGTTATGCAAGTTTATAAACTTACATCGAGCAAATTCTTGTTATTATTAATCAAGTTTAATTTGTTATATTAAAGATTTTTAATCTTTTCAAAGTATGATTCTATTATACAATACTTATTCTATTGTATACCTCTTGAGATTATTATTCGATTTAAATATCAGTTATTGTTGAACCTTGTTAGACTAGCGAACCCTTATTGATTCGACTAGTCCATAGTTGATGAACGTTCTAAATTTCAGAACCCTTATTGATTTATCCAAACCAAACTTCCTTTCAAAGTGCGGACTCTAATGTCAAATCGAGATGAACAACCTCAGATAGGGATTACTTATGCGTTAGCGTTAAGATATTATGCACAATATGGTATTAAGGGTTGATCCCCCTAAGTACGAGTAGAAGAGTCCATAGTCTTATGACTGTTAAAGGTTTCAAGTATAACCCTTGATAACCTAGGACATAGTTCAAGGTCTTATGACCCTCAGAAATATTTTGATTTTTATTATTCTTTATTGATTCAAAAGTTGAGTTTTATTCCAGAAGTCTTTGATTCACTCGCATGTTATTATATATTGTTATTTCATTTTTATACTTGTGGGAAATCGTGCTCACTCTTGCGTAATAATAACATTGCAGTTAAGAAAGAAAGGTCCGACGAGCCTTCGACTAGCAAAGGCAAGGGCAAGACTAACTAGTGACGAAGACTTGTTGTTTTATGTGTTAAGACTTATGTTGATGTTGTGTAAGACTATAAATTGTTTATGTTTTCGTAGTTAAGATTTAAGGTTAGTATGACCTGGGATTGATGTAATTTTGTTAATGATGTAACTCCTTAAGGAGAGGATTTATTTCTATCTATTTATGCTTTCATTTATTATGGGTAGATAGATATATGATGTTTGAATAGTGAACACCAAATCATGTGGAAATTAAAGTATCCGGATTTGGGGGTGTCACAGTGGATGTAGATTGGTTACCTTGGTATAAAAGTTTGGTTACCTTAGTATACTAGTTTGGTTACCTTGGTACGAAGGTTTGGTTATCAACATTACATTACACATCATTCCCTTATATCTCTCTTTTTTATGTAGTGTTCTTATTTTCCTTTGGACATGAAATTAGAATTGGAATTTTCGGACATGAAGAAATTGTGAAAAATCAAATATCCACCCCCTTTCTCCATCTCATAGACTATTTTGTGGTTGACTCTCGCTCTGTCTCACCAGTGAAGGGGGAGGAGGAAGATGATGTTGCCAAACCTTCATAGGAAGGTAACCAATTCAATTTTATTAAGTTACCAATTTAGTTTGAATGTGATGCAGTTAGTAGCCAACCATTCATACAAAGGTAACCATTTTAGTTCTTGTGGGTAACCAAATAGTCATAAAAAAATTTCAGAATAGTAAGAGTTACATCTATTTATTTTTAAAGTTTTTGTAGGGCGAATATTCTTCTTTTTCTCATTGGCGTTTTGGACGACGGAGATTCGCGGCGGAGTAGCAAAGAAGAGGGCAACATGTGAAGGAGATGAGCGGCGGAGTAGCGGAGGAGAGGGCTACTGTGAGGGAGATTAAGATTTGAATTTGAATATTTGAATTTAAATTTGTTTTTGTTGTTAGATCCCAAATATTTGCATTTGAATTATTAGTTATGACAATTATTTCTCTTTAATTTTAGGTTTCCTTATTAATGTGAATTGCATTATTTTTGTAATTATTTTGTGTATGTAATAAGTAGGTTTTATACCTACTTATCTGGTATCTGTTACTTGAATTAGTTGCTTAATCTCATGTTTTTTAGTTAGTTTTCATGTATTTTGTGTTCATCTTGTAGATTGTATGCTTGGGAGCTGAAATCGCAAGGAATTGGTATAAAATCGCAAAGAAAAGCAAATCGGACATCGTTTGGGCTTTCATGTTCATTTCATGTTCTTGGCTTGAAACTTGGATTACATTGTAGAGATTCTTTTCAGCTTTCCAAAACAACTTGAATCATTCTAATCGGAGTTCGGATGCAAAAGTTATGACATTTGTACCAACGGACGTCGAACGTCACTGTTTTGGGTGGCCATTTGCATAGCTGTCACTTCCAGCCCAATTTCGACCTTCTTCCATCCGTTATTTGTAAAATCTTAAAGAATAAAAGTTGTAGATCTACGTCTCCTCTTTTCGGAACATCTTGAATCATCAAAATCTGAGTTCAGACGAAGAAGTTATGGCCATTTTTCCAAAGGACATTAGAGCAGAAAATTCCAGAAAACCTTCTAGCGTGGGGGCGCCCATTTCTAGGCTATTTCTAGCGCCGGGGCGCTAGGGGACAGAATCCCAGCGCCGTGAGCAGTGCTGGGATGCTGGGGACGGGCGTGGTCAAGCTTGGACGATTTTGGGGCGAATTTTGACACTTTTTTGACTCCAAATGGGATTGGGTTTGTTCCTAAGCTAAACATTGAACTTGTAACCTATAAATACAAGATGTAAGACATAAAATAAAGGAGATATTAGAGAGGGAGAGAGCATTTCATTAGATTAGATTAGAGTAAATTAGATCAAAACCCTAGTTCTTGTTAGATTTGGAGATTGAACCAACTTGGAGACCATTGAAGATTCAAAGTAGGAGCAATGAGGGAGCTTAGAATCTACAGACAATAGATTCTATCTTCTCATCTTCTTCTATCTTTGTATTTTATTGTTTATTCAATTGTGGATTCTTAATCTTAATTTTATTTCAATAATCATGAACTAATTCTTTGTTTGAGATTACAATGGATCTTATTGTGTAGTTTATTTTAATATTGTGACGCCCCCAAAATTGGTATACATCACCCATCTTGAGTCGCCAAATACACAGTACAGAATTCAAATACAAACTTAATTATACAACAGTCATGTAGAATATGACTAAACATATGCTGTGAGTTTTAATACAAATATTGTCATCTAGACAATATACAAACTCAATGGAGTCATCATTACATTTATTGTCACACTATTTAACAGAATAGTGAGGACTACTAATGCTATCATCTGGATCGTCACTCCGTTCCCCGACAAGTCTCAGCTACGTTCTCATTTTCTGAAGAGAATAGTGAAAGAAAGGGTGAGCTCAACTAGCCCAGTAAGAAATATTATGACTAAGATAATGCGAAATAATTTATCATTAGCCTTCAACAGTGTTAAACTGATAAAATATAACACACATCAAGGTTAACTGCAGCGGAACAAGCAATCCATTAGAAGAGTCAAGTAGAGAATAAAATCTACTATCTTCTATGATTTAAAAGGTTTTTCATGACTTTTATCGCTGAGACTCAGCTTAATAAATAATCCACATCTTCCCTGCACTACGGCCAAGGATATTCATTAGTATCACAACCACAAATTATTCATGCACTACTAGCCAAGGATATTCGTGTATTCATCAATGGTCATTATCATGCCAACAACTGTCCATCAATGCACTACGGGCCAATGAGGACTTTTACCACATCATTTGTAACATTACGGTCATGATTATACCGAATAATCCTCGGTCATAATCATACCAAGTCCATCTATGCACCAAAATACAGATGACTTTCAACATAATATAAACATGAGGATGATGACAATGATATAAGAATTCAATAAAACAAGTTCAAGAATTAATTTATCTAGGAACTAATAACGTCCAAATTGTTAACATGATATCGCTTTGTAGAGTAAAGTTCAAGAATGCTCGTAAGAATATTTTCATGAAAAGATTTGGATGAAGCGCAAATATCAAGGATATTCCACTAATTTCATGGAGTATAGAAGTCAAAACTTTAACCAACCGAGTATAATAAAGAATGGAATAACAAAAGAAATCACCAGCATGCGATAGACCGCATGCATAAAGTTATTCCAATGTAATAATAAATAATGGAATCAGGTCATGCGTAAACGCATGCATGAGGATATTCCAATGTAATAATAAACAACGAACCGTGTCATGCGTAACGCGCATATACAGGATGTTCCAAAGTATAATACATAACAGAACTAGGTCATGCGTAATGCACAGACAGGATGTTCCAACAAAATAATAAAGAATGGAGTAACAGAAGAATTTCACCAAGTATAGGGTAGCCCGCGTATATAGGTTATTCCAATAGAATAATAAAGAATGGAATAACAGAAGTTCTCTTCATGAGTAAGAAAGAAAAGAATACCCCTTACGAGTACAACAAATAATATCCCTTACCTTAAGAAGAAGAGTACTGGTTATAGGATTAGTGAAATAGCATAATACTTTTCTTCTTTCTCTCTATAGTTTCTCTCTCTAGAGTTTCAGTAAATTCGTAAGAAATAATGAAGGAATGAGCTTCTATTTATAAAAGAATGGACTGCATAGTAACTAATTCATGAATGGTCCAGATTGATTTAATAAAATATTCTAATAAAACAAAATTTTTTAAATAAAATATAATATATATATATATTATATTAAATATATATAACCGGCATGTGCTAAAACATTCACGAGACACACTCCCGTGAACAAAATTTGCTTCATTCCTCAATTTGTCAACTAAACTTTATATATATATATATATATATATATATATAATGATAATAATTGTACTCCCTCCCCGTAAAAACAAAATCCTCCCACTCACTTTGACAACCTGACAACATTACATATATATATATATATAATATATATAAATACTTACCTTATATATATATATATAAATCCTATATATATATATAAGTAATAAAACAAAACTGAGATAACTTTCTCCCGACGATTTTGAAAAATGAGAAAGTGGGGGTTCTTACAACAAATACTTCATAAAAAAAATCCCCTTAATATTTTAACAACATTTATCACCATTATTATAACTCACAATATTAATCGACCAGGTCGTTCCCAGAAAAGAGGGGGCTTTCTAATAAGGATTTCTCCCCATTGACACACAATTAGGTGACCAAACCTCTCCTTGACAAAACTTTTAAACATCGTTAATATTGCAAATAATAATATTAATAACTTTGTCATCTCAATTATTGATTATAAAATATTGATAATAATTGAATCGAATAACGTGAGATACTATGCAGCAATTACTGTAACAATAATTGAACAAAACTAAGTGACTTCTCACGTAAGCATCAATAATTAATACCGTGTGCTACTGTGCAACTACGCGTATTACTGTACTTTTAATACCGGGTGTTTCAACAGTTAACGGTAAAACTTCCGCCGTTATTTTCGTAAAGTATTTTTGTCATTTTCTCAATTTGACAATAATTCCGTTGTGGGGTCCACCAATGATTGTGTCGTTGTACGAATATTCCCTGTTAAAACGAATATTCCCCGACCAATCGAATATTATATAACAACTTGCGTACTTTGCAAAATTTATAAATATTACCCACAACTATAACATTATATCAAATTCATTCCATAATATTCAAAAATGATATTTATAGAAAATTCATCTTTATTCATAAAAGTTGGGGTCTTACAACCTCCCCTTCTTATGAAATTTCACCCTCGAAATTAGGGTACGTACCTGGTATGTCGAAGAGGTAAGGATACCTTGATTTCATTTCTGATTCTAACTCCCAAGTCATTTCCTCAACATCGTGGTTTCTCCACAAAACTTTGACTTGAGGTATAACCTTGGAGCGTAGAATATGTTCCTTCTTATCCAAATTTGAACAGGAACCTCTTCATACGTCAAATCTTCCGCTATTTTGTTCGGTTCTAACTCAATAATGTGGTTCAGGACTTCCACATATTTATGTAACATGGATATGTGAAAAAAGTTATGAACACGAGACATACTTGGCGGTAAAGCGAGTCTATAAGCCACAGTTCCTACTCACTCTATTAGCCCATATATATAGCACTTTTTAATGGTTTAATACACCTGATTTATAGGACAGTAAATATAATTTAACTGAACACTACTCCTCAATAGACGGCTGCAACGGTGGTTTGCCACTAAACTGTGTGCCTTTTACGGTCGGGCCAAAACAACCCGGATTTTGGCGTGCCAGAAAATGTAAACCCAAAGCTCGGGTTTTGGCGGGTTATGCCTACTTTTTGGGTTTTTTTTGGGCTTAGCCCAAACGGGCCGGGCTGGGCCGGGCCAAAAAGGCTCGAGTTTTCGTGGGCTAAAAAAATACGGCCCAAAGCTCGGGTTTTGGCGAACGGCCTGGCCCGCGGGCTTTGGGCCCGTTTGCCAGGTCTACTCCTCAACAACAGTTGTGCCAACACGCACTAACTTCCACTTATGCACATGATTGAATCTTAATTACATAAATTTATAGTTTATACGTAAAAAGCGTATAACTTAAGTAATATAACTTACCTCTAGCATTAGTTCCAATTTCCGAATTAGATCAATCCGACTCATTCTGGTCCAAAATTCTAACTCAAAATGCACAATCATATTTTAGTGATATATTATTAATACGCACTTCGTTATTGTACTATAAAAGTATGATCAAATTATTTTGGTCAACTCTCTACCTTGTGAAAAGACCGTTATGCCGTTATCTAGTCGATTGCATGATCTTTGAAAAGTATGATCAAATTATTTCGGTCAACTCTCGACCTTGTGAAAAGACCATTATGCCGTTATCTAGTCGACCACACGATCTTCGAGGTCCCGACATCTCACGAGTCTACTAACCCTTCTAAAGTATTTAGAATAATATCTTAGATTTTTTGACTAATTTTTGCATTTTTCAGATAATCCGAATCTTTTCATAATTAAGCATATTCATGCCTTAATTAATTGAGAAATATGAAAGGGCATCTAGTTAGCCATGTAACAAACAGAAAAGCTCCCTTTTCACTGCTATGAATATTAATACTTCGAGGATCTGTAAAATTCAGATTCATATGGGATTTCAACATAAGAAGCTACCCACTAAATACCTAGGTGTTCCTCTGTTTAAAGGTAAATGTAAATCCTCCCATCTTGAAGAATTGGAAGCTTTTATAAGGGAAAAACTAGCTGTATGGAAATCTAATTATTAAGTATGTCTAGTAGATCATGTTTGATTAAAAGTGTTCCTTGCTCCATTCCTATACACATTATGGCTCTGTTGTAACTTTCCAAAGCTTTTCTATTAAGGATAGAAAGACTTTTGGCTAGCTTTTTGTGGAATTCCCTGGATAATTTTTAACATCACTGGGCCTCTTGGAATCAAGTCTGCAAGCCTATTGTTGAGAAATTCAGCACACACAAATACACTAAAATAAATATAAACACACAAATATATGATATATAAAATAATAACACCAGAATTTTACGTGGAAACTCAATGGGAAAAAACCACGGGGAGAAATCTTAAAAATTCACTATAAAAATAATATGGAGATTACAAACTCTCTACTGAGAAATAAACTCTCAGAATGCTCTAACTGAGTTTCTCACTCTCTATACTTCTACTGAAGGTATTGTTGTGATGATTAGTATGCGGATAACCTCCTCCTTTTATAGTGCAAATCTGCGAGGGGAACAAGAAATGTGGAAGGAAAAAATCCAAAGTCTTGGGGGAACAAAAAATGGAGAAGGCAAAAAATGGGTGAGGATTTGACCAACAATACAAGTTGATTACTTTCAAAAATCTCCACATTGACTTGTATTATCAAATATTGTGAACTTATTCGTGTCTGTGAGTGTATCCCTCTCTCTGGATACTCCACCATGAACTCAGTATTCAACGAAGTAAATTAAGTCCAAGTAGTGCTTGAACTTTTCTGTTGTAACCAACTTTGTGAGCATATCTGTAACATTCTCCTTTGTGTGAATTTTATGAGTTGCAATGTCACTATTGTTCAGCTACTCACGAATCTTGTGATACCGAACATCTATATATTTGGTCCTGGCATGGAACACCTGGTTCTTTGCTAAATGAATAGCACTTTGACTATCACATTGAATTTGGATACTGCCCTGCTTGAAACCTAGTTCTTTAACTAGTCGCTTAAGCCACAAATCCTCCTTGATTTCCTCTGTCAACGCCATATACTCAACCTCTGTTATTGATAATGCTACTTTAGATTGCAACACTGACCTTTAACATATACATCCTCCACAAAAGGTGTATACAAACCGTGTCGTAGATCTCATTGCATCTAGGTCTCTAGCATAATCCGAATCAACAAACCATGTAACCTCATTTCTTGCGGTATCACGATTAAACATACAACCATAATTGGTTGTATCGGCTAAATAACGAAAAATCTATTTCATAGAATTCCAATGCTCTTTCCCTTGATTTGTCATATACCTGCTAACAACACTGACTGCATGTGAGATATCTAGCCTTGTACATATCATGACTTGTATTAGATAACACATCACATTTGCATACGGTACTTTGGATATATACTCCACCTCATCCTCTATTTGTGGGATTAACTATGAAGACAACCTGAAATGTGCTACCAACGAAGTGGTAACTGTGACGTCCCCAAAATTAGGTATACATCACCCATCTTGAGTCGCCAAATACATGGTACAGAATTCAAATACAAACTTAAATATACAACATGAGTCATGAGTTTTAATACAAATATTGTCATCTAAACAATATCCACACTCAATGGAGTCCTCATTACATTTATTATTACACTATTTCACGTATAGTGAGGACTACTAATACACCATCTAGGACCATCACTCTATTCCCCGACTAGTCCCAAATTTATGTTCTCATTTCAAGAGAACAATGAAAGAAAGGTGAGCTCAACTAGCCCAAGAAGAAATATTATGACTAAGATAATGCGTAATAAATTATCATTAGCCTTCAATGTGTGTTAAACCGATACAATATAACAAACAACAAGTTTAATCTGCAATGAACAAGCAATCCATTAGAAGAGTTAAGTAGAGAATAAAATCTACTATCTTCTATGATTTAAAAGGTTTTCATCACTTTTATCACGAGACTCACTTTAATAAATAATCCACATCATCAAATCATCCCGCGCTTATATAGGCCAAGGATATTCTTTAGTATCACGACCAATTAATTATCCATACACTACACGCCAAAGATAATCATGTTTTCATCTGCGGTTCGATCATGCCATAAAACAATTCATCTTTGCACCCTTGGTCAAGAGAATTCATAGCCATAATCATACTAAAAGCGTCCATCAATGCACTACGGGCAATGAGGACTTTTTCCACATCATTTGTAACATTCCTGGCCATGATTATACCGAATAATCCCTCGGTCATAATCATACCAAGTCCATCTATGCACCACAAAGCCATGATGACTTTCAACATAATATAAACATGAGGATGATGACAATGACATAATAATTCAATAAAACAAGTTCAAGAATTAATTTATCCAGAACCAATAACGCCCAAATTGTCAACATGATACCGCTTTGTGGAGTAAAATTCAAGAATGCTCAAGAATATTTCCATGAAAAGATCTTTGGATGAAGCGCAAATATCAAGGATATTCCACTAATTTGATGGAGTATAGAAGTAAAAACTTTAACCAATCGAGTATAATAAAGAATGGAATAACAAAAGAAATCATCGGGCATGTGATAGATCAAGCATGCATAAAGGTTATTCCAATGTAATAATAAATAATGGAACCAGTCACGCGTAAATGCAATCGACGTAATATTCCAACAAAATAATAAATAATGGAACCGGTCATGCGTAAAACACGGTAGAGGATGTTCCAACAGAATAATAAAGAACGGAACCAAAGTCATGTAAAAGCATGCATGTGATGTTCCAAATGTAATAATAAAGAACGAAATAATAATGTAAATCACCATGCATGCAGATTTACCTAGATAGGTTATTCCAACATAATGATAAAGAATGGAATAATGTAAGAATTTCACTAAGTATAGGGTAGCCTCGATACAAAAGTTATTCCAAATGTAATAATAAATAATGAAATAATGTAAGTTCTCTTCATGAATACAAAAGAAATAATACCCTACCTTTAAAAAAGAGTACCGAATATAGAAGTAGTGAAGTAGCAGAACACTTTTCTTCTTTCTCTCTATAGTTTCTCTCTCTAGAGTTTCAGTGAATTCATAAGAAATAATGAAGGAATGAGCTTCTATTTATAGAAGAATGGACTGCATAGTAACTAACTCATGAACGGTCCAGATTGATTTACTTTAATCTAACGGTCCACATTTAAAGCAAAATATTTAAATAAAATATAATATATTCTATTTATAATCTAATAAAACGAATAATTTTATAAAAGATTTTACTATGCAAACACTATGCAGGCACTATGCAAACACTATGCATAATAAAATATAATATATTCTAATTATTGTCTAATAAAAATGTATAACTTTATAAAAGTATTCATTTTATATAAATTTTTTACTATTAGCCTAATAAAACGAATAACTTTATAAAAGTATTCTTGTTTTTGTGACGCCCAAAAAATAGGTATACAACACCCATTCTCGAGTCGCCAAATACATGGTATGTAAAGCAAACTACAACTTCAATAATACAATTGTCGCAGTTGCAAAATACGACAACACATACTGTGAGTTTAAATACAAATATTATTTTCTAGACTATATCCACACTCAAATAAGTCCTCGTTACAATTATTCAAACACTATTTTACAGAAATAGTGAGGATCTGCTAAAACATTTTTCTAGAACCATCACTCCGCACTCGACTAGTTCCTCGCTATGTTCTCACCTCCCGAGAAAAATGGAACAAAAAGGAAAAGGGTGAGCTCAACTAGCCCAAGAAGAATATTATGACTAAGATAATATACAACAAATTATCGTTAGTCTTCAACAGGAAAAAATCTAATAAAATATAATAGCCAACAAGTTTTAGATCAACAACTGCAGCAGAAACAACAATCCATTAGAAGACTCAAGTAGAGAATGAGTTCTACTATCTTCTAGGATTTAAAAGTCCATCATCAATATTTTATCCCTGTAACAACAATCAATATACATCTTTAATTAAATATTCATCTTTGAACTACAGGCCAAAGATATTCATTTGTATCACCAGTTGGCCATGTTCATCTCAACACCTGTTCATCTTTGCACTACGGGCCAAAGATATTCATCAGTTAATCATTTATCTTTTGCACTAAAGTCAAGATATTTAGTAATATCATCATTTAGGACCGAGGATGATGAAAATATTTTAAAGAAAACGAATCTAGTGAAACGGAAGGACAAATAGTAGGGATTCAGATAATAGCGGTTTATCCAAGATCAATAATACTTCATAAATACCAATTTTGAAGCAGAATTCAAAAATAAAGATCAAAACATGGATACAATCAAAGATAGTAACCATAATAGACATCTTGGACAAAAAGAAGAAAATTTCATTTTTCGATGAATAGTGCCGTATTCGTGAATAGTGCCGTATACGTGAATAGTAACCCCGACACAAAAAGTTCCAAATTTGATAAAAATTCAAATCAATACTTTGGCATAATGATATTGAAGAAATAATATCATATATATGAAGAAAATAATATCCCTTACCTCAAAATATCAGTACTTCTGATTGGAATATCGGTATAAGGCTGAGGGAAACTTGTACTGATGAATAGAAACTCACAAAGTATCTAAATACTCATAAAATACACTCAATAATCTAGAGAGAGAAAAAGAGAGAAAACTTGTTTCTGGTGTGATTTTCAATTCTAACTTAGCCCTCTATTTATAGAAAAATGTTAGCAGACTTGACTCAAGCAAACCTCGATGGCTTTTTACTCGCTACTATTCCCACCCACCACATTTAAAATAAATTCAGCACATTTCTTCACCAACCACAAGTGGAGCCCACTCAATTCTAGAATTTTCCACCAAAATCATTTATAAACCTAATTTCAATCACCACCTCTTAAAATTCATAACAAATCATACGCTCATTTTAACGGCTCAAAATTTGTGGACATATACTCAACTTATATATGTATAACATATCCAAAATTACAACGATCCAACGGTCGGATTAAAAATTATAACTCACACAATATATCTCAAAACACTAGTTTAATTTTTAATACCTTCATTCCGATAAAAATACTGATAAAACACCTCAACATTAACTCCTTCATTTTTAACCACAATAAATATATCCAACATTTATATCCACATAAAATAAATATTTTCTTATCATATGAATCAATAATTAATTATTCAAAATAATATTATGTAATCACATTTATGACAACTAGGCCGCTCCTCAGAAAGAGGGGCTTTCAATAAGAATTTCTCCTTATCATAGCGCAATTAGTGACCAAACCTCTCATCGATGTAACTTTTTAGACATTGCCAATAATGCTATCTAATAATATTATTCAAATAATATGAATTATTGATCCGATAATGGGAAATATCGGTAAAGTTGACAATTATTGAAACAACAATAATATAAAATATCAACGCATCAATTATTGAATCAATAAAATAAAATATTGAATAAAGAATTCATCGTAACAATTATTGAGTAGTGCCTTCACGTAAGGATCAATAATTCATCAATAATGTGCATCCATGCCAGACATCGTATTTTAAACCACCGGGCATTCCAACAAAGTTGTTAATTCAGAATAACTACGCTGTTATTTATAAAAACTCAAACTTGTCATTTTCTTCATCCGGATGATTATTCTCATTATGGGCCCACAAATGATCGCGCTGATTAAATTTTCCCCACAACAAGAATATTCCACCACCAAACTAATATTCCCCACAACAATAATTATTTTATAACCACTTGCATATTTTGCAAAATTTGCACATTTCACCCATAACCAGAGAATTATATCAAATTAATACCTTATTATTCACAAATATAATTAGAGGAAATTCGATTTTATTTATAATAAGTTGGGGTCTTACAACCTCCCCTCCTTATGAAATTTCGTCCTCGAAATTGACATACGTACCTGGTGTTTCGAAAAGGTGAGGATACCTCGCTTTCATTTATGATTCCAACTCCTAGGTCATTTCTTCAATAGCATGGTTTATCCATAAAACCTTAACTTGTGGTATAACCTTGGTGCGTAGGACATGCTCTTTCCTATCCAAGATCTTAACAGGTACTTCTTCGTACGTTAAATCTTTGGCTATCTCGTCTAGTTCTAACGCAATAATATGGTTCATGTCTTTCACATATTTACGAAGCATGGATATGTGAAAAACATTATGAACATGAGACATACTTGGAGGTAATGCGAGTCTATAGGCCACATTTCCTATTCGGTCAAGAATCTCAAATGGACCAACAAATCGTGGATTGAGCTTTCCTCTCTTCCCAAATCTTGTAACTCCCTTCCATGGTGCAACACATAACAATACATGATCCCCAATATTAAATTCCACGTCTTTTCGATGAAGATCTGCATAACTCTTTTATCGATCTTGTGCCATTTGTATACGTTGTCGAATCATTTGGATCTTTTCAGTAGTCATGCGTATTTACACTCGTCCCAACAACGTTGCTTTCTCCCACCTCATCCCAAAGATAATCGAGAACGACACTTTCGCCCATACAACGCCTCAAATGGAGCCATGCCTATACTTGCTTGATAACCTGTTGTTGTAGGAGAATTCCACCAGTGGCAAGTACTTATCCCAACTTCCTTTAAAATCTAGGACACAAAGTCTTAATAGATCTTCAAGGGTTTGAATAGTCCTCTCGATTGTCCGTCCGTTTGAGGATGGTATGTCAATCAATCAGAACTGCGCTCATAGCTTTTTACAAGCTAACCCAAAATCGTGAAGTGAATCTTGGGTCACGATCTCCAAACTATGGATACCGGCATGGCATGCAATCTCACAATCTCATTCACATACATGCGAGCAAGACGCTCAAGGAATAAGTCTCACGACGGCAGAAGAAATGGGCGATTTGGTTAATCTATCAACAATAACCCAAATCGCATCTATGCCTTGAGAAACTTTGGGAAGACATGTAACGAAATCCATAGTAATGTGTTCCCACTTCCATTTCGCAATCTCAAGTGGTTGTAATGGACCCTTTGGCACTTGATGCTCCGCCTTTACACGTTGACAAGTTAAACACCTCGAGATAAACTCCGCGATCTCTCTCTTCATATTGTTCCACCAAAATGTATGTCGAATATCATGATACATTTTGGTACTCCCAGGATGGATTGCAAACGGGGTGTTGTGTGCCTCCATCATGATTCTATGCTTCAAGTCAGAATCGTTAGAAACACAAAGTCTAGAGTTGAATCTAAGTATTCCTTCTTCATCGATTCTCGCTTCTAGAATAGCTCCTTCTTGCACTTTCTTCTTCATAACGTGACGCCCCGTGTCCGTAGTTTCGAGCAAATTTTAACTTTATCGATTAAAGTCTCTGTTCTACTTGTATATTTGCCATCATCATGTGGGTCCCTCGAGTCTTTAATTCTACCTCCATCCTTTGAAAGTCATATGTAATGGGCCTTTGCATTAACAATATCGCACTCAGATCAAGATATGATCTTCTACTCAATGCAATGCACTACCATTACGCTCGCTTTTCCAAGATGATATTGAATAGTGTGATCGTAATCTTTCAATAGTTCAAGCCAACGTCGTTGCCGCATGTTGAGTTCTTTTTGGGTGAAGAAATATTTGAGGTTTTTATGGTTCATATAAATCTCCACTTTCTCCCCATACAAGTAGTGTCTCCAAATTTTCAACGCGAATACGACTGCTGCCAACTCTAGATCATGAGTGGGATAATTCCTCTCATATTCTTTGAGTTGTCATGAGGCATAGGCTATGACTTTCCCATGTTGCATGAGAACGCATCTTAACCCTTTGCCCTCAAGCATCATCAGATATAACAAATCCATCCGCATTCGTATGGTATTGCTGTAACAAAAGCCAAATGAGTCTCCTCTTGAGCTCTTAGAAACTCTTCTCGCATTCCTCGCCCATACAAATTTTGTATCTTTTCGAGTCAATCGAAGTTAACTGAGTAGCGATTCAAGAAAATCCTTCCACGAATCTCCGATAATAACAAGCTAAGCCCGTAAAGCTACGCGATTTTTGGCCACCGACTTTGGTTTCTCCTAACTTTCAGATCGCTTCAATCTTCGCCGGTCGACAGATACTCCATGTTTTGACACCACGCGCCCAAGGAATGCTACTTCCTCAAGCCGTAACTCGCATTTCTTTAGCTTGGCATAAAGTTTGTTTTCACGAAGTTTTCAAGTATCAGCTTCAAATGGTGCTCATGATCTTCACGGATTTTGGAATAGATGAGGATGTCATCAATAAAGACAACAACAAACTGATCCAAATATTCCTTGAATACACGGTTCATCATATCCATGAAAGCAGTAGGAGCATTAGTCAATCCAAAAGACATGACTAAGAATTCATAATGCCCGCATCGAAGTTCTCAAGGCGCCTTTGAATATCCTCGCTTTTAATCTTCAATGATGATATCCGTAACTAAGATCGATCTTTGAAAAAAGAATTGTGCTCCTTGCAATCGGTCTAATGTGTCATCAATGCGAGGTAATGGATACCTATTCTTGATGGTGACATGGTTTAATTTCAGTAGTCAATACAAAGTCGCATACCCCGCCTTTCTTCTTTACTTAATAAAACAGAGCACCCCAAGGAGATGTACTAGACTAATGAAACCTATGTCTAACAATTCTCGTAGTTGGACTTTTAACTCCTCAAGTTCAATAGAGCCATTCGATATGGGGTTTTAGAAATGGGTTTTGTACCCTACCAAGGTCAATAAAGAATTCAACATCACGCTCGGGGTAGACCGGAAGTTCTTCAGAAATACATCAAAAAATTTCTAACAATGTAAATATTATTCAAATCGACTTGTCTTTTGTTCAAATCCATAACATGGGCTAAGAAAGCTTGACATCCGCTTTTCAATAAACTAATAGCTTTATGGCTTGATATGATAGTGATCGATTTTAGTGGTTTAGTTGTTTGAATTGTATGACAAAGTTGGTTAGAATATGAAAACTAACAACCTTATTTAAAACAATCAATTTTGGCATGATGAGTGGTTAACCAATCAATTCCTAAAATCATATCAAAAGCAAGTATCTTTAAAGATATAAGATCAACAGTGTAATTTGATAGTGCCAACTTGGATCATGCAAGATTTATAAACCTGTAGATGTAACGGAAGGTTTCACCCAACTGAGTTTCAACAGATAAGTCAAAGTCCAATTTCTCCGAGTCAAGTTTAAACGCTGAGCACAAGCAGGAGAGATAAAAGAATGGGTAGAACCGGTATCTAGTAAGGTATAAACTTCACAAGAGTTCAAGATTAGCTTACCCGTAATCACCTCGTTTGGGTTCCTCGCGTTTTGGCCAGTCACGACAAACGCTCTTCCAGGAAACGCTAATTTTGACTTATCCGGGACAGCCCTTGGAGTCACCATTCCCGTTGAACTTGGTTTTTCTACTGAACAATCCCGAGCTATGTGGCCTTCCTTTCCACAGTTGTAACATACCTTGGATTGTTGTGGATAGTTTGGGTTGATATGTCCCTCTTTCCCGCATTTGTAACATCTAACTGGCGATCGTTCTCCTCCCTTAGAATTTGTTGTTGGTGCTGATACTGGTGTTGATGTCTTCCCGTCATTGTTGAATCTCCTCTTTCTGAAATTTCCACTTGACTCACATCTCCTATTATCATGGCTAATGATGACCACCCGAGTGGTTACCGCCTTTGTTTGTATTTTTCCTCCTCATTGGTTATCATCGCCTCGATGACCATGGCCACACCAGATGACCGGTTGTGGTCCTCGGTTGAACATACTCATTATCTCACTCTAATAATTGAGCCCTATTTACAACATCCGAATATAAAGAAAATTTATGAGATATAAGATATTGTCAATCTCGAGCTTTAGACCTCTCGTAAACATCCTCGTCATTCGCTCCTCATTTTCACCAAATGAGGTGCAAACCGATAACTCTACAAACTTCACCTCGATCGGGACACCGCCATGTTGTTTTGTTCCAACCGATAAACTCCACCTCCTTGATATGATTTAATACTTTTAGGAAAGTACTTGTCATTGAATAGTTTCAAACGTTTCCCAAGACATGCCGAAAAGGGCCGGGTTGGTACGCTTCACGTACTCTACCAAGAGTCCGCCTCACCGCTGAACATAAAGGTGGCGAATGGAACCTTCGTTCTCCGCATCCCAAGACATCGAATATCTTGGTAATTTGTTTGACCCACGCTTTCCGCCATGATCGGATCCGCTTTCCTTAAATTCGTGGTCCTAACTCCTTGAATCGCTTGGTGTGTGACAAGTCGCAGCATTGCTATTATTTTCACCCGTATTTTGTGCACGAAGTCTCCCTCGTCTCGGTTTTGCATGAACCGCAAAAAGCTCCTAAACATTCCATCATTCATCGCTTTGCTTTCAGAAGTGTTGTTTACATAGGAATATTGCCTTCCGCTGCACGCGCTCTCCGGTTTGTAATTCAAAGGTTGTTCCACGCCTCATACACTCCATTGTTAACGCTTCTCAAATGGCCATTCTTAAATATCGCCATAAAACAAGGGTTAATTAAACAAATTAACATATCACATAATATCCCTATATTATGATCGACCAACAAATAAGCTTAGATAAGACACACTAGCTAAGGATTTACTCATCTCTCCCTCCTAGTTCTATTCCCGATCTCCGCCAGAGACCATATCCCTAAGCTCGATATTAATCGTGACGCCCCCAAAATAGGTATACAACACCCATTCTCGAGTCGCCAAATACATGGTATGTAAAGCAAACTACAACTTCAATAATACAATTATCGCAAAATACTTACAACACATATCGTGAGTTTAAATACAAATATTGTCTTCTAGACAATATCCACACTCAAATAAGTCCTCGTTATAATTATTCAAACACTATTTTACGTAAATAGTGAGGATCGCTAAAACATTTTTCTAGAACCATCACTCCGCACTCGACTAGTTCCTCGCTATGTTCTCACCTCCCGAGAAAAATGGAACAAAAAGAAAAGGGTGAGCTCAACAAGCCCAAAGAAGAATATTATGACTAAGATAATATACAACATATTATCGTTAGTCTTCAACAGGAAAAAATCGATAAAATATAATAGCCAACAAGTTTTAGATCAACAATCGCAATGAAACAACAATCCATTGTAAGAGTCAAGTAGAGAATGAGTTCTACTATCTTCTAAGATTTAAAAGTCCATCATCAATATTTTATATACCGTAACAACAATCAATATACATTTTTAATCAAATATTCATCTTTGCACCTGTGCCAAAGATATTCATTTGTATCACCAATGGTCATGTTCATCTCAACACTGCTCATCTTCTTGCACTACGGCCAAAGATATTCATCGATTAATCATTTATCTTTGCACACAGTCAAGATATTTAGTAATATCATCATTTAGGACCGAGGATGATGAAAATATTTTAAAGAAAACGAATCCAAAGTGAAACTAAGGAAAAATAGTAGGATTCGTGATAATAGCGACTTATCCAAGATCAATAATACTTCATAAATACCAATTTTGATGCAGAATTCAAAAATAAAGATCAAAACATGGATACAATCAAAGATAGTAACCATAATAGACATCTTGGACAAAATGAAGAAAATTTCATTTTTTGGTGAATAGTGCCGTATTCGTGAATAGTGCTGTATACGTGAATAGTAACCCCGACACAAAAATTTCCAAATTTGATAAAAATTCAGATCAATACTTTGGCATAATGATATTGAAGAAATAATATCATATATATGAAGAAAATAACATCTCTTACCTCAAAATTTCAAGATTTCGATCGAATATCTCCAGATAAGGTCAAGGAAACTTGCACTGATGAATAGAAACTCACAAAGTATTTAAATACTCACAAAATATACTCAATAATCTAGAGAGAGAATGAGAGAAAACTTGTTTCTAGTGTGATTTTCAATTCTAACTTAGCCCTCTATTTATAGGAAAATGTTAGCAGACTTGACCGCAACCCTGATGGCTTTTTACTCGCTACTATTCCCACCCACCACATTTGAAATAAATTCAAAGACATTTCTTCACCAACCACAAGTGGGGCCCACTTAATTCTAGAATTTTCCACCAAAATCATTTATAAACCTAATTTCTGAATCAGTCACCTCTTAAAATTCATAACAAATCATACATTCATTATTAAGGGTTCAAAATTTGTGGACATATACTCAACTTATATATGTATAACATATCCAAAAATTACAACGATCCAACGGTCGGATTAAAAATTATAACTCACACAATATATCTCAAAAATACTGGTTTAATTTTTAATACCTTCATTTCGACAAAAATACTGATAAAACACCTCAACATTAACTCCTTCATTTTTAATCACAAAAAATATATCCAACATTTATATCCACTTAAAATAAATATTTCCTTATCATATGAATCAATAATTAATTATTCACAAATAATATTACAGAATCATATTTATGACAACCAGGCCGTTCCTAGGAAAGAGGGGGCTTTCCAATAAGAATTTCTCCTTATTGGTGCACAATTAGGTGACCAAACCTCTCCTTGACAGAACTTTCTAGACATTGCCAATAATGCTATCTAATAATATTATTCAAATAATATGAATTATTGATCTATAATGGAAAATACTGCGCAGTGACAATTATTGAAACAACAATAATATAAAATATCAACGCATCAATTATTGAATCAATAAAATAAAATATTGAATAAGAATTCATCGTAATAATTATTGAGTAGTGCCTTCTTCACGTAAGGATCAATAATTCATCAATATTGTGTATCCACGCCAGACATCGTATTTTAACCACCGGTATTCCAACAAAGTTGTTAATGGTAAAATAACTACGCCGTTATTTAAAAAACTCAAAATTGTCATTTTCTTTATCCGATGCTTATTCTTATGGGGCACATAAATGATCGCTGCGTCGCATTTAATATTCCCCTACAACAAGAATATTCCACCACCAAACTAATATATTCCTAACAACAATGATTATTTTATTACCACTTGCATATTTTGCAAAATTTGCACATTTCACCCATAACCGTGAGAATTATATCAAATTAATACCTTATTATTCACAAATATAATTACAGGAAATTCGATTTTATTTATAATAAGTTGGGGTCTTACAGTTTTATATAAAAAGCTTTTTTGTTTTATTACATTAATAATACCAATAAAACAAAACTGAGTGACTTATCACATAAGTATCAATAATCAATACCGTGTGATACTATGCAACCATGCGTATTACTGTACTTTTACTACCGAGTAGTTCAACAGTATTAATGGTAAAACTTCCGCCGTTATTCTCATAAAAATATTTTTGTCATTTTCTCCATCTGACAATAATTCCGTTCATGGGTCCACTAATGATTGTACTGTCATGCACGGATATTCCCCGACAAAAAGAATATTCCCCACCAATCGAATATTATATAACAACTTTGCGTTCTTTTGCAAAATTTATAAATACTATCCACAACTATAACATTATATCAAATCCACACCATAATATTAAAAAAAATATTTTGAGAAAATTAAATCTTTATTCATAAAACTGGGTCTCACAATCTCTCCTCCTTATGAAATTTCGCCTCGAAATTTACGACGCATCTAGTATCTATGTAATGTGAGGATACCTCGACTTCATTTCAAATTCTAACTCTTGAGGTATAACCTTTGAGTGTTGAATATGATTCTTCTTATCCAAGATTTTAACACATATCTCCTCAAACGTTAAATCATCCGCTATCTCGTCCGGTTCTAAATTAATAATGTGGTTCAGGCCGTCCACATATTTACGTAACATCGATACATTAAAAATGTTATGAACACGCGACATACTTGGTGGTAAAACGAGTCTATAAGCCATAGTTCCTACTCGATCGAGGATTTTAAATGGGCCAATTAAATCGAGGGTTGAGATTTCCACTCTTCATCGATTCTTGCTTCTAGAATAACGCCCTCTTGAACCTTCTTCTTCACATTCATCAGCTCTGAGTATGTAGCTTGAGTGGCTTTAACTTTATCGATTAAAGTCGATTCTAATCATATATTTGTTATCTTCACGTGGGTTCGTATATTCGCACTTGTAACCACATACAATCTTCTACTCAACGCGTTAGCTACCACGTTCGTACTTCCATGATGATATTGCATGGTACGATCGTAATCTTCAATAGCTCGAGCCAACGTCTTTGGCGCATGTTACGTTCATTTTAGTTGAAGAAATATTTAAGGGTTTTAGAAACGGGTTTTGTACTGGGGTCAATACAAAATTCGATTTCACGCTCTAGGGGTAGGCTAAGAAGTCTTCAAGAATACGTCAGGAATTTATTAACAATAGAAATATCATTCAAAATCGTGACCCTCATCCAAGACTTGGATAAGACGTCACATTGATACCTATCAACTTGCCATCGTCATTCATTTACATCGCCATGTAAAGTCCGGCTTTGCATTGCATTCCACATAAGAAAGTCAACAACAAAAGACGGGCTCTTTACTTATGGCTTGATATGATAATGATTGACTTTAGTGGTTTGGTTGTTTGAATTCGCATAACAAAGTTGGTTAGAATATGAAAGCTAACAACCTTTTAAGAGCATGATGAGTAGTTAACCAATCGATTCCTAAAATCACATCAAAGGCAAGTATTTTCAAAGAGACAAGATCAAAACGTAACGTGAAAGTGTTGATTTGAACAAGATTTATAAATAGTGGAGGTAACGAAGGTTTCTCCCAAATTGAAGTTTAAACAGATATATCAAAGTCTAACTTCTCCGAGTTAACTTCAAACATTGAACACAACTAGGTGAAATAAAAGAGTAAATAGAACCGATATCTAACACGGTATATACTTCACAAGAGTTTATGACTAACATACCCGTGATAATTTTATTCAGGTTCCTTGTCACGAAAAAAAATGCTCTCTTAAACTACCGACTTTAGCTTGTCTGGGACATCCTTTGGCATCACTATCCCAGCTGGACTTGACTTCACCATACGACAAAATCGAGCTAGGTGACCTTCTCTTCCGCAATTAAAACACGTTTTTAATTGCTGCGTACAGTTCAGACGGATGTGTCCCTCCTGTCCGCATTTGAAACATACGACCGATGGTCGTTCTTCTTCCTTTGAAACGGGTGCTGGTGCCGACATCTTCACGTCATTGTTGAACTTTCTCTTCTTGAAATGTCCATTCTTATTATTTTGACCACGATTACCACCGAAGTGGTTACCATTTCTGGCATGTTGATTCCCTCCATGCTTATTGTCACCGCTATGATGGTTGTTATCACCGGTATTATCATTTTGTCGGCTGCTCTCTTTTGGTTGTGTTGACTCGTTATCGCGCTCCACTAACTGAGCCCTATTTACAACATCTGAATACAAACACAGTTTATGAGAAATAAGATATCGACGTATCTCCCGCTTCAAACCTCTTAAAACATCCGTCATTCTCGCTTCATTATCAACTAAGTGGGCGTAAATCGGGATAACTCGCAAACTTGGTTTCAGATCGCGACACCTGGCCATGTTATTTTGTTCCAACTTGATAAATTCCACCTCCTTCATGTGATTTAATGCTTTCGGAAAGTACTTGTCATCGAATACTCTCGAACTTCTCCCAAGACATCTTGAGTGCGTTAGTCAGTCAGTAACGCTTTTCTGATTCCCACCAAGGATCGCCTTTTCACGCAACATAAAGGTGGCAAAGGAACCTTTTGCTTCTCGGAGCATCCCAAGATATCAAATATCTTGGTGATCCGCTTTAACCACGCTCCGCCTTAAGTGGTTCGCTTTCCAAAAACTCCCGGTGGTCCCAGCTCCTTGAATTTCTTAGCGGTGACCAACCGTGGTTGCCATTGTTTCCTCCTCTGATTATGAACAGGAGCCATCTTCACCGATGTTGCATGAATTCTAAAAGCTCCTAAACGCATCATCATTCGTCAATTGATCAGTGTTGTTGTTTACAGGAGGATTATCGCCATCCTGTTGCACATTTTCCTGATTATTGATCTGTGGAGAATCAACAGTCTCCTGTGCTCCATTGTTATTCTCAACATTCTCGGTTGTTATTTTCAGATACTGCCACAAAACAAAGGTTAATTGACATGTAACATATTATTCCTATACTCTGACCGACCAATTAAATACCAAATAAACTTAGGTAGATCATACTAGCGAAGGAATTCCCCGTCTCTCCCCTCCTAGTTCTAGTCTCACATCTTAGCCAGGGATCATATTCCTAAGCTCTGATACCAACTGTGACGCCCCCAAAATTAGGTATACATCACCCATCTTGAGTCGCCAAATACATGGTACAGAATTCAAATACAAACTTAAATATACAATATGAGTCATGAGTGAGTTTTAATACAAATATTGTCATCTAAACAATATCCACACTCAATGGAGTCCTCATTACATTTATTATTACATTATTTCAATTGAATAGTGAGGACTACTAATACACCATCTAGACCATCACTGCTCCCGACTAGTCCCACCTATGTTCTCATTTCTCAAAAGAACAATGAAAGAAAGGGTGAGCTCAACTAGCCCAAGAAGAAATATTATGACTAAGATAATGCGTAATAAATTATCATTAGCCTTCAATGTTGTTAAACCGATACAATTTAACAAACAACAAGTTTAATCTGCAATAGGAACAAGCAATCCATTGTAAGAGTCAAATAGAGAATAAAATCTACTATCTTCTATGATTTAAAAGGTTTTTCATCACTTTTATCGCCGAGACTCAAATTTTAATAAATAATCCACATCATCAAATCATCCCCGCGCTATGTGCCAAGGATATTCTTTAGTATCACGACCACTTAATTATCCATGCACCTACGGCCAAAGATAATCGTGTTTTCATCAATCGGTTCGATCATGCCATAAAACAATTCATCTTTGCACCCTTGGTCAAGAGAATTCATAGCCATAATCATACCAAAACTTTCCATCAATGCACCACGGGCAATGAGGACTTTTTCCACATCATTTGTAACATTACTGGCCATGATTATACCGAATAATCCTCGGTCATAATCATACCAAGTCCATCTATGCACCATGTGCCACGATGACTTTCAACATAATATAAACATGAGGATGATGACAATGACATAATAATTCAATAAAACAAGTTCAAGAATTAATTTATCCAGAACCAATAACGCCCAAATTGTCAACATGATATCGCTTTTGTTGAGTAAAATTCAAGAATGCTCGTAAGAATATTTTCATGAAAAGATATGGATGAAGCGCAAATATCAAGGATATTCCACTAATTTGATGGAGTATAAGTAAAAAATTTAACCAATCGAGTATAATAAAGAATGGAATAACAAAAGAAATCATCATGCATGCGATAGATCGCATGCATAAAAAGTTATTCCAATGTAATAATAAATAATGGAACCAGTCATGCGTAAATGCACGCATGTAATATTCCAACAAAATAATAAATAATGGAACCTGTGTCATGCGTAAAAGCATACGTATGTGATGTTCCAAATGTAATAATAAAGAAACGGAACCGTGTCATGCAGAAAGCATGCATGTGATGTTCCAAATGTAATAATAAAGAACGAAATAATAACAGAAATCACCATGCATGCGGTACTTCGCCTAGATAGGTTATTCCAACATAATGATAAAGAATGGAATAACAGAAGAATTTCACTAAGTATAGGGTAGCCCGCGTATACAGGTTATTCCAACAGAATAATAAATAATGAAATAACAGAAGTTCTCTTCATGAATACAAAAGAAATATACCCCTACCTTAGAAAAAAGAGTACTGAATATAGAAGTAGTGAAGTAGCAGAACACTTTTCTTCTTTCTCTCTATAGTTTCTTTCTCTAGAGTTTCAGTGAATTCATAAGAAATAATGAAGGAATGAGCTTCTATTTATAGAAGAATGGACTGCATAGTAACTAACTCATGAACGGTGAGTTTAAATACAAATATTGTCTTCTAGACAATATCCACACTCAAATAAGTCCTCGTTACAATTATTCAAGCACTATTTTACAGAAATAGTGAGGACTGCTAAAACATTTTTCTAGAACCATCACTCCGCACTTCGACTAGTTCTCGCTTATGTTCTCACCTCCCGAGAAAAATGGAACAAAAAAAAAAGGTGAGCTCAACTAGCCCAAGAAAAGAATATTATGACTAAGATAATATACAACAAATTATCGTTAGTCTTCAACAGAAAAAATCTAATAAAATATAATAGCCAACAAGTTTTAGATCAACAACTGCAGCAGAAACAACAATCCATTAGAAGACTCAAGTAGAGAATGAGTTCTACTATCTTCTAGGATTTAAAAGTCCATCATCAATATTTTATCCCTGTAACAACAATCAATATACATCTTTAATTAAATATTCATCTTTTCACTACAGGCCAAAGATATTCATTTGTATCACCAGTTGGTCATGTTCATCTCAACACCTGTTCATCTTTGCATTACGGCCAAAGATATTCATCGATTAATCATTTATCTTTTGCACTTCTGGTCAAGATATTTAGTAATATCATCATTTAGGACCGAGGATGATGAAAATATTTTAAAGAAAAACGAATCCAAAGGAAACCAAGGACAAATAGTAGGGATTCAGTATAACAGTTTATCCAAGATCAATAATACTTCATAAATACCAATTTTGAAGCAGTAATTCAAAAATAAAGATCAAAACATGGATACAATCAAAGATAGTAACCATAATAGACATCTTGGACAAAAAGAAGAAAATTTCATTTTTTGGTGAATAAAGCCAGATTCGTGAATAGTTCCAGATACGAATAAATAGTCAGAGTACGTGAATAGTAACCCCAAACACAAAAGGTTCCAAATTTGATAAAAATTCAGATCAATACTTCAAGATAATGATATTGAAGAAATAATATCATATATATGAAGAAAATAACATCCCTTACCTCAAAATATCAAGATTCCGATCGGAATATCTCCAGATAAGGTCAAGGAAACTTGTCTTGATGAATAGAAACTCACAAAGTATCTAAATACTCACAAAATACACTCAATAATCTAGAGAGAGAAAGAGAGAAAACTTGTTTCTGGTGTGATTTTCAATTCTAACTTAGCCCTCTATTTATAGAAATATGTTAGCAGACTTGACCTGCAACCTGATGGCTTTACCTGCTACTATTCCCACCCACCACATTTAAAATAAATTCAGCACATTTCTTCACCAACGACAAGTGGGGCCCACTCAATTCTAGAATTGTCCACCAAAATCATTTATAAACCTAATTTCTGAATCAGTCACCTCTTAAAATTCATAACAAATCATACGTTCATTTTTAACGGTTCAAAATTTGTGGACATATACTCAACTTATATATGTATAACATATCCAAAAATTACAACGATCCAACGGTCGGATTAAAAATTATAACTCACACAATATATCTCAAAAACACTGGTTTAATTTTTAATACATTCATTCCGATAAAAATACTGATAAAACACCTCAACATTAACTCCTTCATTTTTAACCACAATAAATATATCCAACATTTATATCCACATAAAATAAATATTTTCTTATCATATGAATCAATAATTAATTATTCAAAAATAATATTACAGAATCACATTTATGACAACTAAGTTGCTCCTGTGAGGAAGAGGGCTTTCCAATAAGAATTTCTCCTTATCAGCGCAATTAGGTGACCAAACCTCTCCTCGATGTAACTTTTTAGACATTTCCAATAATGCTATCTAATAATATTATTCAAATAATATGAATTATTGATCCGATAATGGGAAATATCTTTAAATGACAATTATTGAAACAACAATAATATAAAATATCAACGCATCAATTATTGAATCAATAAAATAAAATATTGAATAAAGAATTCATCGTAACAATTATTGAGTAGTGCTTCTTCACGTAAGGATCAATAATTCACCAATAATGTGCATCCACACGACATCGTATTTTAACCACCGGGCATTCCAACAAGCAGCACCAGAATAACTACGCCGTTATTATTTAAAAACTCTCAAACTTGTCGCTTTTTTCTTCATCCGACAGTTTATTCATTATGGGGCCCATAAATGATCGCTACTTGGCAAGTGCATTTAATATTCCCCGGACACAACAAGAATATTCCACGACCAAACGAATATTCAAACAACAATAATTATTTTATAACCACTTGCATATTTTGCAAAATTTGCACATTTCACCCATAACCAGAGAATTATATCAAATTAATACCTTATTATTCACAAATATAATTAGAGGAAATTCAATTTTATTTATAATAAGTTGGGGTCTTACAACCTCCCCTCCTTATGAAATTTCGTCTTTGAAATTGATATACGTACCTGGTGTTTCGAAAAGGTGAGGATACCTAGCGTATACAGGTTATTCTAACAGAATAGTAAATAATGGAATAACAGAAGTTTTCTTCATGAATACAAAAGAAATAATACCCCCTACCTTAGAAAGAAGAGTACTGGATATAGAAGTAGTGAAGTAGCAAAACACTTTTCTTCTTTCTCTCTATAGTTTCTCTCTCTAGAGTTTCAGTGAATTCGTAAGAAATAATGAAGGAATGAGCTTCTATTTATAGAAGAATGGACTGTATAGTAACTAACTCATGAACGGTCCAGATTGATTTACTTTAATCTGACGGTCCACATTTAAAGCAAAATCTTTTAAATAAAATATAATATATTCTATTTATAATCTAATAAAACGAATAACTTTATAAAGATTATACTATGCAAACACTATACAGGCACTATGCAAATACTATACATAATAAAATATAATATATTCTAATTATTGTCTAATAAAATAGATAATTTTATAAAAGTATTCTGTTTTATATAAAAAAATTTACTTTTTAGCTTTAATAAAACGAATAACTTTATAAAAGTATTCTTTTTTATAAAAAGCTTTTTCATTTTATTACATTAATAATACCAATAAAACAAAACCGAAAGTGACTTATCACATAATCATCAATAATCAATACCAGGTGCTACTACGCAACCAATGCCAGACATCTTGTACTTTTACTACCGAGTAGTTCAACAAAGATTAATGGTAAAACTTCCGCCGTTATTCTCAAAAAAATATTTTTATTGTTTTCTCCATCCGACAATAATTCCGTTGCGGGGTCCACCAATGATTGTACCGTCGTACGGATATTCCCCGACAAAAAGAATATTCCTCGACCAATCGAATATTATATAACAACTTGTGTTCTTTGAAAAATTTATAAATACTATCCACAACTATAACATTATATCAAATCCACACCATAATATTCAAAAAATATTTCAAAAAAATTAAATCTTTATTCATAAAATCCGGGGTCTCACAGTAACTGGTTTAGCATTGTGCATGTTAAACCTCTCCAAGACCTTTTGCATATATCCTTTATGAGTTAGCCAAAGTTTTCTTACTTGGCTGACCCAAGATCCTTCACGTCAAATTCATTCCTGAACAAATTCTTCGGTTGAAGAATATCCGACTTCTTCTTTGCTGCTATCAACATGTCATCGACATATAATGTTAGCAATACTAGAGAGAGATCATCAAGGGATCTGAAATACACACATAGATCATACTCTGAACGAGAGTAACCATGAGCTACCATGAAGTTGTCAAACTTCATGTACCACTGTCTTGCGGACTGCTTCAAATCGTATAAAGACTTCTTCAAACTACAAACTAAGACCTCTTTCTATGGTTTAATAAACCACTTAGGCTGCTTCATGTAGATCTTTTCTTCTAAATCACTATGGAGAAAAGTTATTTTCACATCAAGCTGCTCTAACTCCATATCCTATGATATTACAATAGATAACATCAACCCAATCGATTTGTGTTTCACAACTGGTGAGAAGGTCTCATTATAGTCTATTCCCTCTCTCTAAGAGAAACCCTTTGCCACTAACTTGACATTGAATCTTTTACATTCTTTATCAGACTAAGCTTCCTTTTTCTTAAACACCCACTTACATCCTATAGCCTTCGATCATTTTGGAAATTGAACTAACTCTCAAGTCTGGTTCTTCTGTAAAGACTCCATTTCTTCTGCCATTTCTATCGATCATTTATCATTATTCTTGAACCGAATAACATCTTGATATCTAGTTGGATCTCCACTACCAGTAATCAAGGCAAAGTCAACCATGTCATCAAACCCATATCTCTGCACTGGTTTGTTGACTCTCATTTCCCGATCTTTAACAAGATTATATAACCTCTCTTTGGGATCTAAAAGATGAGTGTCTTCAATCTCTTCAGATTCTTTTGTCTCTTCAGGAAGCTCTACCTCAACTAGGTATTTCTGTAACTCACTTGCTGCAAATTCTTTATTCCCAGACTTATTCAACATGTGTTTCTCATTGAACACCACATCTTTGCTGACAACCTTCTTCTTGGATACTAGATCCCATAACCTGTATCCCTTGAATCCATCTTCATATCCAAGGAAAATACACTATTTGGACCTTAGATCAAGTTTGAACTGTCTCTACTCAACTGGCAGATGAACATAAGCTGGACAACCAAATATTTTTATCACAATAAAATCAACTAGTTTCCCACTCCATACCTTTTCGAGGATTTAATAATCAATTCCAGCTAAAGGAGATCGATTTATCAAATAACACACTGTGTTGAGTGCCTCAGCCCAGAAACTCTTAGGTAATCATGCATTCAACCTCATACATCTGACATGTTCTAATACAGTTATGTTCATACTCTCGGCAACCCCATTTTGCTCTGGAATTCTTTTAACTGAGAAGTGCCTAGTGATACCTTCATCTTGGCAGAATTGTAAGAATGACATGTCCTTGTATTCTGTGCCATTATATGGTTTGAAATACTTCAGCTTCTTTCCGATTTGATTTTTTACTTTAGCTTTCCATTGCTTAAAGATTCTGAAAACATCAGATTATTGCTTCATAAAATACACCCACACCTTTATGGAGTAGTCATCTTTAAAGCTAATAAAATAATGGTCTCCACCCAATGCACCCATTAACGTATGCTTGATCGGGCCCTACACTTCTGAATGTACATAATCAAGTACATTCTTATTGGTGTGTGATCATACCTTGAAGCTGACCCTCCGTTGTTTACCGTACACGCAAAACTTGCAAAATTCCAAACTGCACGTTTTGACGCCTTTCAGCAATTGCCTTTTGTGAAGTTCTTTCATTCCAACTTCATCAAATGACCAAGTCGCATGTGTCATAATTTTGTGCTATCACTGTTTGAATTATCATGTACAAAAATTATTACTCCACCAGCAACCATGTCCCCTATCAACTTCTAGAGGGTGCCTTTTTTCTAACCCTTCATAATTACCATCGAACCCTTGGTAATTTTCATGAAACCATCTCTGACTTAGATACTGCAACCTATAAAGTTGAGTACTCTAACCGATAATAAACCCTTCTTTAATTCTGGAATATACCTTACATCACCCAATGTTCTGACAACCTCGCCAAACATTTTAATTTTGATGGTGCCTATCCCAGTAACTTTCCAGCCTACATTGTTACCCAATAAAACTGTACCACCGTTGCAGGATGTAAAAGTATCAAACCAATCCATGTGAGGGGACATATGAAAAGAACATCTGGAATCCATGTAACAATCTATAAGGTTGTTATTATCTCTAACAGATAAGAGATCACCTTGTGAAGCTTCATTTTCTGTCACTGTGTATAACAGATACCATATAAGAGACCTCACATTTGTGCTTATCATCTTCGTATTTGTGACCTGCCAAATTTTCTTTAAACAGATCGTACCAGTTGGGCAAGTAAGTATAAGTTGGGTGGGAGTCTCTCCATGCTTTTGCAACTGTGACTAATTAAATAACCACCTTTCTTAAAGGAACTCCCTTTTGAACCACTTTCCTAGAAACCAACGGCGTGACCAAAAGCTCTGATACCAATTGTGGAGAAATCAGGCTCACATAAATACACTAAGATAAATACAAACACATAAATATATGAGATATAAAATAATAACACCAGAATTTTACATGAAGACCCAACTGGGAAAAACCACGGTGAGAGATCTCAGAAATTTACTATGAAAATAATATGGAGATTACAAACTCTCTATTGAGAAATAAACTAACTATTTATTTTTTTGTACACCCTCACTCTCAGAATGCTCTAACTGAGCTTCTCACTCTCTATGCTTCTATTGAAGGTATTGTTGTGGTGGTTAGTATGCTGATAACCTCCTTTTATAGTGCAAATCTCGTAGGGGAACATGAAATTGGGAAGACAAAATTTCAAAGTATGCGAAGAACAGAAAATGGGGAAGGCAAAAAATGGGTGAGGATTTGACCAACAATACAAGTCAATTACTTTCAAAACCTATTGTTGAAGGAGGTCTAGGAATCAAACCTTTAGTTCAATTAATGGGCTCTATTCATTCAAACCTGGCTTGGAAATTATTTTAAAAACAACAATGAAAAGGTTCAAGTTTTTAAGTCCCACATTGATAAGAAGTAAAACTATTTAATGCTTTATAAGCATAAATGGAATAGTTTAATTTATTTGTGGTACTAAAGGAAATGGCTTACGTAGGTCACTCTACGGTCGTAGAGTTGAAAGTCGCTCTACAAAAAATCTGGGCATTTGAGACGAAAAAATTCGTTTTGTCCATCTCAACTAAAAACTTTAGTTACGAAAATTGTCTGACTCCGTCTCAAAATATTAGATACGGAAAAAATCCGTCTCAAAAATAAAACTTTAGATACGAAAACTGTCCGACTCAAATCCGTCTCAGAATATTAGATACAGAAAATATTCGTCTCAAATCTGACCCATGGGGAATTGACTTTTGAAACTGATTTTGCCGATTTTAAATTTAGCAAACTCAATAGGCGCCCTTTTTTGGCACACGTAATTTGAGATAGAAAACTCTGTCTCAAATCCATATCAAAATTGGTAGCAACTATTTTCCCTTAACATATTTTGAGACGGACATCATCCGTCTCAATTTAGTTTCAACTTTTGCGCCAATATTTTTTTAGTGCGCATTTTCTGAGACCGACAATAGCCGTCTCAAAATCCGTGTCAACTTTAGCACCAATAACGCACATTTTTGAGACGAAAATAAGCGTATCGATTCCGTCTCAATATGTTTATTAACAACAAATTACAAATATTTTCATAATTTAATTTCGAAATTTAAAAATAAATATGTTCAGAGTAATAATAATAATTACTAAACTGTTATTTATAGACAGTACTAGATAAAACATTTGTTGATGAGTACTATTACAAATATCCTATTAAAGATAACGTACTACAAGTCTCACCAAATACAACAAAAGTAACTTCTAAAAACTACTGTTTTAAAGCTCAAAAATATAGATAATCATACGTTTTTATCCCCGATGGTAAACAAAAGTAACTTCTAAAAACTATTACCTACAAGATCAACATGCATATATAATCACAAGTCTCTATCCTTGTTAGTATCGCCTGAATTTTTATTATGATCATTTGAAACAACCCGGGTCAAATCCCGAGTCCTGAACAAATCTCGGGTCAAATCCCAAGTTTGAATCGAATCAAATCCATCAAAATAAGGCCTCAAACTACTGGCCCAATAGAATCTTCTTGGGTCATCTTAGCCCACCACAGGCTTCCAAAAGGTCATGACTTTGAAGGTACTATTGGAAGTAACTTATTTCTTTATATACAGATAAAATTTTTCCCCTACCTTTCGATGTGGGACTGGGGTGTTACAAATTTCATATGGTATCAGAGCCGACTCTCGAAAGCTCAGATTGGGTCATCCGATCGGGTTGCCGGAGGTGGGGACACGAAGGCTGGTGGTATTATCCCACAATAAAGAGATGGAGGTCCGGAGGTGGGGACACGAAGCCAGCATGTATTATCCCACAATAGCTAGAGAGGCAAAGATCTTTGGGCCGTGTGTGTGATCGGTTCTGACGAGGACATCAAAAATTTAAGTAGGGGAGTTTGTAACACCCCAGTCCCACATCGAAAGATAGGGGAAAAATTTGTCTGTATATAAGGAAATAAGTTACTACCAATAGTACCTTCAAAGTCATGACCTTTTGGGAGCCCGTGGTGGGCTAAGATGACCCAAGAAGATACTATTGGGCCAGTAGTTTGAGGCCTTATTTTGATGGATTTGATTCGATTCGGACTTGAGATTTGACCCGAGATTTGTTCCGGACTTGGGATTTGATACCAACTCTGTAACACCCCCTTTCTGAAATAGAAAGAGAGGTTACTCAAACACAACAAAACTGACGAATATATAACAAAACTTTAATCCACAAAATAATAATCGCATACTAATTAAATGTCTTAAGACAAACCATAATAAATGCCACACTGGCTCAAACCACAATCTGAAATAACTATTACAACTCTAAATAAATCAATGTATCATAGCCTAACGAAATATATCAAAACTATTGGATAGAAGGGAGCTCTCGTCACACTAGCCCTTGATTCCCCTGATTCCCCTGATTACCTGCAGGAAGAAGAAAAACACAGGATGAGCCAAATGTCAAGTACAAATATAGAATAAAAAAATGATGAGATGAAATAACTAGCACAATTTAATGAACTGAACTGAAACGAACAAACCTAACACAACAAATTAAATAATAGGCTGAATCAAATGGCTAGGTGTTATTTCATATCGAGCTCAAAACAAAATAGAATATACCTTGCCACACAAGCAAGTCAAATAATGCCACATAGGCAAATC
This sequence comes from Panax ginseng, assembly GCA_020205605.1. Classification (NCBI taxonomy): domain Eukaryota; kingdom Viridiplantae; phylum Streptophyta; class Magnoliopsida; order Apiales; family Araliaceae; genus Panax; species Panax ginseng. Next base: position 19,002,824 of record CM035150.1, read on the forward strand.
ACACACGTTGGACCGCGAATCCAATGCATGTAAAATTGGAAGGTGTGTTTGGCACAAACATCACCAATCCACAGAATAGAAAAGAACAGAACAAAAAATTAGGGTCGACCCATACGCCTCCCACAACAAAACACCAAATGGCCAACTCCCACCAGAGCACAAAACGAAGATGCCGTGGACTGATCACATCGCCATAGAAGATTTCATGCCTCGGTGCCAAGAGGACATGCCTGTGGTACCCCCACAGGTGGTTATAGCTCAGGTATACCCTACGGTATTCTAACAAAAATATCATGTCACAACACATGCGACATCATATCAACACAAAGGGGTTCTAACGTGTACATGTTAAATCAAACGAATCATCAATACAAGTCTCCAAAAATATACTAACATGTGCATCACTACGAAAATTGAAATAAATATTAAATATGATAAACGAGTTCAAAGAGTACAAGTTATGATATTCTAAAGATCAAAATAAATTGTCATATGAACTTCACTAAGATCAAGGTATCGAGATAATATACGAAATCAAAACTAGAAGCAAAACGAACAAATTAATATTAAAGGCCCAAATTGTACTAAATTAATAATAAATCCAATTATAATTAGGAGAATTAATAAGATTTATTAATAATAAATCAATAGCTAAACTTAATTTACTTGACATTATTTGATACATAGCCTATGAAAAAGAAAGGGGCACAACCACAATACGGAAGGAAGAAGAAAGTGACTCGGTTAACAAGGTACGGATTCAGATTAATCGTAAAAGCTTGTGTGTAAAAAAAAAAGACTGTTGCAGTACTATATTATTAGATATATAGATTGAGAGTATTGTTGGTACCTTGTCAATTTATCCCTCACATTACTAATAAAGATTTGAACAACATACCATACCAGTGTAAATATATATGCTTGCTTCACATCGTAATGATCATAATAATATATCCACTACCAAGCTTTCATTCTCTATAACAAGCTTCCATCCGCAAAAGGACAAACTATGACAATCTATAGTATCATGTCTATTGAAGTTTGTCCCATTAGCTAGTTGCCAAAATAGTGCCTGTACCTATTGAGGTTAATTGGATTATCCTGCTATAGCTTAACACAAAATCATAGTAATTAAAGTGCAAATATATTTTGATAATATCATTTATGAATGTATTATTTTGGTGATTAGTTCGAACGGAGAGAGTCTAAACGAGTTTTTTGGAATAATTTTGGGTATTACATTGCTTAATCCAGGTACGAATTCTGTACTCTTTCAGCGAGACTATTTTGTTTTTGATTTGTTCATTTCGTTATGCGTTTTGAAATTTAGTATTGCCTCTCATGATTATTTCTTGTCAAATTTATTGTGATAGTTTCGTTTGGCATTCATAGTTGGAACTCATATTTGTACTCTTTAGACTAGTACAACATGTCTAAATTTATTTTGATATTTATAGTAATGTGCATGTTAGTATTTTTGGGGACTTTGAGTTGATGTATCATTTCAGTTTAACATGTACATATTAGAACCCCCTTTGTGTTGATATTGTGTTGCATGTGTTGTGACATGATATCCTTGTTAGAATATACCGTAGGGTATACAGGCTATAACCACTGTGGGGTACCACATGCATGTCCTTTTGGCACCGAGGCATGACACCTTCTGTGGCGGTGTGATCAGTCCACAGCGTCTCCATTTTGTGCTCCGTTGGGAGTTGGCCATTTGTTTTGTTGTGGGAGGCGTATGGGTCGACCCTAGTTTTTTGTTCTGTTCTATTCTGCGGATTCATGAGGTATGTGCCAAACACGCCTTCTGATTTTACATGCATTGGATTCGTGGTCCAATGTGTGTGACTTTCCTGTGTGGCATTATTTGACTTGCCTGTGTGGCATTATTTGACTTGCTTATGTGGCAAGGTATATTCTATTTTATTTGAGCTCGGTATGAAATAACACCCAGCCATTTGATTTAGCCTATTATTTCATTGTGTTAATTTTGTTCGTTTCGTTTCAGTTCGTTTCGTCTCCTTTCATTTAATTGAGTTAGTTATTTCGGTTCATTAATTGTATTCTATATCCGTACTGGGCATTTGGCTCATGCTGTGTTTGTCTTCCAGCAGGTAATCAGGAGAATCAAGGGCAAGTGTGACGAGAACTCCCTTCTATCCAATAGTTTTGATATATTTTGTTAGGCTATGATATATTGATTTATTTAGAGTTGTAATAGTTATTTCAAATTGTGGTTTGAGCCAGTGTGGCATTTATTATGGTAGACTTGTGGTATTTATTAGATATTAAGACTATTCTTTTGTGGCTTTGAGCCTTGTTATTAAATTCATCAGTTTCGTTATGTTTTGAGTAACCTCTCTTTCTATTTCGGAAAGGGGGTGTTACAGATGAAACAACCAGGGTCAAATCCCGAGTCCGGAACAAATCTCGGGTCAAATCCCAAGTCCAAATTAAATCAAATCCATCAAAATAAGGCCTCAAACTACTGGCCCAATAGCATCTTATTGGGTCATCTTAGCCCACCACAGGTTCCCAAAAGGTCATGACTTTGAAGGTACTATTGATAGTAACTTATTTCCTTATATACAGACAAATTTTTCCCCTATCTTTCGATGTGGGACTGGGGTGTTACATCATTGATGTAGGACGGGGTAGGAAGAAGGAATATGAGTACCTATCTCTGCAAAGAATCAGTAAAGAACACACACAAAAGCACACAACTTTAATGTGACGCCCCCAAAATTAGGTATACATCACCCATTCTGAGTCGCCAGATACATGGTACAAAATTCAAATACAATCTTAAATATACAACTGTTGAGCTGTCGTATAGAATACGACCACAGTTAACTATGAGTTTTAATACAAATATATGTAACTCTCATGGTACCTCGACCATAACCTTACAATGATACTTTACATAAAAGTATAGTCAAAAACTGTTTTAGAAATTAAAATCTTTAGGAAATGCTCAAGGAAACCTTTGTACATGGGAGGCCATGTGTCTAGGTTATGATAGATATCATATGTCCACAGAATTATCCTTGGTTGACCCAAAAGTCCCCAAAGAAAAACAAGAAGATTACTATCATCTTCTTTCCAATGGTGAATCTTCTCATGACATATAAATATCTTTGTTGTCTCCAAGTGAAAATTATATTTCACATAAACCCCAAGATCATATAGGTAGTGGTCGTAGATATATTCAGCAAGTGGATGTGCACAACCATGTCTTATGAGAACATGAGATTGTATATCATTAGACATCTTGTATGATAGTAGCAAAACACCCTTCCAAAGTTGGGTTCGCCTCACCCTATTTGATTCACCAAATATAACTACTAAATGATGTATAGAATGCAACACACTTTTCTATACTGTTTAGGGAGAACCTCCACATCTAGAGACCACCGTTTTATTCCCCTTTTATCCCCACTCGACCCGGCAACACTCTTACGGAAACACTCTTATTACCTGAAAGGAATTGTGAAGCAGAAAGGGTGAGCACAAATAGCCCAGTAAAGAATATCATGACTAAAGATAATTAAATTATCAACAGCTTTCATCAATAATAAATAAGAGATTTAGAACATATGGTAGATGATAAAATTTTTCAACCATAGTTGCAGCGAAACGAGCAATCCATTAGAAGAGTCAAATAGACCATAAGGTCTATTATCTTCTTTATGTTAAAAGTCCACCAATAATGTTTTATCCATGTAAAATAAATCAACAGTTCCTATCCATAATCATATGAATAACTCATAATCATAATTGTGGTTCTAAATTCCTCTTCGCAACAAGGACGGAGATAATTTTCATCACCTATCTTCACCTGAAACATCAAAAATAATGGTTATACCAAATCAGAATTCCTGCTCATAATCATACCAATAAATTCATCTTTGCACTACATGCCAAAGACATACAAATGTATTTTAGAAGAGTCAAGTAGAGCATGATATCTACTATCTTCTATGAATTAAAAGTGTATAATAAATATTTTATCGCTGAGACTCAGTTTAATAAATAATTCACATCATCGAATCACCCCTGCACTATGGCCAAGGATATTCGTTAATATCACATCCATGAATTTATATTTCATCATTTGAGACTCATCTCGATAATCAATCCATATCACTTTGAATTATCCATGCACTACTATTTAAGGATATTCGTTAATATCACGACCACGAATTATCCATGCACTACACTGGCTAAAGATAATCGTGTTTTCATCAACAATCATGATCATGCCATAAAATAATTCATCTTTGCACCCTTCGATGAAGAGAATCCATAGCCATAATAATACCAAAAAGCGGCCCATCAATTCACACTACGGGCCAATGAGGACTTTTTTCACATCATTTGTAACATTACGGTTATGATTATACCGAATAATCCCTGGTCATAATCATACCAAGTCCATCTATGCACTACAGCCAAAGATGACTTTCAACACAATATAAGCATGAGGATGATGATGATGACAATGATATAAGAATCAATTAAATGAGATAAATGATAAATATTAAACATTTATAATACAATTTATCCAGCGTTCAATAATAACCAAATATTATCAATCACTTAATAATCTCATAATCTAATATCATTAATATTATAATAATATTTTAATCATTTTTTAAACCTATAAACAGTTTATTTCAATTATTTACATTATATCAAATAATGCATTTAATCATTCAAAAATGCCATACTCATAAGATTTTATAATCAATGATCAAATCCCTCATCAAAATCTGCATATACCCTATATAGGATTCTCAAACCATAAAATTCTATTTTCCAATTTTTTTACTTCACATAACATATTTAATTCATTTACTCATAACTAGTTCATTTTTATGAAAAATACCAAATCAGTCCCAAAAATATTTATTTTCTGGGATTTAGTAGAATATAGTCCCATCTTGAACATATATTTTTCTCAGAATTTTTAAAATTCATTAATTATGTTTCATATGGCTAAAACTGCCGAATATTTAGACATTTATCATAAATTGTACTTTGTCCAAAAAATCCGAAATTTACAGGGTATACTCCTATTATATACATGTACTCCCAATAAATATTTCACTAATTTTGGAGTTAACCACAAGGAGTTATAAGGGTTTACTTTTAAAATAGTCTTTTCCCATAAAATCCATAACTCTTAATCTATACATCCAAAAATCGTCATTTTTGGACACAATCTAGAAAACTCATCAAATTATAATTTCAAATTTTTCCAGAATTTTTGAGGGTCTGAAAAATTACGAAACTGCTCCTGGAAGAAACTCCTTTTTAATGAAAATACTATTCATATGAATACGAAGGATCATTTACAATGCATGCGGTAATCCACATAGACAGGTTATTTCAACAGAATAATAAAGAATGGAACCAGGTCATGCGTAAACGCACAGACAGGATATTCCAACAGAATAACAAATAATGAAATAATGAAGAATTCACCGAGCATGCGATAACCGCATGCATACGAGTTATTCCAATAGAATACTAAATAATGGAACAGTCACGCAGAAACGAAGCGCATGCAGACGAGGATATTCCGGCGAATAATAATAAAGAATGGAACCGTCCGGCATAAAAGCATGCATACATGATATTCCAATGAATAATAAAGACCTGGAATAATAGAAGAATTTCACCAAGTATAGGGTAGCAGCAGATATCTGATTATTCCAATGTAATAATAAATAATGGAATAATGAAGTTCTCTTCATGAATACAAAAGAAATAATACCCTTACGAGTACAACAAATAATATCCCTTACTAGTAAAAAAAGCTGAATATAAGAGTAGAGAAGAAGAGCGTATACTTTTCTATAGCTTTCTATAATTTCTCTCTAGAGTTTCAATGAATTCGTAAGAAATAATGAAGGAATGAGCTTCTATTATAGAAAAATGGACTGCATAATAACTAACTCATGAACGGTCGAGATTGATTTACTTTAATTTGATGGTCCATATTTAAAGCAAAATCTTTTAAATAAAATATAATATATTCTATTTATAATCTAATAAACCGAATAACTTTATAAAAGATTTTACTATGCAAATACTATGCATAATAAAATATAATATATTCTAATTATTGTCTAATAAAAGCAGATAACTTTATAAAAGTATTACATTTTTATATAAAAAAGGTTTTTTATTATTAGCCTAATAAAAGCGAATAACTTTATAAAAGTATTTGCATTTTTATATAAAAAGCTTTTTGTTTTATTACATTAATAATACCAATAAAACAAAAGCGAGTGACTTATCACATAAGCATCAATAATCAATCACCGTGTGCTACTATGCAACCACGCCAGATTCTTTATACATTACTTTAACAAGGGTGTTTCAACGATTAACGGTAAAACTTCCGCCGTTATTTTCATAAAAATATTTTTGTCGTTTTCTCAATCCAAACAACAATTAGTGCTAGGGGTCCACTAATGATTGTACCATCATACGGATATTCTCCGACAAAAAGAATATTTCTTGACTAATCGAATACTCTCTGACACAACGAATATTTTATATCAACTTGCTTACTTTGCAAATTTTTTTTTCAAATATTACCCTTAACTTTAAACTTTTATCAATTTAACTATTTACCAAAATAGAAAAATTGAATACTTAAATTTCATAAAATTATGGGTTTCACATTTAATCTCAAATCAATATATTCAATATTCTACTAAATAATGAAGTATTACAACGCCTAAATACAAAATCCAATACTGGGAACCAAGTAAAAACCCTAATTTAGAAAGGAAATAATCTCCTAACTAAAATCTACTACTATAATAAACTCTCCTAATTGAAATCTACTACTACAATTAAAACTCTCTTAATTTCATTAATAACACATTTATCTCTAGATAACAATACAAAATTAATAATAAACTTATTGAATTTATTCTTCCGTATCGCATCAATCATCCTCGACATCAACATCCTACAAGTAGCAGTATATGGAATACATGTCAAATATATGAAATGAATGCATGCATTCTAAACATAAGGCTAAGAAAACTGAAGCAAAAAAAAGGCTAGTTGTAGCGGTCTAAGAGATGGGATAAAAGTCACCATCACAACTTTCTCAAAGGAGCACTGACATGTCATATAATGCCATGAAAGGAAACATTACTAACATAGTTATCAAGGAGACAAGTCGAGGCGATAGCCAAGATTTTAAGCGCTTAGGCGACAAGGCGCCCGACTAGTCGTGCACAAGTCGTTAACAATGTAAATTTTATACGTATAAAATTATATATAATTAACATTTATATATTTATATTTCTAATGATTTATCATATTCATATTTGAGTCTTGTTATTAAATTCATCAGTTTTGTTATGTTTTGAGTAACCTCTCTTTCTATTTGGAAAGGGTGTTATGAGATGAAACAACGGGTCAAATCCGAGTCGGAACAAATCTAGGGTCAAATCCCAAGTCCAAATCGAATCAAATCCATCAAAATAAGGCCTCAAACTAATGACCCAATAGTATCTTCTTGGGTCATCTTAGCCCACCATAGGCTCCCAAAAGGTCATGACTTTGAAGGTACTATTGGTAGTAACTTATTTCCTTATATACAGATAAATTTTTCCCCTATCTTTCGATGTGGGACTGGGGTGTTACATCATTGATGTAGGACAAGGTAGGAAGAAGGAATATGAGTACCTATATATATAGAGAATCAGTAAATAAAAACACACAAAAGCACACAACTTTAATCTCAAATCAATATATTCAATATTCTACTAAATAATGAAGTATTACAACGCTTAAATACAAAACCCAATACTGGGAACCAAGTAAAAACCCTAATTTAGAAAGGAAATAATCTCCTAACTAAAATCTACTACTATAATAAACTCTCCTAATTGAAATCTACTACTACAATTAAAACTCTCCTAATCAAAAGCTATTTCTATAATATCCTACTAAATAATTTCATTAATAACACATTTATCTCTAAATAACAATACAAAATTAATAATAAACTTATTGAATTTCTTCTTCCGTATCGCATCAATCATCCTCGACATCAACATCCTACAAGTAGCAGTATATGGAATACATGTCAAATATATGAAATGAATGCATGCATTCTAAACATAAGGCTAAGAAAACTGAAGAAAAAAAAAGGCTAGTTGTAGCGGTCTAAGAGATGGGATAAAAGTCACCATCACAACTTTCTCAAGGGAGCACTGACATGTCATATAATTCCATGAAAGGAAACATTACTAACATAGTTATCAAAGAGACAAGTCAAGGAGATAGCCGAGATTTTAAGAACTTAGGCGACAAGGCGCCCGACTAGTCGTCCACAAGTCGTTAACAATGTATATTTTATACGTATAAAATTATATATAGTTAACATTTATATATTTATATTTCTAATGATTTATCATATTCATATTTGAGTCTTGTTATTAAATTCATCAGTTTTGTTATGTTTTGAGTAACCTCTCTTTCTATTTCGGAAAGGGGGTGTTACAGATGAAACAACCCGGGTCAAATCCCGAGTCCGGAACAAATCTCGGGTCAAATCCCAAGTCCGAATCGAATCAAATCCATCAAAATAAGGTCTCAAACTACTGGCCCAATAGTATCTTCTTGGGTCATCTTAGCCCACCATGTGCTCCCAAAAGGTCATGACTTTGAAGGTACTATTGGTAGTAACTTATTTCTTATATATAGACAAATTTTCCCCTATCTTCGATGTGTGTGGGATTTGGGGTTGTTACATCATTGATGTGGGGACAGGGGTAGGAAGAAGGAATATGAGTACCTATCTCTGCAGAGAATCAGTAAAGAAACACACACAAAAGCACACAACTTTAATCTCAAATCAATATATTCAATATTCTACTAAATAATGAAGTATTACAACGCTTAAATACAAAACCCAATACTGGGAACCAAGTAAAAACCCTAATTTAGAAAGGAAATAATCTCCTAACTAAAATCTACTACTATAATAAACTCTCCTAATTGAAATCTACTACTACAATTAAAACTCTCCTAATCAAAAGCTATTACTATAATATCCTACTAAATAATTTCATTAATTACACATTTATCTCTAAATAACAATACAAAATTAATAATAAAGTCATTGAAATATCGCATCAATCATCCTTGACATCAACATCCTACAAGTAGCAGTATATGGAATACATGTCAAATATATGAAATGAATGCATGCATTCTAAACATAAGGCTAAGAAAACTGAAGCAAAAAAAAAAGGCTAGTTGTAGCGGTCTAAGAGATGGGATAAAAGTCACCATCACAACTTTCTCAAGGGAGCACTGACATGTCATATAATGCCATAAAAGGAAACATTACTAACATAGTTATCAAGGAGACAAGTCGAGGCGATAACTGAGATTTTAAGCGCTTAGGCGACAAGGCGCCCGACTAGTTGTCCACAAGTCGTTAACAATGTAAATTTTATACGTATAAAATTATATATAGTTAACATTTATATATTTATATTTTTAATGATTTATTATATTCATAATGCAGGTTATAACATATCAATAGGATAACTCCAAAAAGATTGAACATTTTAACCAATTATGTTCCTTTCCATAACCATATATTTTATGTTGATCGTCACCCTTTCCAAATGTAATAAGTGGCAATTTTGATCCATGCTCGAATACCTCTTCGCTTGATAATCGAGGTGGTGGAAAGTCGTATTTAATTTTATTCCTCTTGAATTTGTCCTTTTGATATCGATAAGAATGATCCATGGGCAAAAATTGACGATGCTAATCAAAGAAACAAGGCTTTCTACCAGTCTCAAGGGTAAAAAGCCTTGCTACCCTCCATACAATAAGGGTAAGAATCTTACCATGAGTACTCCAACCTGACAACATTCCACAAGATGGAAAATCACTAATAGTCCACATAAGTGCAACTTTTATATGAAAATTATGCTTCACATGTGCATCATAGGTGTTAACTCAATCATTCTACAACATTTTTAATTCACCAATCAATGGTCTCAAGTATACATCAATATCCTTACCAGGACTCTTTGGACCGGGAATGGTTAATGTCAAGAACATGTAGGGTTGTTTTATACACATTTTGGGTGGCACATAATAAGGAGCGACTATAACTGGCCAACATGAGTATGAATTTGCAAAGTTTCCAAATGGATTGAACTCATCAGTGGAGAGTCCAAGTCTAATATTCTGAGATTATGAAGAAAAAGATGGATAAGTGTGATCAAAGTGTTTCCATGCCTCACTATCTGCTGGGTGAACAACTACACCATCGGGACTAGGATTCTTTTTATGTCATGCCATGTGTTCTGATGTGACATTGGACATATACAATCTTTGAAGTCTAGGTGGAATTGGAAAATTTTGCAAAACCTTAAAAGGTATATCTTTTTGCTTCTTATTTCCCGGTGGCTTAGGTTTAAATCGAGGATGACCACATACGAAACAATTCGTCTTATTTTCATTTTCATTGTAATACAACATACAATTATTTTCACATGAATTTATCTTCTAATAACCAAGTCCCAAAATTTTTACCATTTGCTTCGCCCTGTAATAATTCTCAGGAAGCTTCTATTCTTTAGGCAACACACACTTCATTAATGAGATCATGCGATTAAAGTGAACTTGGCTCATGTTTGACTCATCCTTGAGGTTCAACAATTGTGCTACCATAGATAATATTTTTGACTCTCACAACCTGGCCATAATGGATCATCAACATCTTTTAAAAGTTGAAAAAATTTGGCAGCATCAGAATTTGGTTCTTCTAATCTAGATGTCTCGCTACTCCAATCAAAACTTTGCCCAACAACATCACGCACGAGATATATGTACGGATTTGTATCAAGCGGGACCTCGACATTATCACCATGATTTGAACTTTCTCCGGATAAATATTCGCCATGCATAAACCATGTTTTGTAATTATTTTTAAATCCCTTTCTATAAAGATGTATTTCAACATCTTCTCGAAGCTGGAACAACCTCAATTTACAAGTTGAGCAAGGACACTTAATTTTCTACTCACTAACATTCCCAAGAATAGAGTAAGCAAAATTGAGGAATTCCCTTACTCCTTCTCTAAATTCTTTATTAATTGCTCTTCCATTTTCAACAACTCGCCTATCAATCCAACTTCGATCAAGAGGCATCCTTTCTGAATAGAACATCATTAAAAATTTTCAAATTTGTCAATTTTTTTCTTTTAACCTTAGATCCTTAAAAAATCCGAGTTCGAATTCTACACTTGTGATATAATGTTGTTGCCATCTCTAATGGTTTGATTTAGTATATTATGTTGTTTACTGCGGTGGAGGAGGGTATTAAGATGGAGAATAATAAAGTGGAGCCAAACAAAATAATTTTAGTGGATAAGTATTATGTAATTACAAACTTTAAGTTGTGATGATGATAATGCTTGTTGACTCAGCCACAAGGAAATCAAAGAAAAAGAGAACATTTAAGAAAGTTGATGTAAATTTACATCAATATCAACACATAAGCATGTTAACTTAGTATTTATAAACACTTCTTAAATCTTTTAAAAAAAGTTAATTTAATTTAATAATCATAAGTAATTTTCTTAAGCTTAATTGGATATGCATATATAAACTTTTGAATGACATAGTAACTTGCCGTGTTTTGTATGGTAATTTTTTTCAGTCTGCTAGCACACGTTTTTATTAATGGGTCAGCTAAAAGGCATAGTTGAATAACCTCCACAATAGACAATCGTAACCTTTAGAAGTCTAATTAATTGTAACTAGCAACCAGATGTCACTATTAGTAACTCTAGATTTTATATATACAAAGCAATGAACTTCTAGCGTTGGTCCAAAAATATTTATGTTCAAGGTCATTTATCCAATTTCATACACACAATATCAGTCCATAAGTAGGAAATTTTGGGATAATAAGATGAGAACACATGGAAAATTTGTGTTGGAATATTTCACATGAATCCCACATCAGATAAATTCAAGAGTATATATGAGTTAATAAGTATGGTGGAGCCTCAACTTAATAGGTTAATTTTTTAGGTAATGAGGTGATCCAACATGCTTATTGGGTCAGTCTACACAGGTGTGCATTGTTTTGGTGATGAATTGATGTGGGATGGATCGTGCAATTCTGCTACAATTGGTATCAGAGCCCATGGTTCGTTGGGCCCAAGTATCAGGTTGACACTCCAGGGTGGAGAGCAAAGGTTGTACTCCCATGTTTGCCTCGGGCGTGGTGGAGTAGTATTAGAGACGAGCAGAGCTTTTGAAGGACTCAAAGAAGGTGTGCTTAATGGTGACTACTCTAATATGATACTTGTGTTGGGTATTCAAGTGAAAGGTGGAGATTGTTGGGATATTTCACATGAATCCCACATCAGATAAATTCAAGAGTATAGATGGGTTAATAAGTATGATGGAGCCTCAACCTAATATGTTAACCTTTTAGGTAATGAGATGATCCAACATATTTATTAGGTCAGTCTACACAGGTGTGCACTACATTAGTGATGAATTGATGTGGGATGGATCATGTAATTTCGCTACATTTTGGGGACCAGACCATGTATCTAAAAACCACAATTTTGTCTCACTATATGAATTTGCAATAATTTAGTTCATAGCCTGAATAATTAACAGAAAATGATATATATATATATAACAAAATAATTGTAACCCCAACACACGCTATCTCATTACAAGCCCAAACTTAGTCAGTTCAGGCCAACTTCAGCCTCATGAAACCCTCCAAAGTCTGGCTATTATTCCAGAATTGCACCTTTTGAATAAACATGCCACGCACAAATAGAGACAAAAGCATAATCTAAGTCCATTGCAATGGACTTGCCACAAACACACATAATTAATCCTCATCAATACAACATTTTTTTATTAATAGGTTTATAAAAAAGTACAATTATAACAAATATTTTCATTATAAATGTTTAACCATGAATATGACTTACACACTAAATTAAGCCATAAACTTACTAAGCAGCTACTCGATTAAATAGAGGATATCACTGGGAAATTGTGACACTCCCAAATTCAGACACTAATATCTCGAATTCGGTGCTTCACGATCTAATTATAATAATGCACTAATAACTCATACAACAGAATAATAGAATAATTTACATTTATATAATATAAATATTCTCGTCCCAAAGTCTCGCAACCATTACTAACTTAAACATAACTTAAACTGATACATAACATCAAATAGATTTATTTCAAATATAAACATAATATGCTTTTATCTTAAAGGACGAAAGCTAATCCATAGCTTTACCTTTGCCTTTGTCCTTACCCGAAGTACTGCCTTGCTCTGTCTTAACTGAAATGTTTTAGGGAAGCAAGAATGAGCAAGAAGTTCGCTCAGCAAGTATATATAAAGAAAAAAAGTATACATGTTTAAGTATCAAGACATAGGGTAGCTCAAGAATTTCAGAATAATCTTTATAAATGGAGATGTATCAATAATTCAATCTTTTAAATCGAAGTAAGAATCAATATGAGTCAAGAATTATTATTAGAATTCATGGATTTCAATACTGCAATAATTAAGAATGAAAATACTGAGTAGTCGCTAATGACTAAGAACTTCTACCAGATTTAACAGCGTTTCACTGCTAAACCTCAATAAATGAGTACAATAGATGATCAGTCTATAATACCCTACATTATGCATAGCATTTAAACATACTATGTGTGCGTACATCGGTTCCACGACAAATAAAAAGTCTCCCCTTCTACGAGGGTTGTTCATCTAAGTAGATTTATAAGAGTCTGCACCAAACGATTGATTTGGATAACTTTCTAATTCACAAATAATTTGTCTAGCCGAATCAATGGCTTAGACTCTCTTCTAAATAAATTTAAGCACAATAAATTCAGATTTGCAACATGATTCAAGATATATAAGGTAAGTTGAATATGAACGACAATTCACACTAGTATAACTGTTTTCTCAATATAGGCATGATTATTATCATAATGATTCAAAAATTGCAAAGTTGAGATACTTGTATTCAATAAAGAGTAGGGTTCAAATGCTTGCACAGAAATAATATTTGAGAAGGTCCAAGGAACTTGCCTTAAGTGTAGTTTACCAATCTAAAGCTTATCAACACTTCAACGAACTAAGTTACCATATTTACGTATATAAGTGTACATGTTCAATAGATACGCAAGCTCAAAACATAACTTATCTCATACATGATTGATCATATAAGTTCTATTTCTATCTTAGTAACACAATGAGATGTTACATTAGTATGTTATCACATCATATAGTTACATAACCACCAATGACTTAGTTTTAAGAAAATCAGAAAATTTTTTTAGTTCTAAATCCCAAATAGCCATTTCATGCTTGAACACTTTAATCATCATTATAATCATTTATTATAACTTAAAGTAGTATTATATACAAGTTTCATGTCTTAGATCATAAGAAAAATAGTCAGGTCAAACTGCACGAGGGCTCAGATGCGCTCGGGTTAGGCTTAGGGACGGCGCAACTGCGTTGTCCTCTGGCTAGACCAGAGTTGAGATTTTTCTCTCCTGGTTTCATTCCACCTTTTAGCATACCTAGACATTAACATATATCATGCACACATGTTAAAGGGTTTTTCATGCTTTTACAACCATTCCAAGTTCACATTTATGCGTTATGGTTTTAGCTTAGAATTTCTAAGGAATTAATGCAAAATAAGGTCATGAAATTAAAAGGCCTACTATGTTAACCATGTATTCATATGAGCAGATCATATAATCTGTAATATGCATGCTCGCAAGTATTCACATAATTTACGCATAGCTAGCATCAATTATCACTTTAAAATATGCCTAAGCTCATGCTTGATTAACTTATATTGTGTCTAACAAGGTGAATGTACATATGGGTCATGTTTAGAGACAAAAAGAGCATAAACATGCCATCTTAAATGTCCAGAATATAACTACACATTGTGTATAACTATTAATTTATAGAATGACCGAGTTTGCCTTTGAAATCCTTTTTAACCAAACCAAAGCAATCTAACACATACGAAGCATCTTAAAATCACATTTCACGTGTAGGTAGGTCATGTATACATGCTAACAAACTCTAAACATGATCAACTCAGTATTCATAGATATTAGTTTCCACTATGTCAAGTTTTCTTTTAAGGAGTGTCAGGAATAAACATGTGAATGATATTCCTATTTAATATATGATTTGATTATGATATATGTGAATGAATATGCAAGTACGCTTGCATTAAGAAAAGATGTAAAGTCCTTTGAT
Source organism: Panax ginseng (assembly GCA_020205605.1). Classification (NCBI taxonomy): domain Eukaryota; kingdom Viridiplantae; phylum Streptophyta; class Magnoliopsida; order Apiales; family Araliaceae; genus Panax; species Panax ginseng. Next base: position 19,018,181 of record CM035150.1, read on the forward strand.
AGATAATAGAAATATATGTACAAGGACTTAGAATGAATTGATCAAATATGTTAGGTTGATCCTACATAAGCAAAACAACTTTGTAAAGTCCTTAAAAAGAAATGATGTACAAGGACTATAAAAATAAAAAGATCAAGCTTGTTAGGTTGATCTAATGATGTAATAGATAAGCTTGTCTGATCGTCGAGCACTGCACTAGAAGTCGTAGTCTGCTAGGAGAGTAAAGGTTAACTCGAGAGTTATAGAGGCAGAATAGGAGTATGCAAGATAGTAGATCTCGGAGTTCGTAGACTGTCAGGGGAAACAAAGAAGGACCATAGTGTGTCGAGTAGAGCTTCATCGGGATCGTAGTGCGCTGAGGAAGTCATGTTCAAAATCGAAGAGACAGCCTGCCTATGAGCCGACCGATCATCTGTCAAAGCCAAGACAGAAACGTAGACTACACTCGGAGTCGTAGAGTCTATCGATGCCAAAGCCATGCCAAGGATCGTAGACTACACTATGAGTTCGTAGAGTCTATTGATTACATGCAGAGATCGTAGTCGAGAAAGATCAGATGAAGACAACAGACACAAGGCAGAAATCGTAGTGTCAAGATCTGATCTCCGGATCGTAGTGTCTGCACAGCCGAAGCCGAATCGTAGAATGCAGAATTACAACCTCAATAGAAGTGCTCACAATGCATAGACATAATTGTAGAGCAAGTACGATTCTCAACTAATGAGCACTCCCAGAATATCGAAAGGAACAAAGCCTATGGTTGATACTGCAAAGATATATCGTACCTGAAGGGAACTAGAGAGCACTCAACGAATGGCATGCAAGCTAAAAGAAGATCTAAGCACCAACCCAATTAGTATCAAGATTGAGTTGTGAAGCCATTCAAGATGAAGTCATCCACAAGATAATCATAAGAAGACTTCAGTAACTGACTAAGGAAAGTCTGCAAGTGCAGTAGCTGTCAAGTGAACAGAAGACAACGATCTTGGAAGCAACCGAGATCGTAGTGTTTGCCAAACAAAGAAAGAACTGATGGAAAGTGAACCGAGATACTAGGTAGCCTCTGAAGAAGAAGGCTGAAGTGATTAAGTGTAGGGTCAGCCCATTGATGATAAGTGAACGGGAAATCACAAGGAGAAAGCGAGCTGGACGCGCCATAAATCTGAAGTGTCTTGCTATTAAGAGGGAACCAGAGCAAGGAGTTAGGCCATCAAGATTCGAGAACAAATAAGCAAATGAAGTATTGAAGTCTTCGCATAATAGAAGGAAGAGGCGTACTACATTGGAGATCCAATCAACACTCTTCAAGATCGTAGTGTTAACTCTACCAGTCAATGAGCAACACTCAACAAGACACTACAATCAGGTCCTCGAAGACGCGTATCAGAATCGTAGAGTTCGAACACCCGAAGGCTGAAGCATTGGCAACGATTCAATCTGAAGGATGGTATTCGGACAAAAGCTTATTGAGAGCATCGATGCAAAAGGACAACCTCTGATCGAGAAATCAGAATGAGATAATAAAGTCTTCAACCTGCCCAAGACATTAAAGTGACAACTCTGACGGGTAGGTGAAACAGTAGACTGCAATGTTAGATAAAGTATGACATGTCACATCAGCAGTCTACCTCTGTCAACTCGAGATCTGTGAAGATATTTGAATAGCCTTCAACGGCTACTTTCTAACGGAAGGATTGGGAATGAGTATAAATCTAGAAAAGCTTCAAAGATCAAGGGTTACTGGAGTTGCCGAGTTTGGAGATAAGATGGATTGATCTAAACCATGTGAGATAGTGAGTCCGAAGGCTCACTCTACGATCCACCAAGAACACTTAGAGACATGAAAAGAAAGAAGTAGAAGTGAGAGTTCTACAATGTAGAAGTGAGAGTTCTACTACTTAAAGAGTGTTCTGAACTGCAGAGAGAAAGAAGAGCATCATGTCATCTTGATGTCCATCATAGGAAGACTCTAAGTACAATAGAGAAGAGCCTACAGTCATCTCAGCAAGTCCATCATGAGAAGGCATCAAGTAGCAAGAAGGGAGATCACAAATGCCATCTTGGTGTCAAGCATGAGAAAGCTTCTAAGTACCTAATAGAAGAACTTACAGTCATCTTAGAAGCCTATCATGTGCAGCCATCAAGTACCAAGGAGAAGGATCTTCAAGGCAGTTCATAAAGGGTCATCCGAAGTGGTTAAGTAACCGAAGAAGCTGAGCATCAGGAAAAAACTCAACTGCACTTCAAGGGTGATCAAGCCAAGCTGCTAAGTATAGAAGATGTTCAGAGCATGAAGATATCTTAGCAGCTCAGCACCGACTCCAACAACAATAAACAAACAACTCAACAAAGCCAGGGCCTGAGGGGTCCTTGTCTGGAGGAACTAAACGAAGTCTCAAGCCTGCTAGGCTTGAAGAGTTCCTAGGGAACTAGAGGAGTCCCAAGGTCATGGCCTTAAAGAGTTCTTAGTGAATCAAGTCCCAAGGTCAGCCTGGCCTTGAAGGAATCTTAGTGATTCAGGGTGCTGCCTTCCTTAGTGGAAATCCTGCTAGTTGAAAGCAGAAAAGTGGATTAGGAGCTTGAGTCTCTGAACCACTTAAAACCCCTTATGTCTTTTACATTATGTCATTTAAATTATGTACTATAACTGCTATGTATGTTTTAACTGCTTGCAACTAAACTAATTCTATGAATAATGTATGTATAATTATGAATATATCAATGAAGGGGATCTTTTACTTATTCCGCTGTGCTTGAAAAGATTCTTATGTTTGTCATATGCTAATTTAATAGCTATACAAAATAATATAGAAAAGTATTTGAAATAAAAAGTATCTATTCAACCCCCCCCCCCCCTTCTAGATCTATTGTGCCCTCTGGGAACTAACAATTGGTATCGTGAAAGGTGTTCTCATGCTATATTCAAAAGCTAATCTCTTTGAGTCTGATCCCAGGCACTAACATTGTTCTAAAGTTAGTTTAGTAGTAAATAACTTGTTATACGCAGATGAGCTCACACGTTGGAAATATTATGTATAGGTAAATGTGTATATACACCTGAAGCTGCTCAGATTAGTCCATGGTCTCGATTGTTACATCAACAAGACCAATCTTTTCTTATAGTCAATCTTGTAGTCTGAAGACCAGACGAGGGATCTCAAGAGACATCAATGACAAAGAGTCAAGCATCCACTAGTCTAAAAAATGAAAAGATCATACATGCAAAGAAATGCTCATCTAGAGAAGAAAGAAGTTCTCCTCAGATATATGTCTAATCAACCATCGGTTAGATGCAAACTTCCTAAACTGAAAGATGTCAAAAGAACTAAAGATGCTGAGATTCTCAGGCTGCATCTTCAAGACCACGACTAATAGATTAACAAAGCTAACAGAGCAACAAGTCGTCGGAGAGAAAAAGTAAAGCTATGCACATCAATACCTAAACTCAAAGTATATCCAAGATAAATGACTGTTTAGTAACTGACAATAAAAAGGTATGGTTCCTCACTGTTATATATGTATACATCATAATTGCATCTTCTTATGAACTATAACAGTATTCTGTCAAAGAGTCATAATCTACCTAAAACGGTGAAGAGGGAAAGTAACCTAAGAATGGAAACTCAAATGACTATAAACCTTTTCTCCATCCAAATTTTAGGTTGAAGATGATATCTTGAAGGAAATCTGAAATGGGTCATAAGAGCATCACATGCCTAATAAACTTTATGTGAAGTAATCTTTGTTGGCGGGTTAGTATGTATGTACAAGCCTATGTTCTAAGTGTTTGACAACACACAGAGCATGATCAGTTCTGCAAGAGGATCTTGTTGATTCGTAGAAACTGATCACCTCAATGAATCAACTAGATACTCCTAAATCATAGAGTTGATTCTCACTCTGTGAACACTTAAACATTGTGAACATAACCTAGTAAATGATGAATCCATAATGAGTGCATTATTTAATGTCAAATCCTACACACACTCACCATCATGCATCTCAAAATGTATTATCTCAACATCGTTGTATGCATGAATATGTCTGTTTGTGATAAATATGATGATTATCCAAACAAGAGGAACAGGGGTTTAAAAAACTAACCGAGCAGGACACATTTGAGTATGGGTATGAAAAATAAAAATATATTTAAACCTGCAGGTACTTGGTCAGTCTGACCACACTAAGGAATGATGAAGCAGAAGACTTCAGTCAAGAAGACTCAACCAGCAGAAGGCTAAGGACAATTCAGAGATGATTCTGATAGAGTTCCTATCTGTCTAAGCCTGTCCTTGAAGACCTTCTGAGCTAACCAGAATGGAGCTCACATGGCTGCTAATCTGTATATGGAAGCAAGCCATTCAGCCAAAGAAGGAAAGGGTCTTATGTGCTCAAAAGCCAGTCAAGAATGCTATATGAGAAGAATCCTCAAGGAAGCTCACAACAGAAGATTATCGAGCATCATTCAAGAGGAACTTATTGTGAGAGCAGAACTTCACAAACACAACTGTCAAAGAAGACTACGTTCGTAGTGCTGTCAAATAATCGTAGAGTGATTAGTCCTGAAAATACTTATCTCTACGATACAAGGAGATCTAAGTGATGATGGAGATTCCAGTCAAAAGGAGATATGTAAGGCAACCTTTAAATGAACCCGAAGAAGAGGGAATCACATCTATCTGGGAAGACAGCGTCAACAATGGGGGAGCAGTGATCTGTTAAGAAGCAACAGAACTGAAACAAACTATGAAGAAATATACCAGCTATAAGTCCCAAAACTTTATGGCTGATGAACCAAATAAAGATCCATAGTCAGTAGGAACGACTCAAAACGTACTACTGATAACCTTTCAGCCACCCAACTCAAAATCGTGGAATGCCTACAATCAAACATCTGATCGCAGTATAGAAGAAGAAGGACACCACGATTACAGCAAATGCAATTGTCCAAAGTTGGTAGAGGACCTCCCTACTAGAAAAGGTCGAATGGGATGTTAGTTAAAATCACTTCTATATCATTTCATCTGGAAAGCGCCTCAGGGACAAACCTAACCCTTAGCTCACTCTAAGAGGTTGGCCCTTCCTGAGCTACCTTGTCCCAAAAGAATTGCTTGATCAAGTTATCTCAAGGACCAAGATAGCCAACGACCGTAGAGTCGAGTTGAAGAGAATTAAACGATCATGATGCAACCTAAATGATCGTAGTGCTACCTCAATGATCGTAGAAGACAACTAGACGATCGTAGTTCTACCAAAGGGTACTCCAATTTACAAGGAGATTGAAAAATGAGACAATTGCTCAGCCATTCAAAATGAGGAGAAAAGTTAGAATATCAGTGATTGAGCTATGCTGCATAAATGTAAGGATAGAAGTCAAAGCCATCCACTGAAGCATCTCTCAGAAGTTGATCGTTGAGTTAACAAAGGAAATCATAGAGTCTATAGTTACGTTATCATACTACTCTATGAATCAAAAGGTCAACGGTCAATGCCACGTCAATTAAACGTCTACTCTTCTAAAAGGAAATATCTAACTGAAAAGTTATGGGGAGTTACAGCTCATTACTGGGTAACGTGCAACCAATGGATAGTTAACACATCACTGAGTATGCAGAGTTAGAAGGAACGACCATAAAGACAATTTCAAAACTACAGACAGTTACCAAAAAGCTATCGAACCTTTCTCCCTCCCATTTTTAAAACCCTAGAATCCTCTTAAGAGCCAAAATAGTTAACCCTCCAGAGCCTTACCAAATCACAATCAGCCATCTCTTATAAACTTCTCTAAATAAAATACCCACATTCTTTAAACTTCTCAAGTGGAAAACTAGCAAGTAATCACTGGCATTCAGCTCAGAACCAAATCATTTGAGTAATCTGAAAGGAAGTTCAGGGACATTCTCGAGCTTGTGAAGAAGGCTGGATTCTCAAAATGCCTTGAGGTAAGTACTCGAGTTTACATCGACCTAGTTAAAGATTTCTACTCAAATGCCTCCATAAACTCCGAAACCCTGTCTACCAAGGTTAAAGGTCAGTCTCTAAAGTTAAAGTCTTTTGACCTTAATCAGTGCCTAGGTTTTCCTAACCAAGGGCTGAAGAACCTGGATGATGTTAATACTGAACAAGCAAAGGAGTTCATGGGGTACCAAAGAAACCGTAGCTTGAAAGACATGAAGAAGAAGGAGTTTCCAGAAGAGTATGAGTTCCTTGCTGAAATAGTTGGAAAATGCATATTGTGCAAGAACACTGCACATGACACAGTGATTGACCAACAGTTGAAAATAATGTCAGTAATAGTTCTGAAGAAACAAATCGACTTTGGAGCTATCTTGTTCGATCAAATCTCCAAGTGGGTAGAAAAGGCTGAGAAGAAGAAGTCCACTAAAAAACCCCTGACCAAGGTGTTTCATGGTAGGCTGCTGAGTATTGTACTGAAGAAGAAGCTAGGACGGAAAATCAAGGATGATGAGGGAGAAACTTTGAATGTGCACAAAGTGATGTCTCCACAATTATTTGTGAACTGGAAGAAGAACCCTAAGGAGAACAAAAGACTAACAACCGGGAGCAGTAGCGAAGTCTCTGCAAGGAAGAGGAAAACAGAAGAAGCAGAGAGCTCTGAGTCTGATGACTCGATACCAGTATCAATCACACCAGCCAAGAAGAAATCCAGAGGTGTGAAAAAAACAAAAGCCCCATCAAGAAGTCTCTCCTCAAAGGACAAGGATAAATAAGAAAAATTCCTAACTGCTGGAGCAACAAAGAGGAGAAGCAGTAGGTTGCTTCAAGGGCCAGTCAGCAAGAAAGCCAAGGTGGAAGACAAACTAGCCTCAACTTCCCAAAATAGTACATCTGCTGAAGGAAAGGATTTAGAGTCAGCAGAAGGAAAAGGGACAGATGTCAAAGCAGAGTCCAGAAATGAAGGTAAAGCTAATGTGATGAGAGAAATTGCAGCATCTGCTGATGAAGAGGAATGCTCAAGTCCTGTGGCTAATTCTCAGAGCAGTCACTCTGATGATGAAGAAGAAATTCGAAATGACCCAATTGCATTCCCAACTGCAACTGTCCCTACAAGCCCAGATAATGATGATTCAAGAGAAGAAGAAAATGCCCCCTCAAATCTAGAAAGCCCCCATGATGACTCAGAAGGTGATGAGTCCAAAGAAGAATGATCTGTCCCTGCCCTTGATGAACCTAAAGGAAGTTCTTCTGATAAACCAGAAGCTTCCAAGTCTGAAGAAGAAGAGGAGTCTGACTCTCCCATACCTGAACCTCCAAGAAGAAGGAAGAGCTACAGACTGCAAGCCAAATTTTCTTCCAAAAGGAGAAGTAATCAATCAAATGCTCCCATTGAATTAAGTGATAATGAGTCTGCATCATAGAAAGATAGTGCTGAGGATAGAACCAACAATGAAGAAAATGAATCAGAGGAAGATCTTGCTGAAGAAAGTTCTGAGAATGAAATGCAGCAAGAGGGATTCTCTGCTGAAAATGATCAAGAAAGTTCAGGCTCCGAGAGAGAAAAGATTGAAGAAGATTCTAGTTCTGCACCTCAAAAAGAAGACAAACAAGAAGATTATCCAGTTCTCTCTCTTGTAAGATTTAGCAGAAAGATCGTAGTGGAAGTTTCAAATAATATACCAGATGCTCCATCAGAGAGATGGGTGAACTATAGAGATGAGCAACTCATGGTAGTAAGAATGACTACCATTGACATAGCCAAAAACTGGAACAATATGGAGCTAGACTGCTCAACCATTCTCTATAATCCTGAAGACTTACTGATGAGATGATTCTTCCAGTGGATGCCATGGCTAAAGGCTCACATTGAAGGAGATGGAAGCTATCTCAGCTGGTGCTTCTCTCACTTCCCAAGCACGGAGCTGGTGGCTTAGAATTTTTCGAGGGTGAAGAAGTTTGCAACCAAAACAATCAAAGAACAGCCCCACTTCAAAGTCTATCGACAGACTGGAAATCACTACATCCCCTACGATCGTAGAGTGGACTCGGAAGGAAGAAGGAACATGATCAAGGAGTTGATCGTAGAGTCTGGTCACTCTACTGCTGAGACTGATCAAATTCAAAGTCAGAAGCTTCTAACAGCCCAGTCACTTCTCTCTAACATTCCCTCATCCTCAACCAATAATTGGTACTCAACGATTGTTCAGATTCTTCAAGCTTTTGAAAATTTGTCCAAGAATGAAAATCGTAGAGTCCAATCCAATGCTCAACCCGAAGCTACCCAATAAGAGGATCAAACTATTCTGGAGCAGGAACTACTGAAGAGTTCTGATGAATTAAGTGAGAAGATATCTCTACTAATTGAAGAGGCACATAAGCTGACAGCAAAAGGAGATAATTCTCTTCAGAATAGACGTCAAGCTACTATGGCTGAGATATCGCTCAAACTCCAAGAGAGAGATAACATCTATCAGAAGGCAGATGTTCTACGAATTCAGAAGGCCAATGAAGAGCAGATCCAAGCCCTCTCTGACAAGATTGATGACCTGAAGCAGTATTTCTCAATGCAACTTGAGCTAGGCCAGCAGGAACTCAAGTTTGAAGTTGCCAACTCCTCCTACCTGATGGAGTAGCTTATGTCCAAAATGGAGCAGCTCTCTCAAATGATTAGTAACAAAAAGGGGGAGAAAAAGAGGCATAGAAAGAGGGAGAGCAAGAAGAGCAAGAGGCACTCAAAGAAGAGCAGAGGGATAGAAGAAAAAAAATCAAAGAAGAAGACATCAGCTGCAAAAAGAGTATCATCATCTGAGGGGGAGCCAAAAGATGATGATCACATGATCGCAGAGTCTGAGGGGGAGCATGATCAGAAAGATGCTGAAGGGGAGCTAAGCAAAGATAGAAGGTCATCATCCTAGGGGGAGCAAGAGCAAGAAGAATAATCAGATGAGTAGCTGATCAGCAAACATCCAGGAAACATACAAGAAACCAAAGAGGTACATCTCTAACTAGTTAGGTATGTTCTGGATCCAGGATGTAGAATGTCTTAATATATTTATTGCCATATCAATATAAATGACATTCATGATTATCTGTTTTAGAAATACAGCTGCTCACTGTATATAAGATTCATTCATAACATGCATATGCACTTATTGTTTTTGTCATAATCAAATAGGGGGAGATTGTCAGGAATAAACATGTGAATGATATTCCTATTTAATATATGATTGGATTATGATATATATGAATGAATATACAAGTATGCTTGCATTAAGAAAAGCTGTAAAGTCCTTTGATAGATAATAGAAATATATGTACAAGGACTTAGAATAAATTGATCAAATATGTTAGGTTGATCCTACATAAGCAAAACAACTTTGTAAAGTCCTTAAAAAGAAATGATGTACAAGGACTATAAAAATAGAAAGATCAAGCTTGTTAGGTTGATCTAATGATGTAATAGATAGGCTTGTCTGATCGTCGAGCACTGCACCAGAAGTTGTAGTCTGCCAGGAGAGTCAAGGTTAACTCGAGAGCTATCGAGGCAGAATAGGAGTATGCAAGATAGTAGATCTCGGAGTTCGTAGACTACTAGAGGAAACAAAGAAGGACCGTAGTGTGTCGATTAGAGCTTCCTCGGGATCGTAGTGTGCTGAGGAAGTCATGTTCAGAATCGAAGAGACAGCCTGCCTATGAGTCGATCGATCATCTGTCAAAGCCAAGACAGAAACGTAGACTACACTCGGAGTCGTAGAGTCTATCGGTGCCAAAGCCATGCCAAGGATCGTAGACTACACTCTGAGTTCGTAGAGTCTATTGATTACATGCAGAGATCGTAGTCTAGCAAGATCAGATGAAGACAACAGGCACAAAGCAGAAACCGTAGTGTCAAGATTTGATCTCAAGATCGTAGTGTCTGCACAGCCGAAGTCGAATCATAGAATGCAGAACTACGAACTCAACAGAAGTACTCACAATGCATAGGCAGAATCGTAGAGCAAGTACGATTCTCAACTAATGAGCACTCCCAAAATATCCAAAGGAACAAAGCCTATGGTTGGTACTGCAAAGATACATCCTACCTGAAGGGAACCAGAGAGCACTCAATGAATGGCATGCAAGCTAAAAGAAGATCTAAGCACCAACCCAATCAGCATCAAGATTGAGTTGTGAAGCCATTCAAGATGAAGTCATCCACAAGATAATCATAAGAAGACTTCAGTAACTGACTACGGAAAGTCAGCAAGTGCAGTAGCTGTCAAGTGAATAGAAGATAATGATCTTGGAAGCAACTGAGATCGTAGTGTTTGTCAAACAAAGAAAGAACTGATGGAAAGTGAACCGAGATACTAGGTAGCCTCTGAAGAGTAAGGCTAAAGTGATTAAGTGTAGGGTCAGTCCATTGATGATAAGTGAACGGGAGATCACAAGGAGAAAGCGAGCTGAACGCGCCATAAATCTGAAGTGTCTTGCTATTCAGAGGGAACCAGAGCAAGGAGTTAGGCCATCAATATCTGAGAACAGTCAAAGAAAATAGAAGTATTGAAGCACTGCACAATAGAAGGAAGAGGTGTATTACATTGGAGATCCAATGAACACTCTTCAAGATCATAGTGTTAGCTCTATCAGTCAATGAGCAACACTCAACAAGACACTACGATCAGGTCCTCAAAGACGTGCATCAGAATCATAGAGTTCGAACACCCGAAGACTAAAGCATTGGCAACGGTTCAATCTGAAGGATGGTATTCGAACAAAAGCTTATTGAGAGCATCAATGCAAAAGGAAAACCTCTGATTGAGAAATCAGAAGGAGATAATATAAAGTCTTCAACCTGCCCAAGACACTAAAGTGACAACTCTGACGGGTAGGTAAAATAGTAGACTGCAATGTCAGATAAAGTATGACATGTCACATCAGCAGTCTACCTCTGTCAACTCGAGATCTGTGAAGATATTTGAATAGCCTTCAACGGCTACTTTCTAACAGAAGGATTGGGAAGGAGTATAAATCTAGAAGAGCTTCAAAGATCAAGGGTTGCTGGAGTTGCCGAGTTTGGAGATAAGGTGGACTGATCTAAACCATGTGAGATAGTGAGTCCGAAGGCTCACTCTACTATCCACCAAGAACACTTAGAGACATGAAAAGAAAGAAGTAGAAGTGAGAGTTCTACTACTTAAAGAGTGTTCTGAACTGCCGAGAGAAAGAAGAGCATCATGTCATCTTGATGTCCATCATAGGAAGACTCTAAGTACAATAGAGAAGAGCCTACAGTCATCTTAGCAAGTCCATCATGAGAATGTATCAAGTAGCAAGAAGGGAGATCACAAATGCCATCTTGGTGTCATGCATGAGAAAGCTTCTAAGTACCTAACAGAAGAGCTTACAGTCATCTTAGAAGCCTATCATGTGCAGCCATCAAGTACCAAGGAGAAGGATCTTCAAGGCAGTTCATAAAGGGGTCATCCGAAGTGGTTGAGTAATCAAAGAAGCTGAGCATCAGGCAAACACTCAACTACACTTCAAGGGTGATCAAGCCAAGCTGCTAAGTATAAAAGATGTTCAGAGCATGAAGACATCTTAACAGCTTAGCACCGACTCCAACAACAATAAACAAACAACTCAACAAAGCCAGGGCCATAGGGGTCCTTGTCCGACGGGACTAAATGAAGCCAAGGCCTGAGGGGTCCTTGTCTGGAGGGACTAAACGAAGTCCCAAGCCTGCTGGGCTTGAAGAGATCCTAGGGAACTAGAGGAGTCCCAAGACTGCTTGCCTTGAAGGAATCTTAAGAATCAATAATTCAAAAAACCGTGCAATCCGTATAACTATCATTGTGCAACCACGCCAGACATTATATTTTAACCACCTCGTTATTATCATACATTACTATTATAAATTTAACTGCACATATAATCCAAAGCTGACTTGTCTTTGACTTTTCATGTGACCGACGTATTCGTCATAATCTGCAATGTTTATCATGATATAGCAAGGGTGAGAAACAATTTTGCCCAGCAAGTATAAGTTCAATTAAGGATATATCATGATTGAAAGAATTGAACAATAAGCTGGCTAACTTTCTACAATATATACATTGTGAAAGAACATGAATAAATTCTCATAGTCGAACGAATAATGACATGAATAAATCAACTGGACCAAATGGTAATGAATGTGATCAGCCTTTCATACGTGATGAATACATGCAATGTGCACAGAGTGCGAATCAATAATTCATAGACATAGTATAATAAGTAATGATTAACCCCAAGCATATTTCAAAAATATCAACTCGAGATCGAGTTAGAGAACTTGCATGTACCATTGATTACCGTTACACAACCTATATCGCTTTGTCTGAAGACCTAATATAGATAATACTGATATCTAAATATTAGAATAATATCATCACAATATAGTAATGTTAAATACAATTATAATATAACCTAACAAATTACCACATAATCCTATTAGTCGATAAAATACCTAAAATTCGGTATCAAGTCAAATTATTTCAGTCTGAGTTGAATTCGGTATAATTTCTGACATCCCGGCGGTCTAGTCGGATAATTCATGAGTCTAATTTCCATAAGGCTTTGCCTAAATGCTTTACATTTACCTTAGATAACTTCATTTTCAGTCAAAATATTTTTCAATGACTTATAATAATTTTTAGATAATTATTATCATTTATCATGATTTTTCAATCATTAATATCATATTAATATGAATTAAATACTTCTTAATTCCATTATCATTAATATTTATTTCATATCAAATATTAATGAAATACATGTCATAATATTATAATATATTTATAATATTTCAAAGTATTTTTAATACCATAAATTTATATTTATATGATTTTTAAACAGATTAAATTCATTATCCAGACAATTGACATTAATATTAAAATATTAGTGTTTTCATGACAAAATATCAAAAGTTATATTTTATAACTTAAAATATTTTTCTAACCCTTAAATCATTTTTATATGATTTTTAAAACATTAATTCTAATTTTCCACAATTTATTTACTATATTTATTAAATAAATCCATTATCATTAATATTAATTTATTAATTAAATTCATCACAAAATATTAAAATTCATTAAAATAACTTAAAATATTTCCTTACACTTTAATATAATTTCAAATGATTTTTAAAGTATTAAAATAATTTTTAAGTAATTTATTTAATATAATAATTAAATAAATTAACTATCATTAATATTTAAAAATATTAAAATATTAATGAAATATATTCCAAATTATAATTTTAGGCTTTAAAATAATTTTTAAAAATTTATTATGAATTTCGAATATTTATTTTCTATTTATTCTATAATTTCCGTCTAAAATTGGGGTCCTCCACGGAAACACTTATAGACAGTAATCTACAAGTCCGATTTGGGCCCACTTGGTATCGTTAGAACCGTGACTAGGGGTGTAAACGAGTCGAATCTCAGCGAACACCTTCATGCTCAGATTCAGCTCGACTCGAAAAAATTGAGCCTTCAAATTGAGTTTCGAATATGTACCATTTCACTTTAAACTGAACCACTACATACTAAATTGGTTACTTAACTAATATTTATATATAAATTTTTTTCACTTTTATTTATGTATTGGAATTATAAATAATGTAATAAAAATTGGCATTCAATTCATTGATTTATTCAAGTACAAGTTTATACAATTTCATACTACACTTTATAAATTACAAAGATTGATACAAATATCACATATTTAGCTTATTAACATGGATCAGACCAATATTCGAATATGATCCATCGAGCAGGTATCGAGTATGGTTCGAAAAAAATGAAATACTCGAACCCTAATTTGAGCGAACACTGGTATGCTCGAATTCGACTCATGTATCATTAAACAGAAAACGAGTGTGGATCATATTCGACTCGGATCAACTTCGAATTCGAGTTTTGGATCATATTTTTGAGCCGATCTCGAGTCGAGTATCGAACTACTTGGCTCGACTTACACCCCTAACCGTGACTTCCCGAGCTACGTTTTAGGCTCAGGAAACGGTCCATTTGGCCCAGTATAGCACCCTGAAAACAGGCCACTACCGACTGACCATTACATGCCTTGTAAACATTTTTAGTGTTGGAGTCTTTTACAGAAACGCTTGTATTACGAGACCCACAACTCCAATTGAAGCCCAATCGGACTCGTTGGATCCATATCTATAAATCGAATTTAGGTCCAGTAGGTATCATTGGATTCGTACTTTCCCGAACTACAGTTTCCATGTATCAAACATCTATTTTGGTTCTGTTTTGGTCCGCAAAATGGATGAAGTAGTGATCGATCAAGAGCTTGTGTTCAACAGCTTAAGGTAGTTTGGGATTTACTTCATAACTTGCTCATTTCTTAACATATTTGAGTGATTCCAAAGGGGTTTTGCCCTTAACTCATGTATCTAGCATACTAACATGTTTTAAACCATTAATCACATGAACCCAAAGAATCTAACATAAAAATATATATAGCATACAAAGGAAAGCTTTTTCTTAAACCTTTTGGTACAAAACTTGATTTTCTCACTTTGGATCTAACTTTTGATTTCAAAAATACTTTGATACACATATAAAATACCAATACTCATGTAAATCATGAGTTTTTAATGATCCAAAACAAAATTTGCTTGGTTCATAAAGATCTAACAAAAAAAAATAGCACAAAAATTAAAAATTTTCAATTTCTTACCTTTTTCTTCTTGCAAGCCTTCTTGATCCTTCAAAGTAGCTTATGATTCTAAGTTGTATGTAGATCCAAGACCCCTCCTAAACTCCCTATAACTACCAAAATCTGTATCCCCCTTTCTCTCTCTATTGTTCTTAGTTTAGACTTAGGTTTAGAAAACTAACATAACTTAGTGTATATACAATATACATATAACACATATAATTATAGAATATGTAACTCCCAATATAATTACATATACTAATTATCAATTTAATATATAGAGTACAAAAAATAGAATTTTAGAAGTCCTAAGGCTTGTTTGGCAAAACCATATTATTTTAAAATTCAAGTTTTAATAGTTAAAGTCCTGTTTGGGTAAAACAGGTTTAAAACAAAAGTAAGGCCTTATTTGGGAAAACGGTTTTAAAAACTCTTTTAACTCTTTTAATAGATCCTTTAACATATATTTTTAATGTTATCCTTTAATTAATTAAATCTTAACATTAATTTAATTAATTAAAAGTTTAACATCAATTAATCACGTAAAATTGTCACATTATAATTACTCGCTAATTATAACTTCATGTAATAATTATCACATAACTACATTATCTCAATTAAATTAGAACTATAACATAAAATCATTACATATTAATTAAATATTAAATAATCATTTAATTAATATAATACACTTAATTACATTACTCCATATTAATCACATAATCTCAATAAATAATTCAATTAAAATATTTATTTACTTCAAATAAATATTAAATTAACATTTAAATTCTCTTAACACCAATTAACATATTTCACAATATATAATACATGTACACATACTAGCATTTTAAACATCTTAAAATAAGAATTTTATTTATTAAATTCTCATTTATTAATTCTTAAAATCTAGGATGTCCCATCCTTCCCTCCTTATAAGGATTCCGTCCTCGGAATCAACGAAACCTCCTTACCTTGGGTTTTTGCAAAATCTCTTTCACAATTATCGTTGAATAACTTCAACACGTTAACTTAGCAAAAAGTTTTACATATATATATACTTCATTCATTTCTTCAACAACTTTTAGTTTTTATTACATAACCTTCAATTAAACACAGTCATATATCATATATCAAATATTATATATTCTTTAACCTATTCATTTCCTTTTCTAAGGATCATTATCATAAACACTCGGGATATTACATTTACCCTTTCTTCTAAGAATTTCGTCCTCGAAATTTTATTTATTAATCTTCATTCATTCAATCTATCAAAATAGATTTTACGTTAATCTCTATTCACTGGATTAAAGCGTTCTACAACTACTTCTTTCTAAGGGCTATTCTTCTCGCTACATTCTCCATCAGAATAATAAGAATCTTCCACAATTGCTCAATAATTGGGAAACGATATGAATAACTCAAGAATTTAAAAGATTCCAATAATGCTGAGTGATCGCAAGACCTTGAACTTCTTTCTAGGTTTAATAGTGCTTCACCCCCGGTACTTCACACTATAAACCGCATCGGTACTCTAGGTGGCCAGCCTATTGTACCCCTACGTTGGGCCCAAACGTAGTACATCGTAACGACTATATGCGTTACATTCAAAATTATTGTCTCGAATAACGTGTCCCCTTTTATAGGGTTGTTCACCTCAGCTTCTTAACATCTGAATCCGCACCAAAATAATTTGGTTTGGCATAGTTTGACCAAAAATGCTCGAATTCCATAAACATCTTTCAATATTTTTCTAGCTGAAGCAAGTAACATAGACTTCTAACAAAAATTCGGACATCAATCGAAATATTTTTATCCAATTCATATGGCCTATCTTTCTTAGTTTAAAGAAAATCAAAAATCCTTTTATAATGACATGATACCGTACTATCTCGATAGTACGTTGAGGATTCAGTCATTATATGACTTTGTCATGCTACATTATACCATAATGGGTTGACGATCTTATGATCACATCCAACACTAGGTTTAATTGCATTGATGACTTCCTCGTTTGTCAAATCAGCATCATATTTAGTGATGCCTTAACGACTACGAAAAAAATAAACAAAATACATTTTGATATTTTTAAATCATTTTTGTCTAGCCGAAACAATTAGCATAGGCATACGAATAACGATATTATTTTTAAAACTCATTGGTTCCATCATTTGATCCAATGTTTTTTAAGAAAAATAAAAGTGCAAACATCAGCACGAATTCAATAAATTTCGAAAATCTAGCATAACTAGTAGATTTAGAATATCTAATTTTCTCTATCAATTTCAATCTTTACTCCATTACCTCATTACTAACTAATTCTTTTTGTTTCTAGCACCACCAATACTCTTATAATAAATATTCTTGTATTTCAACTTACAATCTTCCTATACCCCCAATATAGTTCATCAAACTTAATACACATTGGAAGTTCAGGACTTGCCACAATAATATGAGTTTAAGAACTTATCCTAGTCAGACCATAGGCGTCCGTTCGCTGAGGGGTTCAAAATATACTATATTATTATGAGTCAAGAACTTACCATATACATTAGTTTTAAGAACCGTACCTAATCTTAATAATATCTGACTAATCTTAATTAATAGTTTCTAACTATCAAATATACACATGAGAAAAGAATCACATTTTTGCCACATATACATTGATAGCACGACACCAACATTCCAATGATTATTAATGTGATAAACTGAGTGCAATCACAAACCCTCGCCCATACAAAGGTTTGTACAACTCAGCCATCACATGAGTCCTCAATTGAAATCCCACCTAACTCTATCTTGCTTATAACTTCTCGCTCTATACTCGATACATACTTTTGTATCTCATCATTTATAACTCCTCGTGAGTTAATCTCGTACTATATCATAGTACATTCTCGTTATAGTTCCAAACTATAACTATTCAATCATTAAAGACCATCTGTCATTTACAACTTTAAAAGAAATCACGCCGTGATCTTATTCTATAATCATATCCCTTATGATTCTTTTCTTATCTCATTATCGTTTTGTTTTAAAAACTTCTTATCTTTACCTTTCATCATATCATACTATGATTTCATTTATGCTTTTAATCTTATAGACCTTGTCTATTCATCGTTATTCGTCATCTTGATTATTGGAGTAGGCGATTCCGGATTCTTATCTACATATCTCTTCAAGATTCTTCTTTGAATCGTCTTGTTTATTTATTAACTCTTCCTATAAGAATTTAATATAATTCACGTTACTCAATATTTTATTCGAGTTTTATCCCTCGCCATTCTAATATTTTTCTTATAACATTTCTAGGACTAAACTCATCCTATGCATCTACGTATGTGAAAAGAATCACCTTTTCATTATACGTAACTTAAACTTAACTTCTTATTCTTTTAACCTAAGTCCATAGCCTAAGGTACTCATACCTAAGGTGTATAACCTATCAGCTTTGATACCAACTGTAACATCCCCAGATTCCGGCCCTAATCACCAAGGATCTGGTATACTATTTCTATGTCTATTACAAAAGATATATACATAATTGTTTATACACACTACCACAAAATAGCAAATAGAAAATGCTTAATAGACAACGTTTTTTATAAAAACGTTGTGGAATTTTTTTTTACAACGCTTTTAAAAAAAACGTTGTAGATTTATATGCAAAAACGTTATCTATTTAAAATGGCATTTTTTTATTTTAATTAGATAACATTTTTTTTTAAAAACGTTGTGTATTAACAAAAACACGGAGCTAAAAAAAAGCCGCGGAAATGAAACACGGAGCAAAACAAAAAGACACGGAGCAACCTCTCTGAAGACTGAAGCCCTAACTCTCTCTTATTCTCTCTCCGATTAACTTTCTCTGAAGCCTTAACCTTAGAAATTTCCCTAATCCATCTCTCACTTCTCTAAGCCAATCAAGACGATGATCATGAAGATGAAGAAGGCGAGTGGAGTCACGAAACTTCATTATCCGCCCTAACTTTTGATGGTGCTATTGGTTTAAAAGTTCTTGAAACTCATTATCTGCCCGGTGGCTTCCTAGCTCTCCGATTTTGTCTCTCCATTGCTCTGCTCCTTAACCAACTCAAGACCACCCATCATTTGGCATAGCAAACGACAATCGGTATAAATCTAGGGTTTATATTTTTTCCCAATCAAAAGAGTCTACATCCGTGTTGGTTCATTTTCTCAATAGTATTTTCGATTCGGTTGTAATGGATCCGAAAAATTTAGAATTTGAGAATGTCATAGTAAATAATTGGGAGATTACTAAACGGGAGCTACGGATGATGCAGTTCGTGTTTTGAACATGATTGTATTTTTGTTGTTGTTTTGTTTGCTTATTTATTATTTTACATATAGGTTTTTAATTGTGTATAAAAAGCTTGACCACTCTTTTGAAATTTGTAGTTAAGCGAGAATCCATTATGAAGGACATCCAAACTTTTGGTTGAGTCTTGATGGTTCCTTCCGAGGAAGAGGGACGTAACAACGTTATGGAGAGAATATGGTTTAATGTACATATTAATGGGTTTGTTCATTTTCATGATTGTTTATCCTAAATTATTGTGATTGGAAGACATTTGATTTCATTGAAACATCCGCTTTTGACTGGAATCAAACTAGTTTGTCTTTATCCTATCTTTGCCAATCGCTTCGAAGTCAGAAATTCAAAAGTGCGAAGAAATTGATAATATAATCTGCGAGCAATAATTTGGTTAAATAGTTTATGTAATCTGCTATATCTAATTGTATGTCTGCATAGATAGTTTTGTTTACCTTTACTTTCGTTATGCCATTACACCTTTACATCTTTGTTCGAGTCCACATACACGCTCCAAAGCGTACACTTCACAAGATTGTTTTCATTGTATTATAACAAAAATAAGTAGTAAATAGGCATACTAAACATATATAACATGGTTGCACAATGTTGTTGATTGTGAAAAGTTGGGGAAAAAGCATTACTGTGTATATCCATTGCATGAACTATTTTACGTAAATGCAGTTGTTAAGTATGGCTTTTAAGTGGATTTGACCTCATTATGTGTATTAATTTATTGAAATAATATATAAATTATTAATACTATTATTTACTATTTTACCAGGTATATGTGTATTTTAGTTGAGCTAAACATTGGTAGCTAACTAGGTATACTAGGTGCCACGAGTGTTGGGTTCGATGAGTCATGGCGGTGAGTCTACGTGAAGAGTTTGCTCGAGTTGGGAGTCCATATAGAGTTTGATGCGAGTTGTTTTGACGCAGAGATCAGCAATCGACTTACTAGCTTTGTAAACTCGCCCGTCGAGTGTTTCATCAGATTTCAGTATAGTTGTTTATTTTTTTCCTCACTCTGTTTTATTTAAGCTCTGTCAAATCTTGGAATGAAGAATTCTTAAACTCTCTGCTTGAATCGTCAAGTCCTCAGTTTTCATTGTACTACTTAATCACATACCCAAAAAAGTCACAAGATAAACATACACTTGCAGAAACAAAGTCAGTGTTGAGAATTTGAGATCTGGACACAAGAAAGAGACATCTCAAACAAGGTATATTGGAAATTAGAGTAATGGGTTGTTTTCTTTTCTTTATTTTATTTTATTTTTGTTTTGTTTTGTTTTGTTTAGATATGGGGACTGAGAAGACTCATTGGCTTTTGTTTTATGGGGAAGGGGATTGTTTGGGGGATTGATGTACTACTCTACTTGCTTTTGTCTCATTGAGTGTCTTTTTTGTGCTTTAGATCTGCATCAGTATTTAGACAATTCTATTTAGTGGATATCCATCCAAGACAATGTTGGCTCAGAAGCAAGCAGAGGAAGCAATTGTCTCAAATTTCAATGAAACAGAACATGAAGGAACAAGGAGGAAGATAGAGAATCGAAGATCACTCCATGTTCGATGTCAAGAGCTTCCTCTGGCATGGCGGTTCGGTTTGGGATGCTTGGTTCAGTTGTGCTTCCAATCAAGTATGTGAAAATTAAGCGAAAATATATACTATATTATTATACCCATATTTACAATACCCATTTCAAGATTCTTTTTTTTTCTTTTCAATTTAATTTGTCCCAAAATATGGTTTCATTTTTCACCATATTGGATCATATGTATTGCAGGTAGCTCAAGTGCTTTTGACACTGCCATATTCATTCTCTCATTTGAGTATGCTATCGGGCATATTGCTCCGGATATTCTACGGACTTGTTGGTAGGTTGGACGACTTACCTCATTAGTGTTCTTTACGTCGAGTACGTAACCATAAAGGAGAAAGAGAATGTCAACTTCAAGAATCATGTTATTCAGGTAACTTGGTTACTTAATTTTATGCACTTTAAAAGATTGTTTATTTAGTCAACCGCGACTCACTGAACCCAACACTCGTGGCCCGAGTCATCGTGGCAAACACTTAACTCATTGGTTTCAAAACAACAATACTCCTTTATTAAAGAAATGAATTTATTTTATTTTTTTTGCTAAGTAAATAAATGAATATTGTTATCGCCGTGATAAATGATGGTAATCCTAAACTTGGCATGTCAAATGTTTGAAAACAATTGGCTCTCCTATTTGAGTTTGTGAACACCTTTTGTTTGCAAGAATGGTAAATCTTAGCCACTGAATCTGTGTTAAAATTATCAAAATTCATTTTCCAATATCACCTGATGAGTAATATTTACTTGTGAGTTGTTAATTATGCTGGTACATATGCTAGTAACTACATGGTGAAGGCACTATGGTTAACTTTTTGTTTGTCTTTACATTTGCAGATGGGTTTGCGCTCTATTCTTCTTGTTGTTTGTTGGAAGAATGCTTTTAAACTACTTTGGAAGGTGCAATACATTTGGGGTCTGTAATTTCTTCCAAGTGTTGTGGATAATAGATATGGTCTTCATACCTGCATATCTTTGTGCGTGCAATATTTGTGGTGGGATCTTACATCGATGCCATACTTCATACATGGAGGCATGTATATTACAGGTTTTCAACATGCAATTTAGTTTGTTATTTCATTATTTATAGCTTGTTATTCTTTTCCTTAAGCTCATATTGATGAGTTTATGTTCATAGATTGCGTGCATCGCAATTATCGCCACATATGGAAATGCATTGTTTAAAGGGAGCAGGGGCTGCGAGAAATGCAAAGAAGCAGAAGAAGTGACGATGGCGCCTAGTGATCTTGTTGTCTTTATCTTCTTGAGCCAACAGACATAGTTATATTATAGCAAACAAACCAAAAAACTCTTGAAGGTCCTGTATTTACTTGTTTTTCTTTGTAGGATTTCTAGGTTGTATAGTCGGTATCCAAGAATTACATCTTTTGGGCAATTACTTCGTTTGGTTGAGTGATTCTTACGTGTGATGTGAATTTGAGATGTATATATGGATAGTTTGGTATATTTTTTGTGGATGTAGTAATTTGAAATTATAAACGAATTGTATTATTAGGATGTATTTTGAATGGTTGATACATTTTGGCTATATATCATTGGCATTAGCATATTGAAGGTGCATTGGTAATATAGGTGAATCACAAATTTCTTTTTTCTTTTTTTTTTAATCTACAACATTTAAAAAACGTTGTCTTATATACTAAACAACAACGTTTTTAACCAAAAAACGTTGTGAAATCATACTTTCTACACCGTTTTTAAGCATCTGCTAATTTTTTGAAAACAAATACACAATATTTTTTCCTAAAAAACGTTGTGTATTGTGCTTAACTACAACGTTTTTAAAACGTTGTGTAAGGGTGTCAAATAGACAACACCCTTAACCACGACGTTTTTCTGATAGAAACCACAACGTTTTTTCCGCGTTGTCTATTTACTGTTTTGTGGTAGTGACATTAAACATTACACACTATTTCCAAGGTCGAGAACCTTCACATAATACCTAAATCAATATCCTATCAGACATACAAAGTTATTATCATACATTACTATTACAAATTTAGCTGCACATATAATCCAAAGCTGACTTGTCTTTGACTTTTCCTGTGATCGACATATTCGTCATAATCTGCAATGTTTATCATGATATAGCAAGGGTGAACAACAATTTTTCCCAGCAAGTATAAGTTCAATTAAAGATATATCATGATTGAAAGAATTGAACAATAAGCTGGCTAACTTTCTACAATATATACATTGTGAAAGAGCATGAATAAATTCTAATAGTCGAACGAATAATGACATGAATAAATCAACTGGACCAAATTGTAATGAAGGTGATCAATGTTTCATACCTGATGAATACATGCAATGTGCACAGAGTGCGAATCAATAATTCATAGACATGGTATAATCAGTAATGATGAACCCCAAGCATATTTCAAAAATATAAACTCGAGATCGAGTTAGAGAACTTGCCTGTACCATTGATTACCGTTACGCAACCTATATCGCTTTGTCTGAAGACCTAATATATATAATACCGATCTCCAAAAATTAGAATAATATCATCATAGTATAGTACTGTTAAATACAATTATAATATAACCTAACAAATTACCAAATAATCCTATCAGTCGATAAAATACCTAAAATTCGGTATCAAGTCAAATTATTTCAGTCAGAGTTGAATTCGGTATAATTTCTGACATCCCGACGGTCTAGTCGGATAATTCATTAGTCTAATTTCCATAAGACTTTGCCTAAATACTTTACATTTACCTTAGATAATTTCATTTTCAGTCAAAATATTTTTCAATGACTTATAATAATTTTTAGATAATTATTATCATTTATCATGATTTTTCAATCATTAATATCATATTAATATGAATTAAATACTACTTAATTCCATTATCATTAATATTTATTTCATATCAAATATTAATGAAATACATGTCATAATATTATAATATATTTATAATATTTTAAAATATTTTAATACCATAAAATCATATTTATATGATTTTTAAGCGATTAAATCCATTATTCGATAATTGACATTAATATTAAAATATTAGTGTTTTCATGAAAAAATATCAAAAGTTATATTTTATAACCTAAAATATTTTTCTAACCCTTAAATCATTTTTATATGATTTTTAAAACATTAATTCTAATTTTCCACAATTTATTTAATATATTTATTAAATAAACCCATTATCATTAATATTAATTTATTAATGAAATTCATCACAAAATATTAAAAGTCATTATAAATAACTTAAAATATTTCCTTACACTTTAATATAATTTCAAATGATTTTTAAAGTATTAAAATAATTTTTAAGTAATTTATTTAATATAATAATTAAATAAATTAACTATCATTAATATTTAAAAATATTCAAATATTAATGAAATATATTCCAAATTATAATTTTAGGCTTTAAAATAATTTTTAAAAATTTATTATGAATTTCGAATATTTATTTTCTATTTATTCTATAATTTCCGTCTAAAATTGGGGTCCTCCACGGAAACACTCGTAGACAGTAATCTAAAAGTCCGATTTGGGCCCACTTGGTATCGTTAGAACCGTGACTTCCCGAGCTACGTTTTAGTCTCAAGAAACGGTCCGTTTGGCCCAGTATAGCACCCTGAAAACAGGCCACTACCGACTGACCATTACATGTGTGACGCCCCCAAATCCGGGTCTCTTTCAACCCAACAGAGGGTGCTCCATGGTGCTACAGTTCACACAAACATTCAATTGAAAAAGCCTCAAAAGAACGAATCTGTCTTATATATATTCCAAAACAATACTACCATTCCCCAGGTTCTTTATAACCGTTACATTTGTTCTTGTCATAATATCAAATATTATCATTAAAAACCTATACTATTACATAGGTACGCTACAAGTTCGCTTTAGCCTTCACTTTATCCTTGTCGAATCCTTTGGTCATATCGTCTAAGTTGCAATCATATGGTTCAAGCAAGTGTGAGCATAACACGCTCAACAAGTACAACAATTTCATTTTTAAAAGCATGCTTGAAATATAGGAATCGTATATCTTCAATAACTGGATGATAGTTACGAAGTACTATCAATAACTTAAAATAGCGTTTCTTTTCCTTCAAAACATCTTGCAATAACAATAATTTGTAATTCATCAATTCTGGTTCAAGACGTGAACGTCTTATAGTCTCTTTGAAAAGGACAACCCGACACGAAGTCCGTAAGTCTGGCATATCTTACGAGCACTTCTAGGTGATCAGCCTATAGTACTCTATGTTGATCAACATTACATCTATTAAATGTGTATACGTTTAAGTTGTGGCAACCTCACGTTCCCATCGAATACTCGATGAAAATACATTTGTTTATACATATTCAGGCTTACCTTGAATCCGTACCAATTAGTTGGCGTAGGATAGCGTTAGCAATTCTATATTGAAAGACTTGTAAACAGTTCAATCAATCTATCAAGATTAGTCTAGCCGAGTTAAAACGGGCATCGACTCTTTCTTTAAAACCATACTTGCATCTCATATCTTGAATCATTTGAAAACCTGGCTAACACGAAGGTTAGACAAGCGTTTAAGAAAAACTTGCCTTCAGCGTCTGCTATAGTATAATTACGTTTCCTTTGAGTCTTTACAATCTCTACAATACATAATCACATAACATACCACATTAGGTCATGAATGAACATACATAGTTCCTAAAGAATCTTACCTACTTCTCAATCTAATCCTCAGTATTAGATTTGTTATTATTGGTTAGGCTTTCGTCATTCTTTACATCATTCTTGACTTACATCTCTTCCATAACTTAAGTGAAGTTATTTCATTAGTACAACTCGGTTCAATTTAATTATCCTTCCTCACGCCTTACTAACGTCTTTACGTTATCATCCGAAACTCGATCGTCATTGGTTAAGTATACTTATTGCATATTGTTCACGTTCATCTTCAATTGACTTTCTTTAACCCTAAGTAATCATACTTGAGTTTTAATTATGACTTAATAATATTTTATTAAGTCCCTTTGTTCGTTACTAAACAATTTCCCTTCATGTTCCACTTGTAACCATTCTTCATTGTCTAAGTTTTGTTTTTTGGTATTTGCAGTCACGGCTATTACATTTGATGCCATACCGCATGGCATCACCACTTATTGCTCAAAATTCGGACTCGGCCTGTGCCATGTCTGAGTCTCTGTTTTATTTGTCGACTTCTGCGCCTTGAAGTTTGCGGTCTGAAGGCCACTTTGGTCTTTGTGGTGCGGGATTATTTGCCTTGTCTTTCAGCCATGTGGCACTCTCTCATCTGACAGAACACTTTGGATGATTTTTGACTTAATGAGATTCCCAGCCTCGTAACTTCTTCGTTATAAGTCCGAATTGGCTCGTTCAAGAGCCTACGGTTCACAAATCACATACTCTACGTGTTCATGCAAGAATTTTATCTATTCGACTTTGTTTGCTAAAAATTCACCTATTAGTCCATTTTCAACGAAAACGGTAAACGTTCGTGAACGTTCATTGCTCGTTTCTTCGTTCTAAGTCGGAATCCGGCCATTTTTGAGTCCGCAACTCTATAATGCCAAATAAGACTTGTCTCCATTGAAAAACCAATGTTTCCAAGTTCAATATCAAAATTTAACTTCCAATCCGAGAATTTCACGAATTCGACGATTGTTGTCTAATCGTGAGAATTCCGGCGAAACTTCATTACTTGAGATTTTTAAACCATTTCACTTGGAATCAATCCATTATAATATACATGCTTCATTAACTTATAAACATGATAAATTAATACTTGTTCTTAATAAGTTCAAAACTCATAAATTTATAAACTACTTATTAAAGTATAACATACTTGATTTCATTGCTTATGACTTATTAATAAGTTAAATCCTTTAATCCTTATTCTTACCTCTTATTAATCATGCTAACTTCTTAATGTAAACATGTTACCACTTTTTACAAGTTCTTATACTTTCATTATTGTTCTTCACAAGTTCGTAACTTAAATGATTATGAATAGCTTATTCATGATTTATACGGCTTATTAAGACTTAAGCCCTTTGGTTTATCATTCCTTAACACACTAGTTCTACCAATACCCCCTTCTCTAACAATGGAAGAGAAAGAGAATCAAGGATTAAGGTTACTTACTATTTGATGATCACTTGCTACACCTTAAACTTCTTCTTGCTTCTTGCTTAATAAGAACTCTAGCTTCTCTAGCTTTTTCTCTCAAGCCATTAAGATATAAGTTGTTGTGGAAAATCTAATAATAGAAGTCTAGCTTTTATGTGCTTATTCTCTCAAGTAAATAAGCTCTCAACTTATTATGTATAAGGTGTTGGAGGAAATGAACAACCAACAAAATGAATTAAGAGCTTCCTATTTATAGGAAATCCTAGATGAGGGCTCAATGATCATTAAACGATCCACCTCCTTACTATTCATTACCTAGCTCTTAATTAAACTTGCTCCCCACAACACTTGCTCACCACTCTTATTTCTTGGTTAATACTTAACTTAGCCATTAAGCTACTTGTTTATCACTTAAGCACTTTGTGTGCTCACCACACTTACTTAGCCTCTAAGTTTACTTGTTCATCACCTTGGATCATCCATGGTTTGCTCCATGGGTTTAAACCATCTCATAACCCATTGGTTCTTACTTTGGGTTTTAGCTTAATTAACTTAACTTAATCATTTTGGGCTTTACATTACAAATCCTTAGGCTTGCTTATTAATTCTATTGGACTTAACCAATAAATCATATTGGACTTTAATACTTCCTACACAATCCTACCAATTCATTTCTTTTGGCTTAAAGCCTTATAACATATATTATACGTATAATTCTCGTACTCTAATTCGTATACTTAGTCAATATATCGACATACCATTATTCATACATACTCGTATAATAACTCATATAGTATTCGTATTCCTTACCTCGTACAATACCTACGTATAATACGATCATCGCTTAATTCATTACATACATTTAAATTCCTTCTCGAAAGTCACATTTCCTAAATGTTAGGTTTTAAGTCCACAGGCGAAATATTACGTTTTCCATAACTGAAATATTATTGGATATTCCATCTCACATCCATATTCTATTGTTACGTATTTCTCGGAAGTTCAAAAATAATTCCCGAGCAGAAATGCGTGAATAGTGTTTTTCAGAAAATTTTTCGGAAAGCTTTTATTTTCCTCTTGAAAATTCAAACACTTTAATTCTACCACGTAGCCAAAATCCTACGATGTTCTGACATTTCTAGGTCATAGAACGACCTTCGATTAGCTTGATCCATAAATAATCAATTAAATTCATTTAATAAAAATAAAAATTTAATTCTCAAAAATTCGATTTTTCTCGGGCGTTACAACATGCCTTGTAAACATTTTCAGTTTTGGAGTCTTTTACATAAATGCTTGTATTACGAGACCCACAACTCCAATTGAAGCCCAATCGGACTCGTTGGATCCATATCTTCTTGAACTACAGTTTTCATTGATCAAATACCAAATTCCAATCTGTCTAGATCCCGAAAATCAGGCCCAAAGTAACTAGTCCACAAGGTTTTCTTCAACAGTTGGTTCATTTTCCAGATTTGGGGTCCTTAATGGAAACAATTATAAAACAAAATCTACAAATCGGATTTAAGTCCAATAGGTATCATTGGATTTGTACTTTCCCGAACTACAGTGTCCATATATCAAACATCTATTTTGGTTCTATTTTGGTCCCGAAAAAATGGACAGAAGTGACTGATCAGTAGCTTGTGTTCAACAGTTAAGGTAGTTTGGGATTTAATTCATAACTTGCTCATTTCTTAACATATTTGAGTGATTCCAAAGGGTTTTTGCCCTTAACTCATGTATCTAGCATGCTAACATCTTTTAAACCATTAATCACATGAACCCAAAGAATCTAACATAAAAATATATATAGCATACAAAGGAAAGCTTTTTCTTAAACCTTTTGGTACAAAACTTGATTTTTTCACTTTGGATCTAAATTTTGATTTCAAAAATACTTTGATACACATATAAAATACTAATACTCATGTAAATCATGAGTTTTTAATGATCCAAAACAAAAGTTGCTTGGTTCATAAAGATCTAACAAAAAAAAAGAGCACAAAAATTGAAAATTTTCAATTTCTTACCTTTTTCTTCTTGCAAGCCTTCTTGATCCTTCAAAGTAGCTTATGATTTTAAGTTGTATGAAGATCCAAGGCCCCTCCTAAACTCCCTATAACTACCAAAATCTGCAGCCCCCTTTCTCTCTCTATTGTTCTTAGTTTAGACTTAGGTTTAGAAAACTAACATAACTTAGTGTATATACAATATACATATAACACATATAATTAAAAAATATGTAACTCCCAATATAATTACATATACTAATTATCAATTTAATATATAAGTTACAAAAATTAGAATTTTAGAAGCCCTAAGGCTTGTTTGGCAAAACCATATTATTTTAAAATTCTGGTTTTAATAGTTAAGGTCCTGTTTGGGTAAAACAAGTTTAAAACAAAAGTAAGGCCTTATTTGGGAAAACGGTTTTAAAAACTCTTTTAATAGATCCTTTAACACATATTCTTAATGTTATCCTTTAATTAATTAAATCTTAACATTAATTTAATTAATTAAATGTTTAACATCAATTAATCACATAAAATTGTCACATTATAATTACTCATTAATTATAACTTCATGTAATAATTACCACATCACTACATTATCTCAATTAAATTAGAACTATAACATAAAATCATTACATATTAATTAAATATTAAATAATCATTTAATTAATATAATACACTTAATTACATTACTCCATATTAATCACATAATCTCAATAAATAATTCAATTAAAATATTTATTTACTTGATAAATATTAAATTAACATTTAAATTCTCTTAACACCAATTCACATATTTCACAATATATAACACATGTACATATACTCGTACTTAAACATCTTAAAATAAGAATTTTATTTATTAAATTCTCATTTATTAATTCTTAAAAATCTGGGATGTCACACGAACAGTGTTAACGGTAACAATTACGTCGTTATTTATAAAAACTCAAACTTATCATTTTTTTCATCCGATCTTTTTCCGTTATGGGGCCCACAAATGGTTGCGCCATCGTACGAATATTCCTCGATAGCAAGAATATTCCACGACCAAAGGAATATTCCCTGACAACAATGAATATTTTATAACCACTTGTGTATTTTGCAAAATTTGCACATTTCACCCATAACCAAAATATGATATTAAATTAACACCTTATTATTCACAATAATACTTTGATGAAATTCGATTTTATTTATAAAAAGTTGGGGTCTTACATGTCATATTCGTTTTCATGCATAACTAAGTCTATATTGCATGTTAGAAACACCATATAACAAATAAAAAAGAATCTAGTTACGGGAAGCGACGCAATTTGCTTACCCGATAGTAAATCAGGCACAATCTGCGCTTTTCTGGATAGAACACGGAAAGGCTCTCTCTCACGCAAAATTTCAAACCCAAATCTAATTTTCTCCATTCTAAGCATGATTAAACTCATTCATATTAGTTCCATACATGCATATAAACTTGAGTATGCATGTTGAAATCCATACATCATTTAATTAACAAGTAATATCAATAATTTCTAAGAATTATAAAAAATAAGAACATATTTAATGAAATTACCTCTTGAAGCTAAATTGTCAATCCCTTACTTTAACTGTCTGATTGCTCCTTCAATCTTCACACACAATTGTAACTCACCCTCTCTAATGGACTTTAACAGAAAAATTTTGAGCAACAAATCTGAGAATGAAGATGGCTCTGTATATAGAGAAACTATGAACCAAATTTGGGTTTTGTCCAGGGAATTAACCCATCAGGAAGAAGAAGAAAATGGTGGGCAAAGAGAAGTTGGTGGAATAGTTGTTACTTTTGCACCCTAGACATTCTTAAGTATCATTTCCAGTCTAATAAGAGTTGGCAAGAAGAAGGAAAAGGCTAGGCTTAGGCCATTGTCTATGTGACGCCCCCAAAATAAGTATACATCACCCATTCTGAGTCGCCAAATACATGGTACAAAAACAAATACAACTTCAGTAATATAATTGTCGTGCAAAATACGACAACACATATACTGTGAGTTTGAATACAACTATAGTCTAATAGAGAGTATAAAAACTCAAAAGGAGTCCTCGTTACAATTATTGATACACTATTTTACAAAATAGTGAGGACTACTAAAACAACTATCCTGAACCATCACTCCAAACCCCGGCTAGTTCCTGCTATGTTCTCACCTCCTGAGAAGAAAAATGGAACAAAAAGGAAAAGGGTGAGCGCAACTAGCCCAGCAAAGAATATTATGACTAAGATAATATACAACAAATTATCATTAGTCTTCAACAGGGAAAAATCTGATAAAATATAATAGACAACAAGTTTTAGATCAACAACTGCAGCGGAAACAACAATCCATTAGAAGAGTCAAGTAGAGAAAGAATTCCACTATCTTCTAAGATTTAAAAGTCCATCATCAATATTTTATCTCTGTAACAACAATCAATATACATCTTTAATCAAATATTCATCTTCGCACTACAGGCCAAAGATATTCATTTGTATCACCAGTTAGTCATGTTCATCTCAGCACCTGTTCATCTTTGCACTACGGGCCAAAGATATTCATTAGGTAATCATTCATCTTTGCACTACAGGCCAAAGATATTCATCAGTTAATCATTCATCTTTGCACTACAGGCCAAAGATATTCAGTAATATCATCAGTTAATATTGAGGACGATGAAAAATATATTAAAGAAAATGAATCCAGTGAAACAAAATAACAAATATTAGAGATTTGTATTACAGTTTATCCAAGATCAATAATACTCCATAATAACCAATTTCGAAGCAAAATTCAAGAATAAAGATCAAAACATGGATACAATCAAAGATAGTAACCATAATAGACATCTTGGACAAAAAAGAGAAAATTTCATTTTTTGGTGAATAGTGTCGTATTCGTGAATAGTGTCGTATATGTGAATAGTGCCGTATACGTGAATAGTAACCCCAACACAAAAAGTTCCAAATTTAATAAAAAGTTCAGACCAATATTTCGGCATAATGATATAGAAGAAAATAATATCATTTAAGAAGAAATAACATCCCTTACCTCAAAATAACCAGTACTTACGATTGAATTTTTGGATATAGTCTTTGTGAAACATGTCTTTGAAAAATATAAACTCACAAAGTATCTAAATACTTACAAAATACGCTTGATAATATAGAGAGAGAAAGAGAGAATGCTTATGTTTCTGGTGTGATTTTCAATTATAACTTAGCCCTCTATTTATAGGAAAGTGTTAGCACGCCGAAGCAGACTTGACTTGCAACCTTGATGGCTTTTACGCTACTATTGCCACCCACCACATTTGAAATAAAATTCAGCACATTTCTTCACCAACCACAAGTGGGGCCCACTCAATTCTAGAATTTTCCACCAAAATCATTTATAAACCTAATTTCCGAATCAGTCACCTCTTAAAATTCATAACAAATCATATGTTCATTTTTAACGGTTCAAAATTTGTGGACATATACTCAACTTATATATGTATAACATATCCAAAAATCACAACGATCCAACGGTCGGATTAAAAATTATAACTCACGCAATATATCTCAAAAACACTGGTTTAATTTTTAATACCTCCATTCCGACAAAAATACTGATAAAACACCTTAACATTAATTCCTTCATTTTTAACCACAATAAATATATCCAACATAAAATAAACATTTCTTTATCATATGAATCAATATTAATTATTCACAAATAATATTATAGAATCACATTTATGACAACCAGGCCGTTCCCAGGAAAGAGGGGGCTTTCCAATAAGATTTTCTCCTTACTGGTGCGCAATTAGGTGACCAAACCTCTACTTGACAGAACTTTCTAGACATTGCCAATAATGCTATCTAATAATATTATTCAAATAATATGAATTATTGATATGATAATGGAAAATACTGTGCAGT
Organism: Panax ginseng; assembly: GCA_020205605.1. Lineage (NCBI taxonomy): Eukaryota > Viridiplantae > Streptophyta > Magnoliopsida > Apiales > Araliaceae > Panax > Panax ginseng. The sequence goes on from CM035150.1 coordinate 19,050,871, forward strand.
GACAATTATTGAAACAACAATAATATAAAATATCAACTTGACAATTATTGAATCAATAAAATAAAATATTGAGCAAGTAATTACTGTAATAATTATTGAGTAGTGCCTTCTTACGTAAGGATCAATAATTCAACAATAATGTGCAATACCGTGTGCTACTGTGCAACACCGCGTATTATTATATTTTAACCACCGGGTATTCCAACAGTGTTAACGGTAACAACTACGCCGTTATTTATAAAAACTCAAACTTGTCATTTTCTTCATCCGACAGTTATTCTGTTATGAGGCCCACAAATGACTGCGCCGTCGTATGAATATTCCCCAACAACAAGAATATTCCATGACCAAACGAATATTCCCCGACAATAATGATTATTTTATAGCCACTTGCTTATTTTGCAAAATTTGCACATTTCATCCATAACCAGAGAATTATATCAAATTAATACCTTATTATTCACAATAATAATTAGAGGAAATTCAATTTTATTTATAATAAGTTGGGGTCTTACAGTCTATACATGACATTTAAATGAAATAGAACTAAGAAATTGGGACAACCAACTTGGTTACTCAGCCTTTGTAAAATGGGGACCAATATACTTAGGTTTTTCTTTCCTTTTTGACTTTATAAGTGTATTTTAATGAGTTAATGCTATTATATAATGAAAAATTGGGGGTATATATGCACATAATCATATAATCCATATACATTGGGTTTAATTAAAATAATATTTAACATGGGTAGAATATAATTCAGTTGGGAATTATTAACCCATTATTATACACCGAAATATTAAACATAAAATATTTATTAAATTTAATCTTTCTTCAAAAATTTTGAGATACACAGTTAATTAATTCTCCATGCAATAGAATGCCACACGGGGTTATATTTTGCTACTCAGTAAATTATACCATTCAATTTCCTTTTACCATATGATTTTAATAATGTCACATATTGGAATAATGTTCCATCTTATATCCAAAGTAATTAAATAATTTATTCCAAGATTGACCATGGCCTTTGCTTGATTTATCTTTATCTTGCAGGAAGGGGCAATTGCGACATCGAGGCGATTTCAAACCAAGCTTAACTATTACCAATTCCAATTTATACCACTAATGTAGTTTCACATAACACATAATTAATCCCAAATCAATAACACCAACTAATTAGACACCTTATTTAACCATTCCTTCATAAATTCATTTAAATGAATACTTAGTCCATTCTCATGTTGCACAAGGCATATCGCATAAGCTTATATTAAGCTTTTCATTATTCAACCACAATTCTTGATTATCAAACACTTAGTTTAATTTAAATGCATATTCACATTTCATGCCACGAATATATATATATATATATATATATATATATATATATATATATATATATATATATATATTATATATAATGGGATAAGTTTTTTAAAAGAAAAACTTAAACAACAGAAAAAAGAAAAGATTAAGAAGATGACCGGTGAATCGGTAAAGTAATCTCTTTCTTTTATTTATAAACATTTGAGGAAGGGATTACATTAATTCCTAGACTAAATGTTTAAGGAAGAAGGAAGTATGAACTTCTTCTTCATCTTCTAACTAAGAAGATCGAAGCTGAAAGATTCATCTCCGGCTAACTAGAGAGAAGGGAGAGGACCTCAGAAGAGCTTTCTAGAGAGAGAAGCTCTGAGGCTTCATTGAATTAAGCCTAAACAACTCTAAACACATCGAGTTGTTTAAATATAAAACTGAAAAGTAAATTACTATTTGATTCACGCAGGAATCACTATTACATTAACTGAAGTAAAAGTAATTTACTTATGTAAAAGTAAAACGTAAGAAAAATTTTACATTTACTTTTACATGGGTAAATGTAAGAAACATTTAACTGAAGTTAAAAACATTTAACTTAAGTAAAAGCAAAAGTTATTCTTTTACTTTTACTTTTACATTTACTAAAGTAAAAGACTTTTGCTTTACGGAAAGCAAAAGCTGAGATGATGGATGGGCCATCACCTGTTTGTGACTTGAAGATGCCTCCGGCGTCTTCTTCGTTGATTGGTCCGTCTCCTGTGGATGCTGAAGGTGCTGTTGATCATCTTCTCAGACGAGTCACCATCCCCATATATTTCCACCTTAAAATTTTTATCCAGGAAATAACCCTTTCACCCCCAAAAATTTGTTTACAAAAAGAAGGAGGAGAAAATTTTTTCACCAAAAAATTGGTCAGATCTTCAAAATTTCTTGAAATTTTGAATTTTTTTTTGTTTAAAAACAAATCAGACTGAAATCTGAAACAAAGGATCACTCGATTGGTCCTAATCTATCAGTGAAATCGATCTAAACAGAAGACTTCTTTGTTAACTGTTTAAACAAAAATTCTTTCTCTTGAAGGTCCACTTAGACTCTAGCCTTACTTGCCTTGAACACATACCCGTAGATCTAAAGATTCCCTTTAGCCTTACACTACTCCCCATTGAGACTTACAAACGACATTAGTCGGGACTTAAGGCGATCTTGGGTGGTTTACGGCGAAGGTCGGGCGATTAAAAGCGGAGCAAGAAAAATAAAAGTTTGAAGAAACATTTAAGTAAACAAATCAAACAGTTTTTAATCGAAACCACCGATAGCATCAAGAACCAACCGTGTGGCTCTGATACCATATAACAGCGGGATAAGTTTTTTAAAAGAAAAACTTAAACAATAGAAAAAAGAAAAGATTAAGAAGATGACCGGTGAATCGGTAAAGTAATCTCTTTCTTTTATTTATAAACATTCGAGGAAGGGATTACATTAATTCCTAGACTAAATGTTTAAGGAAGAACGAAGTATGAACTTCTTCTCCATCTTCTAACTAAGAAGATCGAAGCTGAAAGCTTCGTCTCTGGCTAACTAGAGAGAAGGGAGAGGACCTCAGAAGAGCTTACTAGAGAGAGAAGCTCTAAGGCTACATTGAATTAAGCCTAAACAACTCTAAACACATCGAGTTGTTTAAATAGAAAACTGAAAAGTAAATTACTATTTGATTCACGCAGGAATCACTATTACATTAACTGAAGTAAAAGTAATTTACTTAAGTAAAAGTAAAACGTAAGAAACAATTTACATTTACTTTTAATGGGTAAATGTAAGAAACATTTAACTGAAGTTAAAAACATTTAACTTAAGTAAAAGCAAAAATTATTCTTTTACTTTTACTTTTATATTTACTAAAGTAAAAGACTTTTGTTTTACGAAAAGCAAAAGCTGAGATGATGGATGGGCCATCACCTGTCTGTGACTTGAAGATGCCTCGGCGCCTTCTTCATTGATCGGTCTCATCTCTGTGGATCTTGGGAAGGTGCTGTTGATCATCTTCTCAGATGAGTCACCATCCCCATACAATTAAGATATTGACTAGAATTTTCTCCTCTGGACTGAGAAGAAGCTTTGTCTGATTCTTCGTGTAATTGGTCAAGTCTCAAATGAATAGCATCTGCAAGATGCCTTAACTGAGAGTTAGAGTAACTAGAAACGTTAGTAACTTCATCAAAATCAGGAGGAATAACTGATTTTTCTTTTGACTTATCAACTGTCTTAGTGACTATTTTACTGGAAGATGCAACGGCAGGGGCTGTGGTAACTGAATGAGTGGTTACTGGAGAGTTAATAAAGGAGAAGGCAAAAATTCTTTCTGAACTTGGCCAACTATTCTATCAACACCGAATTTATCCCACCATTTAATGAAAAAACGACGATAAAGAGAAAGTCATTTTATTATCTTGAGTGAGCCAAGAAACCTCTGTAGCTGAGTTTTGTTGGTAATCTTATTTGGGAATCGGTCGGCGAATTGAATAGCTCTCTCAATTGGCCGCGTGAGTCCATGATAGAGGATTAATCCGAGAAACCTAACTTTAGTCAGAAACAGACTACATTTGGAAGGAGAAAGAACAAGACCATTGGTTTTAACTATTTTGAAGAACGAATTCAAATGTTTAATATGCTCTTCAATAGTCTTGGAGAATACAAGGATATAAATCGATGTATACAATAATAAAATGGTGAAAGGATTCAAAATATTATTAAGAATATTCGAAATTCACTGGGTGCATTTTTAAGTCCAAATGACTGAACATTCCATTCGTAGTGTCCGAACGGAGTGGTGAATGCAGTTTTGTACTTATCATCGGGATGAATAGTTTTTTGCCAAAATCCAGACTTGAGGTTAAATTTACTAAAGATTGTGGAGACACTTAACCTACCAAGGAGATCATCCTTGTTGGGTAAAGGGTACCTAATCCATTCTAAAACTTTATTTAATGGTTTGTAATTAATGACTAACCGAGGGACTCCTCTTTCTTTCTCAACTTCATTATTAACATAGAAGGCTGGGCAAGACCATGGTGACTTACTGTGTCTAATTAAGCCTTTATTAAGAAGATCATTAATTTTATTTTTACATAACTCCATCTATTCATGACTCATTTGAATAGGCCTAGCTTTGGTGGGAATTAAATGTTCTTTAAATTCTTTAGCATAGGGTAATCTAACTGTGTGCTTCTTCCTATGCCAAAAAGCGTTGGGAGAATCTGAACATAATTTTTTTATTAAATAATCCTTTAATTCTTTTATTTTTTCTTGAATTTTGTTACTCTTAAGTTGTTCTTCAACTTGTTGATACCTAACTTCTTCTTTAAGGAAACTTAGGTGGGTAACTTTACAATTTAACAGATTCAATGATTTAGAAATTGATTCTTCCTGAATAAATTTTAAATCTCTTTCTTTTGGTTTGATTAGGAATTTAAACGTAATTTTCTTTCCTAAATGTTCGCAACTTAAACCTTTATTACTAGTATTAAATGGGTATAATAAATAGATAAATGCTAAACCTAAAATGATTTTGTCAGTAAGATTGCGAACTAAGACAAATGAGGTCTTAAAACACATACTGTCTTGACAAATATTTACATTAGGTAATTTATATTTTATTTCCATTTGACTTCCATTAGCTGAATTTAGTTTTTCACTAGTTTTCTTATAATACCTCGTTGGGATAATACCTTCTTGAATATAGTTTAAGTCTGCACCAGTATCAACCATAGCAGGGAGCTGTACAGAGAAAGTTTTATCGATAATTAAATTAATAGAGATATACCACTTTTGAATAGTGATATCTTTAATTCTTTTAAGAGAGAGACCTTGAATAAAGAGATCAGAATCTTTAGCACCTGATGATTCTGGTTTATCGTGACTTTCATCACTAGAAGAGGAATCATGAACTTGAAGATCTGATTTTTTATCATCAATCTCTTTTCTTAAGTTGGAAATATCTAATTTTAAGTTAGAAATTTCTTTCTTAAGTTTATTAACTTCTTGATTTAACTCAGGGAGGGTAATTTCTTTTACCGGAGTCTTAAATCTTTCAAGCGTCTTGTTGAGACTGAAAATAGGTTTTTCTTTGGCCCTAAGAACCTTATCAGTGACTTTCTTATCTTTGGTTAACAAATCTTTTAATTGTTTCAGATACTGAGTCTTTAATCCAGGGTCTGTAATTTTACTGATTAAATCAACTAATAAAGAACTTTCTTCTTCTTCTTTTGTAATTACATTAATTCTTTTACAGCAGTTTTTATTGCAATTTTCTGTACATATGGTGAATTCATTATCACTATCTGACTCTTCGTTAGATGCATTATCACTCGAAGATTCTGGAATATCAGAAGCTTCTTCATTACTGCTACTATTGTTTTCAATTCTCATTAATTCTAATAATTGTTCTGTGTCTTCCGATGAAATATTTAACTGAGTCATAATCAATACCTAACAACAGTAGGAAAACAATTAGATAGAATCGAAGAAAAATTTGAAGAAGGTATTATTAAAAAACCTGATTCAAAAATTGAACAACCTTTAATAAAATTACCAAAGAACAGATATAATTTAAGTTTACCTAATGACGAGAATGAACTAGTTCAGTCTATTGAAAAATTATTTAAAAATCTTAAAACAGAACCCGGTCCAAGTGGAACTATTGCTGTTATCGATCAAGTGGAATCTGATGATGATAACGACAGTTCTTCAAATCATTCGAATCACTCAACAGAATCTAACCTTAATGAACAACTAAATAAGTTAACTTCTAATAACACAAGTATTACCAGAAATTGGTATTCTAGACCTACTCCTCCAGATTTACAATTCGAAGAAAGAAATCTAGATAAACAGTTTTCTGTGTCATCTAATAAAATATTTGAATGGAATATAGATGGATTTAGTGAGCAAGAAATTCTGAATAAACTAAATCACATGTCAATGGTAGCCAATAACTATATCACTAAATTCAATACTTTATCTCAACCAAATATAGTTTAATTATTAGCTAGTGGATTTACTGGTATTCTCAGGTCTTGGTGGGAAAAACATCTCACAAAAGACATTAGAATATCCATAGTTCATGCTATCCAAAGAGATAATGAAGGCAATCCCATCTTTAATGAAGATGTTGGTATTGGTCTTCCCGATGGAGTTAATACTTTAATATTTACTATAATTAAACATTTTGTTGGAACCCTAGTAATATTACAGAAAGAATTCATGATCAATTAAGTAATCTTACTTGTCCCACTCTAAGTGATTTTAGATGGTACAAAGATGTATTTACCTCTAGAGTTATGATGAGAAATGACAGTAATAAACCATTTTGGAAAGAGAAATTCGTTAATGGTTTACCATCTTTAATTGCTCACAAAGTTAGAGAAGAATTAAGTAAAAAATTAGGATATATGTTAAGGTTTTGCCCTGCCTTGGCATCTCTAACGATTCAGCTTTCAAAATAGTTGAAACCGATGCTTCTGACATTGGATTCGGTGGCATACTCAAACAAAAGTTAACTCCTACTTCTGATGAACAAATTATTCGTTTCCATTCTGGCGCATGGAGCCCTACACAGTTAAAATACAGTACTATTAAAAAGGAAATTTTATCATTAGTTTTATGTATTAAAAATTTTTAGAGAGATTTATTGAATCAAAAATTCCTAGTTAGAATAGATTGCAAGTCAACAAAATTTATTCTTGAAAAAGACGTTGAGAACGTCGCCTCTAAGCATTCATTCGCTAGATGGCAATCAATTTTAAGTTTTTTTGATCAGCACTTATTCCATATTCAGTTACCAATGAAACCCAAGAATGACCCAATTCAATTGGCTGTCCAGTATTTTCCTACTGGATGGCATTTTCTTCCTCTGGCTCCTTATAAATCACTTGTGTATTATAGGGACATCCTTATTGAAATAGAGTCAGCCTTTATTAAACCAATTTATGCCAACGATGATAAATCCAAGCTTCTTTATCATTCATTGTATATCAAGCAGGTTCTCAATCTGTCCGATTGGGGTAGTCATCCTTCTGATCTCAAGTCACTTTCTAATCACACTAGCTCTTTTTGCTATTATGATTATATTGAGGCTTGGCATAAAATCATGCTTCACCAAAATGAAGATCATAGTCATTCGTGGTTTTTCCAGTTCGACCACAAGTTCAAAAGTCAATTCCCCAAATGGTTCATCCTTTGGTGGACAAGGTATGGTTTGTGTCATGATATTTTCCCCAAACCTCTCCTTGCTCAGTTAGAACATTTTTGTCTGCTCAGACTTGCCTTTCCCCTATTTCTCTTGTCTCTCGCCGTTTTTTCATTAAATGGTGGGATAAATTCGGTGTTGATAGAATAGTTGGCCAAGTTCAGAAAGAATTTCCGCCTTCTCCTTTATTAACTCCTTCAGTAACCACTCATTCAGTTACCACGACCCCTGCCGTTGCATCTTCCAGTAAAACAGTCACTAAGACAGCTGATAAGTCAAAAGAAAAATTAGTTGTTCCTCCTGATTCTGATGAAGTTACTAACGTTTCTAGTTACTCTAACTCTCAGTTAAGGCGTCTTGCATATGCTATTCATTTGAGACTTGACCAATTACACAAAGAATCAGACAAAGCTTCTTCTCAGTCCAGAGGAGAAAATTTTAGTCAAGATCTTAATGAAGAAGGTGAAGATGATTGTGATCCCTATGGCACGATCAGTCTTTAGGATGCTCAAGATCCCTTTTCTTGAGTCCCGTAGTAATCAATCAAGGTGTGTTGATGTTATCAGCCGCCATCATAGCCTCGATCACCAAAGACCTTCTCCCAGCAGCCCTTAGTCACCAACACCCGCCTTTGCAAGACATAGTCAAGAAAGATCTTACGCTTTTCCACCAAAAGCGACTATCGATCGAGCATTTGGCCCCACGGTTGCATTAGTCAAAAGAGACGTCTGCTTTTCCACCGAAAGCAGTTTCTTTTCTTTTTACTTTAGTAAAATGTTTTTTATTTGTACTTTTACTTTAGTAAAATGTTCCTTACTTTTACTTTACCCCAGTTTTTGTAATAGTAATCTTGTAACAGTTCGTTTCCTTATTTTATAAAAGGAAATTGAATTCATTTGGTTTAGGCAGACTTAGAAAGACTCAGAGCTCCTTCTCTGACAAATCTTTAGCCTCAACCGCTATTTAGCCTACTTAACCCCTCTTCATCTAATGTTCTAATATCAGTAAACTTGTAAGTCATTTTAATTAGTACTCTTGTAAATATTTGATCTTATTATCAATAAAGCTGCTTTTATATATATATATATATATATATATATATATATATATATATATATATATATTTAAATATTCAAAATTTTATTTATTCAATTGTTTATATTATTCCTGAATTTCACGGATATTACATTTTCTCCCCCCTTATAAAAAAATTTTTCGTCCTCAGAATTTGTACAAGATTACATGAATAAGTAGGGATAATCTTTCCTCATTTTATCCTCTCATTCCCACGTAGCCTCCTCGGTGTCGTGGTTTTACCAGACTACTTTTATAGAAGATATAACTTTATTCCTTAATGTTTGTTCTTTCTTATCTATTATTATGATAGGAATTTCTTCGTAAATCAGATTCTTCTCTACTTGAATAGGCTCATAAGAAATCACGTACTTATACTTGGGCTTGTAGGGACGCAACACGGATATGTGAAACACATTGTGGATGTGTTCCAAATCGGGCGGTAAGGCTATCTTGTACGCCACTTCGCCTACTCGCTCCAATTCTTCAAATGGTCTTATGAAACTCAGACTCAATTTCCCTTTCTTGTCGAATCTTATCTTCCCTTTCCAGGGAGACACTTTCAAAAACATGAAGCTTCTAACTTCAAGTCTCAGTCTTAACGATGTAAATCTGCGTATTTCTTCTGGCGATCTTGAGCTGCTACCAATCTAGCTCTTATTGTTGTTACTACATCGGCCGTTTGTTGAACTAACTCTGGTCCCAAAATTTGTCGTTCTCCGACTTTACCACAACACAACGGTGTTGTGCACTTTTTTTTCGTAAAGAGCTTCGTACGGTGGCATACCGATACTCGCATGATAACTATTATTGTAAGCAAATTCTACTAAGGGTAGGTGATCATCCCAATTCCCTTTGAAGTCCATCACGCAAGTTCTAAGTATATCCTCTAGCGTTTGTATCTTTCGCTCACTCTGTCCGTCAATTTGGGAATGATAAGTAGTACTTAATCTTAATTGTGTTCCCATTCTCTCTTATAGGCTCTTCCATAAATTTGACGTGAAGCGATGATCTCGATCGAAAACAATTGACACCGGCACTCCATGTCGCGAAATGATTTCCCTTATGTACAAATTTGCTAACTGATTTAGATTAAATCGGATCTTCATTGGTAGAAAATGAGATGTCTTCGTTAGTCGATCTACGATAACCCAAATGGCATCAATACCCTTTTGTCTAATCAAAAGTCCCACCACGAAGTCCATCGTAATGTGTTGGGAGAATGCATATTATGATTTGATGTTTTAATGTATATGCTCATGATTATTTGTAAAGTCCTTAAGGAATATATGTATAAGGACTTAGTGATAGATCAAGTTTGTTAGGTTGATCTAAGCTCTTAACGTGTATCATTCTATAATTGAATGTATAGATAGAAAGATCAAAGCTGTTAAGTTGATCTTGAGATGTAATAGATAGGCTTCGAAGAATTCGTAGTATATAAATCTGATCAACATTGCAGAAGTCAAGGCAGAAACGTAGAGCTTCAAAGATCGTAGTGTGCCTGCCTTGAAGGGCCTCTTCAAAAATCGTAGAGTGGTCCCAACGTTTGCCGAGCCAACTCAGAGATCGTAGTGTGCTCTCGAAAATGTAGAGTTTATAACTCAAGCAAGCGAAGATCGTAGTGTGCAAAGATTTAAGAGAAATCGTAGTGCTCTCGACTGATAGCATCAGACCAGGCACCAAGGCGACAAGTCACCACGATCTGAATCGTAGAGTACCACAATATGTATCGTAGAGTATCATCTGTCTTGTGTCAGAAACATCAAGCCTCATGATTTGTGTGGAGACAGACTTCAACATATGAGGAATGGATTCCAAACGTTGCAGTACTCACCAGTCCCAAAGTCATAAGAAATATCCTTAGTATGCAACAAAGAAGCATATTGAAGAAGCAAAGGAAAGTACCATTGGTAAGGGGGGAAACACCTTTTCAGGTGTTAGGTGAGAAAGCAGTCTGCTTTGTCAATGAGCCAGAATGCAATTCAGAAGATGTGCAAAAAAGTCTCCATCAAAGGACAAAAAGGTTAAACGCATTTAATGCTTCAACGGATGGATCCAACGAATAGTTTTCAAGATCACATATATGCAAATCAAGCAGATGAGAGAGGTATGCAAGCATTGAACAAAAATGTGAAGAACTCTCAAACCTCAACTCTACGATCTGAGAAATAGAAAAGCTTGCTCAGCTACTCAGTTCTTTCGAACAAGTGCTTAAACAGCAACTGAGTAGCAACCATCAAGAACTCAACATCTACCAATCAACTGAAGAAAAGTACCAAGTATGCTGGACTTGAAGAGTTCTAAGTGAACGGTAAGAGAGCCAAGTCTGCTAGACTTGAAGAGTTTAAGAGTGAACTAAGAAGTTCCTAGACTACTGGTCTAGAAGGAATCTATGTGATTCAGAAGTTGTAAAAGACATCCTTAGTGGATTTCCTACTCGAGGAGTAGAAGAGTGGACTAGGAGCTTTAAGTGCTCCGAACCACTTAAAACGACTGTGTCTTTTACTCTCTTACTATAACTGCTATATCTACCATAATTGCTATAACTACCTCACTATCATAACTCCACTACTTCGTAAAGGAGATTAAAATAAAAATTAATTCCGCTAAGTTTTAATCATCATCAACTAACAAGTTTAAAACGAAAAGATTTTTTAAATATCTATTCAACCCCCCTTCCAGATAACTATTGTGCCTACTAGGAACTAACAATTGATATCAAAGCAGGTTCTATTTTATACCTTACAAGCTTTAGTAGATCCAATGGCACACGTACCTAGCGAATCAAGGACTGGAGGAGGCAGCAAGCCACCAATGTGCAACAAGGATAAATTTGCAAACTGGAAAGTCAGGATGCAAGCATACATGGACTCAATAGATGAAGATCTATTTGAGACTGTTCAGAATGAGACCTATGTTCCAACAAAGCTTGCACCAACCACTGACGATCCAAACAGAATACAAATCAAAGTCAAAGAAGAGTGGACAGACAACGAGAAGAGAGATGTCAACTTGACAAAAAGGCCAAGAACATCCTGTTTCAGTCCTTAGAAGACGATATGTTCTAAAATGTTGTCAACATTAAAACAACTAAGGAGGTTTGGGAAGCACTGCTCATCATGCACGAAGGAACTGAAGAAGTAAGAGAAAAAAACAATCACTCCTGACACAGCAGTATGAAATGTTTGCTCATGTTCAAGGAGAAAATGTAACTGCTGTAACATTCCAGAATTTTAAATGTAATTTTAAATATTTATTGAGTTATATAAATATTTAATGGATGTGATTATCGGTAAATGGATATTTGTTTTATTGATTTAATATTATTTGGAGAATTATTTGTTTAATAAATATTGATGAATTAAGGAAATGATTATTATAGTTATATTTCAATTAAATGATATATTATTTGTATTGTGTTATGTGATTAAAGTATTTATTTAATTAATTATGATTTGAATTAATTAAGATAAATATGAAAGCTTGATTAAATATAGTGTGACAAATAACTATATTATAAGGAGTTATTAAAATAAATTAAAGTAATTTATTTTAGTGTTTACCAAACAAGGCTTAATATATTAATCCTTTAATATTTTAAATGATTTGCCAAACAAGCCTTATGGCTTTTTGAGATTTCTAGCTAAATAAAATAAATAATTAAATAAGATAAAATCAAATAATAAATATAATATATATATTTATGTTATATCGTTTATCCTAATAAGCGATGTTACTTATTATACGTATTAAGTCTATATCGCTTTCTTTTGTTATTATATTAAGTACGCATATCGGTTTAGTTTTTCTTTTACGCATTCTATTTGCTAGCTTAGAGATTACAGAGGGTTGAGAGAATTGTGAGCAAACTTAAGCAACAATTTCAGTGTGTTTAACAAGGATTGCAAGCAACTTCAAGGTATTTTACACAACATTAGTATTAGATATATATTTATATGCATATACGGGTTTTACGAAAAAATTTGAATTCCATATTTTGAATTGTTGCTTTACAATGGATTACTTGTGGTTATACATGTTCATGATGATAGAGATTATGTTTAAACAACAATTGTATGCTAAATTTCAGTTTGACAGTAGGAATTTTGACAGTATTTGGTTGTATATATATATATTTTTCATATGTTCATGAAAAGTATCAATTTTAATGGCCAATTTGTATGTTAAATTATAAATTAAAGATTTCATATGTTAGTTTAGTGAGATATGAGCATTATGTAATTTGAATGAGATGATTTGGCCAACTAGTGAGTTCACAGTGATGATTTCTAGAACAATGTCAAGAAAAGTTGAGTTTTTGTGAAAAACATGAGTTTTGAGAAATTAAAATAGTTGTAGTTAGTGTTGAATTGTGCTAGTCGGTTGTAAATGTGAGCAATCATGTTTATGATATTGTTGTATTTATTCTACGTGTTAATATTCATCATCATTGGGTGAAATTTGTGTTTGTTGGGCTAAAATCTGCCTCTGTTCATAGCCTTATTCTGCTGTTCTGTCTGAACAAGTGCAATTGCTTCCTATGTTAAGGTAAAAAAAATGGCGCAATTGCTTTGCTTGATCCAAGTTTTTTGTATATGGCGCAATTACGCCATCCATACCGGTTTGCGATCATCGACTTCTCGCTAATTTCGCAGAATTGGGGAAGTGTCATAGCATGATCTGAGATTTTGTTAACATGTTAAATATGTGATGCTAAGGTTAACATAACATAGTGAGTTGTGGTTAGTATGATCAAAGTTGAAAAAATGTTTATTAAATCGAAAATGCGTTATGTGATAACATAGATTATACAATGAATGATAGTGAAGTGTTATGATGATTAACACTTGGGAATTCTGAAATGTAAAGCATAACATAAGACTTATGTTAAAATAACAAGTTTAGCTAGTAATGCGTTTTATATTGAAACGTGAATATTAGTATGTCTAATGGATGTTATGGTTTTAATATTATGTTTATGTGAACGTGAGTTTAATATTTTAGCTTACGCTCGAGGTAAGATTTCTAACTCCATACTTTCATTGAGTTAGTTTGTTACGTTTATGTCATTCTTTTAACTCTACATTTTCGTTGAGTTAGTCCTATTATTATAAATACATGCTTTTGATTGAGCAAGCTTTTTATATCAAATGTTATTGTTTCCAAAATTTATTTGAGCAAACTCTAACTCTAGTATTATTGGAAATTCTCAAGTTTATTGATTCATTCTAACTTGTTTACAATTAAGCAAGTTTCTTAAAGTTCAGGAATTCATTTCGAAATATTATAAAACTTGAACCTAGCTCATTTTACTGTTCAAGCAAAGGTTAACCATTTTATTCATTTTATTGAATACTTATGCTTTATAGTTATTTCAAGCATGAGTTAGATGTATAGAATCAATTCTTTTATGATTCTAAAATGTTCTAAGTTATGTTGTTATTAAACAACTATTGTATTATCAAACATTGTGGATTCAACTAGTTCCCTAGTTGATGATCATTAAACTTCAATTACCATTGAAAGCTTATCCAAACCAAACTTTCTTTGGTGCGGACTTGTATTCTAAATACTGAGATGAACAACCCTATGTTTAGGGGTTTACGCTTAGCGTTGAAATGGTTGTGCACAATACATTATACGACGGATTGATCCCCTTGAGTATGTGGAGTCCTTATAGTCATATGACTGTTAAAGTTAAAGTTGAAAGATTACTTATATTTGTGGACACGGTTCATGGTCAGTTGACCCTCAGTAGTTTATTTAAGAATGTTAATAGAACAAATTATTCAGTTCTATTGAGCCTATGAGTTGGAAAATGTTGAAAAGTTAATAGAACATATCATTCAGTTATATTGAGCCTATTATTTGGCAAATGTTGTAAAGTTAATAGAACATATCATTCAGTTCTATTGAGCCTATTATTTGGCAAATGTTGTAAAGATAATTATTCTTATCTCAAGTAAGCTTTGTTTGCTCACTCTTGCATATTTATACATTTATTGCAGCTATGAATGAGAAGGTAGATAAACCTATAACTAGCAAAGGAAAGGGAAAAATGTACAAGTGATGAAGACTTGTAATTTTGTTTTATCATTAATGATAGACTTTTAATAATGATGTGATGTAATAATTTTATTTCCGCACTTGAATGATTGTATTAAAGGTTAGAGAACCTGGGAGATAATGTTTTATCTAAGTAATCCAGTATAGGCAGGTTTTTATTATTCAATTTATTATAATTGGGTAGTTAATTATGAATGTTTTGATTACATGAGCACCAAATCTTGAGGTAATGAAGTACAGGGATTTGGGGGTGTCACAAGTTGGTATCAAAGCTATAGGTTATGAACCTTAGGTGGGGAAAAGCCTTAGGAAGTAACCTTTGAAAAGATAGTGATTAACTCTTATCGAGTTTTAAGGAAGAAATAATAAAACACTTATATGATTATGTGTTTATACTTATGTGCACATGAGTGTCGAGTAGTAATGATTAATGATTAAAACTTAAAATTTTGTTGTCAGGATGACTAATGTCGGAGAATCCAGTCAGACTAGGGAGGATAGACCTCAGATGCCTATGGAGGAGGAGCCTCAAGACATTCATGTTAGTTGGGAACAACTACTGCCACGGGAGTCAGCCCCGTTGGTCACAGTGGTTGAAGACGAGGATGATGATGTGGAGACGGATGAGGAGGATCCCGTTGAGTTGCCACATGAGGATGAGGATGAAGAGGACGAGGAGGAGGAGACTCCACTAACCTCGATAGCTGCTCGAATGTACGATGAAGTCTACGACCATAACGTGGAACTTCAGGATACAGTTGAGGAATTGCAAGAGATAGTAGCTGAACAACAGACTGCAATGACACAGAAAGATGATGAGATCCTAGATCGTGAGGAACGACTGACAAATGTTGAGGAAAAGCTAGGGATGATCAAGGAGAGAAAGACCAACTGATCGAGGAGGTCATTGAATCAAGAATAAGCTAAGGGAAGAAGCTACGAAGAGGGCAAGAGCGAGGACGATATGAAGTAATGTTTCAACGAAATGGGGATAGCGATGAAAGACGACACGTGCAAAAAAGAATGAAGATGGAAGAGATGAATAGAGTATTCAACACCATGGTTAATCGGGCTCAGGATCGAGTCATGGAATATCCTATTCAGTTCGAGACGCTGCCATCGTACGTATTAGATCACAGAACAATGTTCCAAGTCATGGAGGAAGAACGTAGTAAGGCTAAGCAGTATCTTAGTAGAACATCGTAGTTGTTGTACGATGAATAAAATGTTAAATAATTGTAAATCCCAAGTGTTATGAAACTTATGGGATATGAGGATGATGTTGTCCTGAAACTTTTGTTGTTCAGGAAAGTAATGTAAATAGCAGTAATGCTATTGTTTTATATTTTCAAAGAGGTTATGAATAAATAAAAGTTGTTATTTTATTCAAAGTGTTATGTGATTTGTGGTTATTTCTTTTGTAGAAGCAAGTTAAATAGAAATTACTTAAAAGAGTTGAGTAATAATCTAATGGGTGTATTTTTAAACATAAAATGTTTCCCAGACGTCAACCACTACGACAGAGAGCCGACGAAGGAACCAACAATAACGACAATGTTGATGCTAACCCAGTTCAACAATTAGTGACGTTACTAATAGGAACATTGCAGAATCAACCACAGAACCAAGGAACAACGTTTAAGGAATTCAAGGCGGTTGGACCACCTGAATTTCGAGGGTCAGTGAATCCAGTCGAGGCACATACTTGGATTATGGAAATGGAGAAGGTGTTCGATGTTGCTAGGGTAGGAGATGATCAGAAGACTATTTTTGCAACATTCATGTTGAAAGCAGAAGCTGGTTATTGGTGGTAGGCTAATAAAACTCGAGAAGGACCAGGGATGATGACCTGGGATAGGTTTAAGGAGATATTCTTTGAGACTTATTTTCCCGAGAGTTTGAAGGGTCAGCTGGAAGTACAATTTCTGGAACTGAGGCAGGGAACGATGACGGTATCTGAGTATGCCGCTAAGTTCAACGAGTTGGCGAGGTTTACGCCTTATCAAATCAAGACGACGACTTAACGAAGGCAAACGGTTTTGAAGGAATTTGAAGCCCTCGTTTGTACGAGAGGGTTTCTATTTCAATTGAAGACTTTCAGTGATGATGGAGAAAGCAATACTCGCTGAAGGTGGAGGCGAGGCAGTGACAAAGTTCAATCAGGAACAGAAGAAGAAGAAGAATGAGGTGGAAATCAAGAATGGAGGTGGTAGTTGTGGAAACAACAACAATAACAACAACAACTTGAAGAGGAACTGGAATGGAAACATGGGTGCTGGAAACCAGCAGGGTAACCAGCAAAGCAAGAAGTTTGAAGCATATGCTACATGCGGTAAGTTTTACAAGGGTGCGTGCTTGATGGGGAAACGAGTATGCTTCAATTATGGCCAGGAGGGTCACATCGCCCCAAATTGCACACAACATAAGAAGAACGTGTGCTTCACGTGCGGATCCAAGGATCACTTTGCTCGTGAATGCCCTAAAAAGAAGGATGGAGTGATAACCAGACGCAATGGAGGTAACAATGGAGGTACAGATCAAACAAACCCACATCTAGAACCTTCAACATGACTGTGCAATCAAAGGATGTCGTGTCAGGTATTATCCCAATCAATGATATTGATGCTTATGTATTATTTGATTCGGGTGCTACTTGCTCGTTTATCTCTGATGAATTTGCTAAGAGGTTAGAATTACCTAGAGAAAAACTGAATTTCCCTTTAAAAATAGAGATTGAGAATAAAGAGATAATCCCTGTTAGATTCGTATACAAGAACTGTAGGGTGAATATTAAGGAGAATATCCTAATGGTAGATTTGATTCCGATTAGATTGGGAGAGTTTGATGTAATTTTGGGAATGGATTGGTTGTTCAAATATGGAGCGGTAATTGATTGCCAAAAGAAATGTATAAACCTTATGACTCCGTCAAAGGTAGTATTCTATGGTAGCAAATCACCTAGACAAATGAAATGTCTGACGATTATGCAGGCCAAGAAATTGTTGAGTCAAGGCTGTATGGGCTATTTAGCTTACATAGTTGATACTCAGAAAAAGAATGTGAAACTGGAAGAGATACCAGTGGTGAGGGAATTTGAGGATGTCTTTCCAGAGGATTTGTCAGGACTTCCGCCTGACAGAGAAATTGAGTTCGTGATCGACTTAGTGCCAGGGACAGCACCGATATCGAAGGCCCCGTACAGAATAGCTCCAGTAGAAATGAAGGAACTGATGGTACAATTACAAGAATTGTTAGACAAAAAGTATATTCAACCAAGCGTATCACCATGGGGAGCGCCAGTGTTATTCGTGAAGAAGAAGGATGGGTCAATGCGTCTTTGCATTGATTATAGAGAATTAAACAAAGTTACTATTAAAAACAAATATCCATTATCAAGAATAGATGACTTGTTTGACCAGGTGAAGGGTGATAAATACTTTTCGAAAATAGATTTGAGAAGTGGGTATCACCAATTGAAAGTGAGGAAGGAGGATATACCATTTAACGACATTGAAAAAACTCGGTATGGACATTACGAAGTTTACGGTGATGATCTTTTGGTTTAACCAATGCATACTCTTTGTATTCATGGATTTGATGAATAGGGTGTTTAAACCATTCTTAGACAAGTTTGTAGTGGTATTCATTGACGACATTCTAGTGTATTCAAAAACTCAAGAAGAACACGTAGAACACTTACGTTCGACATTGGAAACATTAAGAAAAGAAAAGTTGTACGCGAAATTCTTTAAGTGTGAATTTTGGCTAGATCGCGTGCAATTTCTTGGACACGTGATTGACAAAGATGGGATTTTCGTGGATCCATCAAAAGTGGAAGCTATAATAAATTGGGAACAACTAAGAATACCGTCGGAAATGAGGAGTTTCTTGGGTCTGGCCAGGTATTACAGATGATTTATTCAAGATTTTTCTAAGATAGCTACTCCATTAACAAATTTGACCAGGAAAGCTGTGAAATTTGTTTGGACGGAGAAATGTGAAGAAAGTTTCCAGGATTTGAAGAAGAAATTACGCATGACACCTGTGTTGTCATTACCAGATAGTACAGGTAACTTTTTTGGTGTATAGTGATGCCTCACATAAAGGGTTGGGATGTGTTCTTATGCAGAACGACAAAGTTATTGCGTATGCATCAAGACAACTGAAGGATTATGAGATAGGTTATCAGGACTCATGATTTGGAATTGGTTGCGATGAGTGTTTGCTCTCAAGATATGGAGACACTATCTCTATGGAGAGAAATGTGAAATCTACACGCACTATAAAAAGTCCAAGTATATTTTCACACAGAAGGAGCTGAATATGCGACAAAGGAGATGGATAGAATTGATAAAGGATTACGATTGTGAGATCTTTTATCACCCAGGCAAAGCAAATGTGGTTGTAGATGCTTTGAGCAGGAAAGGTCGGGAGAAGTTGATGCTGATAACTACTCAGGAGGAGCTTATTTCAGCAATGACAAAGCTAGAATTGGAAATCAAATTTCCAAAGGAATACGATGAACGACTATTCCAGATAGATGTCAGTCCAACTTTGGTGGACAAAGTGAAGAGTGCTCAACTACAAGATAAAGAATGCGAAACGATCAAAGAGAAAGTGGTTGAAGGTAGCGATGTAAAATACAAGATCTGTGACAACCCGAGAATTTAGAAAATTTAGAAAAATTTTATTAATTGATTTAAGTTTCAATATTAAAACCTAGACAAAAAATAAGTGTATGCGTTTAATATTTTTAAGAATGAATTTTGAGGATTTCAAAATTCTGTGAAGGATTTAAGTGAATTATTCAGGATTAAGGGAATACGCGTTTATGTTATGTGTATATGTGTACAGTATATGGTTAAGGGTCAAGGGTTGACCAGATAAACGATATCTGAAACAAACCCTAATTATATATTAAGAACATCAAAGTTCGGTTAGAAAACCCTAACGATTAACAAGGAACCCTAGAAACCGGTTCTGGAATCCCTAATTTCAGTTCCGGGAATCCGAAACCCTAATTCAGGAATTAAAACCCTAATCTGGAAACTTAATGGCGTAAGTGTAATTAATTATAAGATTAATTAGGGTTAATCTTAACAAATTGGTTACAAAACCCTAATTTCAAATTTAGAAAACCCTAATTTATGAATTTGAATCCCTAATTTATAATTAGGGAAAACCTAAGTGTTAATTAAATAATTTTAATATTAATTAGGAAATATTAATCCTAATTTTCAAGTTATAGTAATTAGAAAACTCTAATCTAATTACGAAATCTAATTTCTAAATTAGAAAATATTATTTTTCTATTAGAAACCCTAATTCGTGGGTTATAATACCCTAATGACTAATTTTGACCCTAATTGCTTAATTAGCAAATTTAATTAGGAATTATTAATCTTAATTAGCAAGATTTAAATTATGATTAAGAAATTTTAATATAATTAGAAAATCCTAATTATAATTTAGAATTATTATTTTTCTATTTTCAAAACCTAAATTGGAAATTTTAGAATATTAAATTGCAAACCCTAAGGATTTTCCAAATCCTAACCCTAAAGGATTCAAATCCTAAACCCTAACCCAAACCCAAACCCTAATCCCTAAGGGTTTGGCTAATTGACAAGAATGCCATTAATTTTGTATGCGAAAAGACTAAAATGCCCTTAGTGCATTATTGTGACTTAACTTGTAAGAATTGTCCTAGTGAAGTTGGTGACCAAACCCTAGCCTAGCTTATGGCTTATTATCTAAAATCCAGCAGCTAGCTCAGCCATAACATTACATACTAGTCATTTATAAGAGATTAAAGAGAGAGAAATGGCCTCTTTATTTTTTATTTTGTCCAAGTCCTTTCTCTCTCTATATTTTCGGATCTTAGAGTGAGAGAGTGTGAGAAAACAAGCCAAGATCATATAATAATACAACAAGATCAGATCATCAAAGTCTGAAATCAAGATCAAGCTTTAAAGGTATAAGAACCCTAATTTCGAAAATCTTTTGATTTGATGTTAAAAGTTGTAATTGATTGGTTAAAGATGTGTAATAAGGTGTCAATTAGAGATCTGGGTTGTTGGATCATGGATCCATAACATCTAGATGCTCGAAAATATCATTTTAGAAAATCTGGAAAACTAGAAATTTTTGGCCTGACAACCATATGTCAGGGCCCATAGATCTTTGTGTGTTAATGATCTGTTGTGTTTTATGTTATAGATCTGTAGTCTGACATGTTGTCTATGATCTGGAACTGGAAACAGGGCTAGATCATGTGTATATAATAAGTTATAATCAGTCAAACATGGTTGACCAACCATCGAAATCAATTTCTGGAAAACTCAGATTTTTCCTGGTAGCTCTGACAACATCTTTAAGGCCTCTGATATTTCTACGGATAGGTGATTTGGCCATGTTTGTGTAATGGACTTGTAGTCTGGTATACGGACTACACGATCATACCTTTAGATTTCTCATATCATAAACAGAAACGAAAATAAGCACGGTCAAACATAGGTTGACCAACTACCTGAAGAACAATCTGGAAAACCCAGATTTGTTCATGAACACGTTTCTGACCTCTACTTTGACCGACCTAAATTGTATTTTTATGATGTTTATAAGTTGATCTGTTGATTGGTTGTTGTTCCTTGACACAATAACTACATTATTGAACTAAGAGGGCGACCATTTAAGGAGCAGAATGTATATAAAATCGACCCACAAGGTGGTCACTCGAAACTGACTGGGAATCTGGGAAACCCAGAAATCCCAGCAGGCCTCTGACAACATCTTTGCAGGCTTGGATCTTGATATTGTGATGCTTAATGACTTATATGAAGATATATACCTGTAGTATGACATACATACTACAAGATTAATGTATTACTAAACCCGTAAATCAAGAAGAACACTAATTAAACCCTATTCAAACCTCCTACCTCGTGTCGACATGAAGACTCAAGAAACGACCCAAGAACACCTATAGCGACGGGTATGTCGCTATAGGAATACTTAAATGACATTTATTTTAGAATTTAATATTTTTTAATTAAATAAATAGAAAAAAATAGTTTTTAATTATTAAAATACATAATAAATTCCAAAAATTATTTTAAAGTCTAAAATATAATTTTTAATTATTTAAAGTGTATTTCATAAATATTTAATATTTTTGGAATATAAATGGTATTTAATTTATTTAATTATAATATTAAATAAATTATTTAAAAATGATTTTAATACATGAAAAATCATTAAAAAATAATATTATGGTATAAGAAAATATTTTAAGTTATTTTCAAGTGACTTTTAATATTTTGAGATGAATTTCATTAATTAATTAATAATAATGATAGTTAATTTATTTAATAAATATATTAAATAAATTATGGAAAAATAGAATTAATGATTTATAAATCATATAAAATGATTTAAGTGTTATAAAAATATTTTAAGTTATAAAATATAACTTTTGATATTTTGTCATGAAAATGTTAATATTTTAATATTAAAAGCAATTATCGGATAATGAATTTAATTGTTTAAAAATCATATAATTATGATTTTAAGTTATTAAAAATACTTTGATATATTATAAATATATTGTAATATTATGACATGTATTTCATTAATATTTGATAATAAATAAATATTAATCATAAAAGAATTAAGTAGTATTTAATTTATTTAAATACGTTATTAATGATTTAAAAATCAAGATAAATGGTAATAATTATTTAAAAATTATTACGAGACTTTGAAAAATATTTCGTCTGTTATTGAAATTATCTGAGATAATTGTTAAGTGTTAGGAAGAGTTTAATTGAACTTAGACTCGATAAAAGTCCGACTAGACCGTCGGTATGTCAGATTTGTGTCGGGTTCAACTCAGACTGTAATAATTTGACTTGATACCGAGTCCTATGCGTGTTGTAGACTGATAGGGTTATGTGTTATGTGATAATGTGTTTAGGTTATTCTATGTATATCTATATATATAATAGTATTATATTGTGATGATATTATTCTAATATTAGAGATCTATATTATTAATCTTAGGTCTTCGGATAAAGCGTTATAAATTGCGTTGCGGTAATCAACGGTTCATGCAAGTTTGTTTTTACTTAACACTACTAAGAGTTGTTTCATTCGGATAAGCTTATGGTTAATCATTGCTGGTTTCCATGAATTGTACTCTGTACATATTGCATGTATAAGTCAGGTATGAAAGGCTGATCACCTTCATTACCCAAATTGGTTCAGATATATTTGTTCATGTATAATACTTGTTCACCAAAAGTTTGTTCCTGCTAGTTCACAATTATATTGTTGAATTATAGCCAGCTTATTATTCAAACTCTTTCAATCATGATATATCGTTATATTATTGGATTTAAACTTGCTGGGAAATTTTATGCTCACCCTTGCTATATCATGATAAAACATTGCAGATTAAGGCGAATACGTCGGATACAATGAAAGGTTAAATACAGTTCCAGCTTAAAATTAATGTGCGCGATTAATTTTGTAATAGTGTAGTTTGATAATAAAGTTATGTGTTAAATAAGTTATGATTTGTATATTAAGTTAATGTTACTCGACCTTGGGGAAAATTGTATAAGTTAATATATAATCCATTTATGTTTATATCTTCCGAAAAAATAGTAATAGTGATAGAATGATCGAATAGGATCGCATGGTGATTCGGGACCTCAATTCGGGGCCCTCACCAGGTTGGTATCAAAGTCAGTAGGTTATGAACCTTAGGTAGGAATACGAGACTAATAACCGCAGATGATTAGGATAAGTACTAACTCAAATAGAGTTAGTTGGTCGGTAAGATTCAAAGACGAATCTCGACGAGTTATAAAGATCTGAGAGTTCCCTAACTCTGATAATAAATTTGAACAGTAGTGATGAATATATAGAGTCTAAAAGACTAAAAGTACAGTGATAGGAGATCGTAAAACAAAACGATCAAGACATAGAAATGAATCGTAATATATACGATGAGATCACCCCGTGATCTGATAAGGTTATATTATGGAAGAAGAATCAATCTAATGATTGAACAGTTTACAGCAAGATTGCTGAGTGTCAGTTGTACTATGAATTGGTACAGTAAAGGATTATGAATACAGATTAAATGAAATTCATATTGAGAAGGGTGTTAGTGTTAGGTGGGAATTCAATTGTGGATTAATGTCGTCAGCTGGGTTGTATGATTCCTTGTGTGGGCGGGGAATTGTACTTGGTATAACAACTAATTAGTTATGACAATGATAATCATTGAAATGTTTGTGTCGCGCTATTTGCTATATGCATGTTAAGAGGGTGATTCCTTTTCATGTGTATAACAGATAGATAGGTCATAGGTAGAGGATATAGGATTAAGTACGAGTTCTTAAAACTCATACTTATGTGACATTCTTGATTCATAGTTATATGAAATGTTTATGAACCCGTCATCGAATGGACGCAAAAGGTCTGTCTAGGAAAGTTCTTAAACTCATATGATTGTGGCAATTTATGGACTTATAAGTGTGGTTTGATGAACTGGGTATAGTTGTGTGTAATTGCAGTATTGAAGATAATAGGAACAAATAGATTGCTAAGCAAATGATTATTAGTGGAGACATAAGTTTTCCAAAACTCCTAACTATGCTAGACTTCGGAATGTTGACATCAAGCTAAATACGCACTATGTGCTTTTAAAAAAAATATGTAGACTCGTAATCATTTTTGAAACGGTTTAAAGTATAGTCTATGCTACTTATTTCAGCTAGACGCAAATGATTTGAAATATCAAAATATATTTTATTTATCACTCATGTACCATGTAACCTGGTGCAGAGATGATAAAAAGGTGATGGATTTGTAAATACAGGAATACTTAGTGTGAATCCGATCTGAAAATCATTGTTGCACTATTGTATGATGTGTTATGACAAAGTCATATAATGACGGCGTCCTCAAACGGACTGTTAATACAGTACGACATTATGATGTTATTCTCAAAATATTTTCACAAATTTTAATTTGCCAACGGTGTTTCGCTACACCTAAATAATTCAATTTGAATTGAATTATTGATATGAGTCTATGCTATTCGATTCAGCTAGACTAATGTTATGAAAACTCTAAGTGTTCATTGAAAGAAATTTTCCGAACCAAATTGTTTTGATGCAGAATCCAATAAGACTGAGGTAGAATTTTGTGCCTATGGCAGTGAAGAGAAAGAGACAAAAATTAGTACATGGACAGTACAGGGCATATCGGACTAATCACCCTTTATGTCTGTAAGTTATGACGGTTTGCGGATGAATTTTCATAAAACCTTTGCGAAAATGACAGACAAATAGTCTATATGACTCCTCAATAAAATTTGAAAAATTATAATCTTGTGAGTGGAGTATTGGGTAGCATGTGATGCTGTGTATGTATGGTGTAAAGTGTAAGGTAAATTTCGGGGACGAAATTTTTAGAAGAAGGGGTAAATGTGACAACCCGAGAATTTAGAAAATTTTTAAAATTTTTATTAATTGATTTATTGTTCAATATTAGAACCTAGACAGAAAATAAGTGTATGTATTTAATATTTTTAAGAACGAATTTTGAGGATTTCAAAATTCTGTGAAGGATTTAAGTGAATTATTTAAGATTAAGGGAATACGCGTTTATGTTTTGTGTATATATGTACAGTATATGGTTAAGGGTCAAGGGTTGACCAGATAAACGATATCTGTAACAAACCCTAATTATATATTAAGAACGTCAACGTTCGGTTAGAAAACCCTTACAATTAACAAGGAACCCTAGAAATCAGTTCTGGAAACCCTAATTTCAATTCCGGAAATCCGAAACCCTAATTCAGGAATTAAAAACCTAATTTGGGAACTTAATGGCGTAAGTGTAAATAATTATAAGATTAATTAGGGTTAATCTTAACAAATTGGTTATAAAACCCTAATTTCAAATTTAGAAAACCCTAATTTATGAATTTGAAACCCTAATTTATAATTAGGGAAAACCTAAGTGTTAATTAAATAATTTTAATGTTAATTAGGAAATATTAATCCTAATTTTCAAGTTATAGTAATTAGAAAACTCTAATCTAATTACGAAATCTAATTTCTAAATTAGAAAATATTAATTTTCTATTAGAAATCCTAATTCGTGGGTTATAATACACTAATGACTAATTTTGACCCTAATTGCTTAATTAGCAAATTTAATTAGGAATTATTAATACAAATTAGCAAGATTTAAATTATGATTAAGAAATTTTAATATAATTAGAAAATCCTAATTATAATTTAGAAATATTAATTTTCTATTTTTAAAACCTAAATTGGAAATTTTAGAATATTAAATTGCAAACCCTAAGGATTTTCCAAATCCTAAAGCCTAAAGGGTTCAAACCCTAAACCCTAACCCTAACCTTAAACCCTAAGGGTTTGGCTAATTGATAAGAATGCCATTAATTTTATATGCGAAAAGACTAAAATGCCCTTAGTGCATTATTGTGACTAAACTTGCAAGAATTGACCTAGTGAAGTTGGTGACCAAACCCTAGCCTAGCTTATGACTTATTATCTAAAATCCAGCAGCTAGCTCAGCCATAACATTACATACAAGTCATTTATAAGAGATTAAAGAGAGAGAAATGGCCTCTTTATTTTTTATTTTGTCCAAGTCCCTTCTCTCTCTATATTTTCGGATGTTAGAGTGAGAGAGTGTGAGAAAACAAGCCAAGATCATGTAATAATACAACAAGATCAGATCATCAAAGTCTGAAATCAAGATCAAGCTTTAAAGGTACAAGAACCCTAATTTCGAAAATCTTTTGATTTGATGTTAAAAGTTGTAATTGATTGGTTAAAGATGTGTAATAAGGTGTCAATTAGAGATGCGGGTTGTTGGATCATGGATCCATAACATCTAGATGCTCGAAAATATCATTTTAGAAAACTGAAAACTAGAATTTTTGCTTTGATAAAACCATATGTCAGGCCCATAGATCTTTGTGTTAATGATTTGTTGTGTTTTATGTTATAGATCTGTAGTCTGACATGTTGTCTATGATCTGGAACTGGAAACAGGGCTAGATCATGTGTATATAATAAGTTATAATCAGTCAAACATGGTTGACCAACCATGGAAATCAATTTCTTGAAAACCCAGATTTTTCCTGGTAGCTCTGACAACATCTTTAAGGCCTCTGATATTTCTACTGACGGGTGATTTGGCCATGTTTGTGTAATGGACTTGTAGTCTGGTATACGGACTACACGATCATACCTTTAGATTTCTCATATCATAAACAGAAACGAAAATAAGCACGGTCAAACATAGGTTGACCAACTGCCTGAAAAACAATCTAGAAAATCCAGATTTGTTCATGAACACGTTTCTGACCTCTACTTTGACCGACCTAAATTGTATTTTTATGATGTTTCTAAGTTGATCTGTTGATTGGTTGTTGTTCCTTGACACAATAACTACATTATTGAACTAAGAGGGCGACCAGTTAAGGACCAGAATGTATATAAAATCGAGCCACAAGTTGGTCACTCGAAACTGACTGGGAATTTGGAAACCCGTAAATTCCAAAGCAGCCTCGACAACAACATCTTTGCAGGCTTGGATCTTGATATACTTGTAGTATGACATACATACTACAAGATTAATGTATTACTAAACCCAGAAATCAAGAAGAACACAGAATTAAACCCGGTCAAACCTCCTACCTTGTGTGTTCATACATGAAGACCAAGAAATGTTCAAGAACACCTATAGATGAGGTATGTAATATATAGGGCCCTTTTTAGCGACATTTATTTTCGTAATTTAATATTTTAATTAAATAAATAGAAAAAAATAGTTTTTAATTATTAAAATACATAATAAATTTCAAAAAATTATTTTAAATTCTAAAAAATAATTTTAATTATTTAAAGTATATTTCATAAATATTTAATATTTTTGGAATATAAATGGTATTTAATTTATTTAATTATAATATTAAATAAATTATTTAAAAATAATTTTAATACATAAAAATCA
The DNA here is from genome assembly GCA_020205605.1 of Panax ginseng. NCBI lineage: Eukaryota > Viridiplantae > Streptophyta > Magnoliopsida > Apiales > Araliaceae > Panax > Panax ginseng. Next base: position 19,078,649 of record CM035150.1, read on the forward strand.
TTAAAAATAATATTATGGTATAAGAAAATATTTTAAGTTATTTTCAAAGTGACTTTTAATATTTTGAGATGAATTTTATTAATTAATTAATATTAATGATAGTTAATTTATTTAATAAATATATTAAATAAATTATGGAAAAATAGAATTAATGTTTTATAAATCATATAAAATGATTTAAGTGTTATAAAAATATTTTAAGTTATAAAATATAACTTTTGATATTTTATCATGAAAATGTTAATATTTTAATATTAAAAGCAATTATCGGATAATGAATTTAATTATTTGAAAATCATATAATTATGATTTTAAGTTATTAAAAATATTTTGATATATTATAAATATATTATAATATTATGACATGTATTTCATTAATATTTGATAATAAATAAATATTAATGATAAAAGAATGAAGTAGTATTTAATTTATTTAAATACGTTATTAATGATTTAAAAATAAAGATAAATGGTAATAATTATTTGAAAAATATTTCGACTGTTTTTGAAATTATCTGAGATAATTGTTAAGTGTTAGGCAGAGTTTAATTGAACTTAGACTCGATAAAAGTCCGACTAGACCGTCTTGCAGATGTCGATTTAGGTCGGGTTCAACTCTGCATCGCAATAATTTGACTTGATACCGAGTCCTATGCGTGTTGTAGACTGATAGGGTTATGTGTTATGTGATAATGTGTTTAGGTTATTCTATGTATATCTATATATATAATAGTATTATATTGATGATATTATTCTAATATTAGAGATCTATATTATTAATATTAGGTCTCTGGATAAAGCGTTATAAATTGCGTGCTATGTAATCAATTCGTTCATGCAAGTTTGTTTTTACTTAACACTACTAAGAGTTGTTTCATTCGGATAAGCTTATGGTTAATCATTGCTGGTTTCCATGAATTGTACTCTGTACATATTGCATGTATAAGTCAGGTATGAAAGGCTGATCACCTTCATTACCAGTTGGTTTCAGATATATTTGTTCATGTATAATACTTGTTCAGTCAAAAGTTTGTTCCTACTAGTTCACAATTATATTGTTGAATTATAGCCAGCTTATTATTCAGACTCTTTCAATCATGATATATCGTTATATTATTGGATTTAAACTTGCTGGGTAATTTTATGCTCACCCTTGCTATATCATGATAAAACATTGCAGATTAAGGCGAATGCGTCGGATACAAGGAAAGGTTAAAGACAGTTCCAGCTTAAAGTTAATGTACGTGATTAATTTTGTAATAGTGTAGTTTGATAATAAAGTTATGCGTTAAATAAGTTATGATTTGTGTATTAAGTTAAGGTTACTCGACCTTGGGGAAAATTTTATAAGTTAATGTATAAACAATTTATGTTTATATCTTCCACAAAATTAGTAATAGTGATAGAATGATCGAACCGGATCCACGGTGATTTGGGACCTTGAATTCGGGGCCCTCACAGTTGGTATCAAAGCTGTAGGTTATGAACCTTGGGTAGGAATACCTGAGACTAATAACCGCAGTGATTAGGATAAGTACTAACTCAAATAGAGTTAGTTGGTCGGTAAGATTTAAAGACGAATCTCTGCGAGTTATAAGATACAAAGTTCCCTAACTCTGATAATAAAGTTGAACAGTAGTGATGAATAAATAGAGTCTAAAAGACTAAAAGTACAGTGATAAGAGATCGTAAAACAAAACGATCAAGACATAGAAATGAATCGTAATATATACGATGAGATCACCCCGTGATCTGATAAGGTTATAGTATAGAAGAAGAATCAATCTAATGATTGAACAGTTTACAACAAGATTGTTGAGTGTCAGTTGTACTATGAATTGGTACAGGAAAGGATTATGAATACAGATTAAATGAAATTCATATTGAGAAGGGTGTTAGTGTTAGGTGGGAATTCAATTGAGGATTCATGTCGGCAGCTGAGTTGTATGATTCCTTGTGTGGGCAGGGAATTGTACTTGGTATAACAACTACTTAGTTCTGACAATGATAATCATTAAAATATTTGTGTCGCGCTATTTGTTATATGCATGTAAAGAGGGTGATTCCTTTCTCTTGTGTATAACAGATATATAGGTCATAAGTAGAGGATATAGGATTAAGTACGAGTTCTTAAAACTCATACTTATGTGACATTCTTGATTCATAGTTATATGAAATGTTTATGAACCCCTCAGCGAATAGATGCCAAAGGTCTGTCTAGGAAAGTTCTTAAACTCATATGATTATGGCAATTTATGGACGCATAAGTGTGGTTTGACGAACTGGGTATAGTTGTGTGTAATTGCAGTATTGAAGATAATAGGAACAGATAGATTGCTAAGCAAATGATTATTAGTGGAGACATAAGTTTTCCAAAACTCCTAGCTATGCTAGACTTCGGAATGTTGACATCAAGCTAAATACGCACTATGTGCTTTTAAAAAAATATGTAGACTCATAATCATTTTTGAAACGGTTTAAAGTATAGTCTATGCTACTTATTTCAGCTAGACGTAAATGATTTGAAATATCAAATTATATTTTATTTATCATTCATGTACCATGTAACCTGGTGCAGAGATGATAAAAAGGTGATGGAGTTGTAAATACAAGAATACTTAGTGTGAATCCGATCTGAAAATCATTGTTCCACTATTGTATGATGTGTTATGACAAAGTCATATAATGACGGCATCCTCAAACGAACTGTTAATACCGTACGACATTATGACTTCATTCTCAAAAATATTTTCACAAATTTTAATTTGTCAACGGAGTTTGGCTACACCTAAATAATTCGATTGAATTGAATTATTGATATGAGTCTATGCTATTCGATTCAGCTAGACCAATGTTTTGAAAACTCTAAGTGTTCATTGAAAGAAATTTCCCGAACCAAATTGTTTTGGTGCGAAATCCAATAAGACTTGGGTAGAATTTTGTGCCTATGGCAGTGAAGAGAAACAGACAAAAATCAGTACATGGCCAGGACAGGGCATATCGGGCTAATCATCCTTTGTGTCTGTAAGTTATGACGGTTTGCGGATGAATTTCCATAAAACCTTTGCCAAAATTACAGACAAATAGTCTATATGACTCCTCAACAAAATTTGAAAAATTTTAATCTTGTGAGTGGTGTTTAGAAAACATGTGATGCTGTGTATGTATGGTGTATGGTGTATGGCGTAAAGTGTCAGGTAAATTTCGGGGACGAAATTTTTAGAAGAAGGGGTGAATGTGATAACCCAAGAATTTAGAAACTTTTTAACATTTTTATTAATTGATTTATTGTTCAATATTAGAACCTAGACAGAAAATAAGTGTATGCGTTTAATATTTTTAAGAACGAATTTTGAGGATTTCAAAATTCTGTGAAGGATTTAAGTGAATTATTCAGGATTAAGGGAATACGCGTTTATGTTCTGTGTATATGTGTACAATATATGGTTAAGGGTTAAGGGTTGACCAGATAAACGATATCTGTAACAAACCCTAATTATATATTAAGAACGTCAAAGTTCGGTTAGAAAACCCTAACGATTAACAAGGAACCCTAGAAACCGGTTCTGGAAACCTTAATTTCAATTTCGGGAATCCAAAACCCTAATTCGGGAATTGAAACCCTAATCTGGGAACTTAATGGCGTAAGTGTAAATAATGATAAGATTAATTAGGGTTAATCTTAACAAATTGGTTACAAAACCCTAATTTCAAATTTAGAAAACCCTAATTTATGAATTTGAAACCCTAATTTATAATTAGGGAAAGCCTAAGTGTTAATTAAATAATTTTAATGTTAATTAGGAAATATTAATCATAATTTTCAAGTTATAGTAATTAGAAAACTCTAATCTAATTACGAAATCTAATTTCTAAATTAGAAAATATTAATTTTCTATTAGAAACCCTAATTCGTGGGTTATAATACACTAATGTCTAATTTTGACCCTAATTGCTTAATTAGCAAATTTAATTAGGAATTATTAATCCTAATTAGCAAGATTTAAATTATGATTAAGAAATTTTAATATAATTAGAAAATCCTAATTATAATTTAGAAATATTAATTTTCTATTTTTAAAATCTAAATTAGAAATTTTAGAATATTAAATTGCAAACCCTAAGGATTTTCGAAACCCTAAACCTAAACCTAAACCCTAAGGGTTTGGCTAATTGACAAGAATGCCATTAATTTTGTATGCGAAAAGACTAAAATGCCCTTAGTGCATTATTGTGACTTAACTTGCAAGAATTGACCTAGTGAAGTTGGTGACCAAACCCTAGTCTAGCTTATGACTTATTATCTAAAATCCAGCAGCTAACTTAGCCATAACATTACATACAAGTCATTTATAAGAGATTAAAGAGAGAGAAATGGCCTCTTTATTTTTCATTTTGTCCAAGTCCCTTCTCTCTCTATATTTTCAGATCTTCGAGTGAAAGAGTGTGAGAAAACAAGCCAAGATCATGTAATAATACAACAAGATCAGATCATCAAAGTCTGAAATCAAGATCAAGCTTTAAAGGTATAAGAACCCTAATTTCGAAAATCTTTTTATTTGATGTTAAAAGTTGTAATTAATTGGTTAAAGATGTGTAATAAGGTGTCAATTAGAGATCTGGGTTGTTGGATCATGGATCCATAACATCTAGATGCTCGAAAATACCATTTTAGAAAATCTGGAAAACTAGAAATTTTTGGCCCGATATATATGTTAGGGCCCATAGATCTTGTGTGTTAATGATCCATTTGTGTTTTATGTTATAGATCCGTAGTCCGACATGTTGTCTATGATGGGAGCGGAAAGCAGAGGCTAGATCATGTGTATATAATAAGTTATAATCAGTCAAACATGGTTGACCGACCATGGAAATCAATTTCTGGAAAACCCAGATTTTTCTAGGTAGCTCTGACAACATCTTTAAGGCCTCTGATATTTCTACTGACAGGTGATTTGGCCATGTTTGTGTAATGGACTTGTAGTCTGGTATACAGACTACACGATTATACCTTTAGATTGCTCATATCATAAACATAAACGAAAATAAGCACGGTCAAACATAGGTTGACCAACTGCCTGAAGAACAATCTGGAAAACCCAGATTTGTTCATGAACACGTTTCTGACCTCTACTTTGACCGACCTAAATTGTAGTTTTATGATGTTTCTAAGTTGATCTATTGATTGGTTGTTGTTCTTTGACACAATAACTACATTATTGAACTAAGAGGGCGACCAGTTAAGGAACCGAATGTATATAAAATCGAGCCACAAGGTGGTCACTCAAAACTGACTGGGAATCTGGGAAACCCAGAAATCCCAGCAGGCCTCTGACAACATCTTTACAGGCTTGGATCATTAATTAATTAATATTAATGATCATTAATTTATTTAATAAATATATTAAATAAATTATGGAAAGATAGAATTAATGATTTATAAATCATATAAAATGATTTAAGTGTTATAAAAATATTTTAAGTTATAAAATATAACTTTTGATATTTTGTCATGAAAATTTTAATATTTTAATATTAAAAGCAATTATCGGATAATGAATTTAATTATTTAAAATTATATAATTATGATTTTAAGTTATTAAAATACTTTGATATATTATAAATATATTATAATATTATGACATGTATTTCATTAATATTTGATAATAAATAAATATTAATGATAAAAGAATTAAGTAGTATTTAATTTATTGAAACACGTTATTAATGATTTAAAAATTAAGATAAATGGTAGTAATTATTTAAAAATTATTACGAGACTTTGAATAATATTTTGACTGTTATTGAAATTATCTAAGATAATTGTTAAGTGTTAGGCAGAGTTTAATTGAACTTAGACTCGATAAAAGTCCGACTAGACCGTCAGTATGTCAGATTTGTGTCGGGTTCAACTCAGACTGCAATAGTTTGACTTGATACCGAGTCTTATGCGTGTTGTAGACTGATAGGGTTATGTGTTATGTGATAATGTGTTTAGGTTATTCTATGTATATCTATATATATATAATAGTATTATATTGTTATGATATTATTCTAATATTGGAGATCTATATTACTAATATTAGGTCTTCGGATAAAGCGTTATAAATTGCGTTGCGGTAATCAAATTCGCTCGCATAAGTTTGTTTTTACTTAACTCTACTAAGAGTTGTTTCATTCGGATAAGCTTATGATTAATCATTGCTGGTTTCCATGAATTGTACTCTGTACATATTGCATGTATAAGTCAGGTATGAATGGCTGATCACCTTCATTACCAGTTGGTTTCAGATATATTTGTTCATGTATAATACTTGTTCAGTCAAAAGTTTGTTCCTGCTAGTTCATAATTATATTGTTGAATTATAGCCAGCTTATTATTCAAACTCTTTCAATCATGATATATCGTTATATTATTGAATTTAAACTTGCTGGGCAATTTTATGCTCACCCTTGCTATATCATGATAAAACATTGCAGATTAAGGCGAATGCGTCGGATACAAGGAAAGGTTAAAGACATTTCCAGCTTAAAGTTAATGTGCGTGATTAGTTTTGTAATAGTGTAGTTTGATAATAAAGTTATGTGTTAAATAAGTTATGATTTGTGTATTAAGTTAAGGTTACTCGACCTTGGGGAAAATTGTATAAGTTAATGTATAAACAATTTATGTTTATATCTTCCGCAAAAATAGTAATAGTGATAGAATGATCGAATTCAGGACCTCAGATTCGGGGCCCTAACAAGATCGACATCGAACGACTATTACGATTCGAGGAAAGAATTTGGGTTCCAGCAGTACTAGAGCTTAAAGAAGAAATCTTGACCGAAGCACACATCACAAGATATTCGATTCATCCAGGAAGTACAAAGATGTATCAAGATTTGCGGCGACATTTTTGGTGGTCGAATATAAAAAAAGATGTTGTAGAATGCGTTGCAAATTGTTTGACGTGTCAAAAAATGAAAGCTAAACATCAACGACCAAGCGGGTTACTTCAACCGTTGGAAATACCGGAATGGAAATGGGAGCATATCACAATGGATTTTGTGGTAGGACTTCCAACGACTCAGAAAGGATACGATGCGATATGCGATATGCGATATGGATTTAAACTTGCTAGCGAAACTATACGTTAAAGAGATCGTGTCAAGACATGGAGTTCCAGTGTCAATTGTGTCAGATAGATATCCAAGGTTCACATCAAACTTCTGGAAGAGACTACAAGAATGTATGGGAACACAGTTGCGAATGAGTACAACTTATCACCCGCAAACCGACGGGTAGAGTGAACGAACAATCCAAACGTTGGAAGATATGCTGAGAGCATGCATCATGGATTTCAAAGGAAGTTGGGATGAACATTTACCGTTGGTAGAATTTGCCTACAACAACAGTTACCACGCGAGCATCGGTATGCCACCTTACGAGGCATTGTACGGTAGAAAGTGCAGAACTCCACTGTGCTGGGATGAAGTCGGTGAATGCCAACTGTTAGGACCAGAACTTGTACAACAAACTGTTGAAGTTGTCAAACTCATCAGGATAAGATTAGTAGCAGCCCATGTGATGCCCCCAAAATAGGTATACATCACCCGTCTTGAGTCGCCAAATACATGGTACAAAATTCAAATACAACTTAATTATACAACAGTCATGTAAAATACGACTAAACATATGTTGTGAGTTTTAATATAAATATTGTCATCTAGACAATATCCACACTCAACAGAGTCCTCATTACATTTATTATCACACTATTTCACAGAATAGTGAGGACTACTAATGCACCATCTAGGACCATCACTCTGTTCCCCTACTAGTCCCAACTATGTTCTCATTTCCTGAAGAGAACAGTGAAAGAAAGGGTGAGCTCAACTAGCCCAGTAAGAAATATTATGACTAAGATAATGCAGAATAAATTATCATTAGCCTTCAACAATGTTAAACTGATAGAATATAATAGACAACAAGTTTAATTACAGCGGAACAAGCAATCCATTAGAAGAGTCAAGTAAAGTATAAAATCTACTATCTTCTATGCTTTAAAAAGTTTTTCATCAACTTTATCGCTGAGACTCAACTTAATAGATAAAATCGAATCATCCCTACTCAACGGCCAAGGATATTCATGTAATCATCAATGGTCATGACTATACCAAATAATCCTGGTCATAATCATACCAACAACGCCCACCAATGAACTACTGAGCCAATGAGGACTTTTTACCACATCATTCGTCACATTACGGCCATGATTATACCGAATAATCCCTGGTCATAATCATACCAAGTCCATCTATGCACGTAAGCCAAAGATGACTTTCATCACAATATAAGCATTAGGATGATGACAATGACATAATAATTCAATAAAACAAGTTCAAGAATAAATTTTAAAGATTTATAAATTAATTTATCCAGGAACCAATAACGTCCAAATTGTCAACATGATACTGCTTTGTAGAGTAAAATTCAAGAATACTCAGAAGAATATTTCTATGAAATGATATTGGATGAAGCACAAATATCAAGGATATTCCACTAATTTCATGGAGTATAGAAGCCAAAGCTTTAACCAACTGAGTATAATAGAATATATGAAACAGAAAATGAATTTTCACCCACCATGCGGTAATCCACGTAGACAGATCATTTTCACAATTTAATAAGGAATGAATACGAAGGATCATTCACCATGCATGTGGTAATCCACATAGACAGGTTATTCCAACAGAATAATAAGGAATGGAATAATAGAAGGATTCACCATGCGTGCGATAGACGCCGCATGCAAAAGTTATTCCCAATGAATAATAAATAATGGAACCAGTAAAGGCAAGCGTAACAGACATGGGATATTGAGACAAAATAATAAATAATGGAACCAGGCTCGGCGTAAACATACAGACAGAATATTTCGACAGACTAATAAATAATGGAACCCGATTCACCAGAACGCACAAAACAGGATATTAGATAAAATAATAAAGAAATGTAATATTAGATGAATTTCACCATGTATGCGATACTTCGCGATAAGCAAAGTTATTCCAACAGAATAATAATAATGGAACGGTCGTGCGTCATGTAAAACGCAAAGCGGTGATTTTCCAATGAATAATAAAGAATGGAATAATGAAGAATTTCACCATGTATGCAATACTTTGCATGTATAAAGTTATTCCAACGTAATAATAAAGAATGGAATAATGTAAGAATTTCACCATGTATGCGAAAGATTTTGCATAAACATGTTATTCCAACATAATAATAAATAATGGAATAATGTGAAGAATTTCACCAAGTATAGGGTATCCCCGTGATACAAAAGTTATTCCAATGAATAATAAAGAATGGAATAACAGAAGTTCTCTTCACGAATAAGAAATAAAGAATACCCCATACGCGTACAACAAATAATATCCCTTATAAGTACAACAAATAATATCTCTTACGAGTACAACAAATAATATCCCTTATCGTAAAAGAATAGTATTTCGACTGGTAGGGCGAGGATATTCTTGAAGAAAACTTACATTACGCTCAAAGCTTCTTAAAACTCTAAAGAAATACGCTCAAGATTATAGAAGAAGAACTCTCTCTATAGTTTTTCTCTCTAGAGTTTCAGTGAATTCGTAAGAAATAATGAAGGAATGAGCTTCTATTTATAGAAGAATGGACTGCATAGTAACTAATTCATGAACGGTCCAGATTGATTTACTTTTAATCGGACGATCCATATTTAAAGCAAAATCTTTTAAATAAAATAAAATATATTCTATTTATAATCTAATAAAACGAATAACTTTATAAAAGTATTCTATTTTATATAAAAAGATTTTACTATGCAAAATACTATGTAGACACTATGCAACACTATGCATGATAGAATATTATATTCTATTTATAGTCTAATAAAACGAATAACTTTATAAAAGTATTCTGTTTTATATAAAAAGTTTTACTATTTTATTACATTAATAATACTAATAAAACAAAACTGAGTGACTTATCACGTAAACATCAATAATCAATACTGTGTGCTACTATGCAACCACACGTATTACTGTACTTTTACTACCGAGTAGTTCAATAGTTTTAACGGTAAAACTTGCGTCGTTATTCTCATAAAAATATTTTTGTCGTTTTCTCCATCCGACAATAATTTTGTTGCTCGGTCCACCAATGATTGTACCGTCGTACGGATATTCCTGACAAAAAGAATATTCCTCGACCAATCGAATATTATACAACAACTTGCATACTTTTCAAAATTTATAAATACTACCCACAACTATAATATTATCTCAAACCCACACCATAATATTCAAAAAAATATTTCGAGAAAATTAAATCTTTATTCATAAAATCTGGGGTCTCACAATCTCCCCTCCTTATGAAATTTCGCCCTCGAAATTTACGTACGTACCTGGTATGTTGAAGAGGTGAGGATACCTTGACTTCATTTCAGATTCTAATTCTTGAGGTATAACCTTTGAGTGTTGAATACGATCATTCTTATCCAAGATTTTAACACGTATCTCCTCATACGTTAAATCTTCTGCTATATCGTTTAGTTCTAATTTAATAATATGGTTCGGGTCGTCCACATATTTATGTAACCTCGATACGTAAAAATGTTCTGAACACGCAACATACTTGGCGGTAAAAGGAGTCTATAGGCCACAGTTCCTACTTCATCGAGGATTTCAAATGGGCCAATTAAATCGAGGGTTTAGATTTTCTCTCTTCGTCGATTCTTGCTTCTAGAATAACGCCCTCTTGAACCATCTTCTTCACATTCATCAGCTCCGGGTGTGTAGCTTGAGCAGTTTTAACTTTATCGATTAAAGTTGATTCTACTCGTATATCCGTTATCTTCACGTGGGTCCTTAGAGTCTTTAACTCTATCTACATCATTTGTAAGTTATACGAAAATGGGTCTTTGTGTTAACAATAGCACACTCGTAAACGCGTACGATCTTCTACTCAACGCGTCAGCTACTACGTTCGCTCTTTCACGATGATATTGAATGGTACGATCGTAATCTTCAACAGCTCAAGCCAATCATCTTTGGCACATGTTACGTTCGTTTTAGGTGAAGAAAATATTTGAGGGTTTTAAAAATGGGTTTTGTACTGGGGTCAATACAAAATTTGATTTTACGCTCTAGGGTAGGCTAAAAAGTCTTCAAGAATACGTCAGGAAATTTATTAACAATAGAAATATCATTCAAAACTGTGACCCTCATCCAAGACTTGGAAAGTACGTCACATTGATACCTATCAAATTGCCACCGTTATTCATAACATCCCCTACAGAAAGTTCAGCTTTGGTGCATCCCACACAAGGAAGTCACCAGCGAAAGGCTCAGAGCTCTTTATGTAAGACCCCAACTTTTATAATAAAGATGAATTTTTTATAAATATCATTTTTGAATATTATGGAGTAAATTTAATATAATGTTATAGTTGTGGGTAATAATTATAAATTTTGCAAAATACGCAAGTTGTTATATAATATTCGATTGGTGGGGAATATTCGTTTTAATGAGGAATATTCGCATACTACGACACAATCATTGGTGGACCCCACAACGGAATTATTGCCGGATTGAGAAAATAACAAAAATACTTTATGAAAATAACGACGGAAGTTTTCTGTTAACTGTTAAACACTGGGTGTTAAAAAAGTACAAGATGTCTGGTATGGTGAATAATAATCCGTATTGATTATGAATGCTTATGTGAGAAGTCACTCAGTTTTGTTCAATTATTGCTATAGTAATTGTTGTGAATTTTGGCGTATTTTTATGGACCCCCATTTACCCATTTTTTTAAAAAAACTGCCGGTGGAAAGTTATCTCAGTTTTATTTTATATATATATATATATAAGTGGGTGTGTGTTAGTCAATTTGTGTAGGGGAGGGGGGAATTAGCATTTGTCGGGAGAGAAATGGTTTTATGTGGTGGATGGTTACATAATGTATGATTATATATATATATAACATGTGGGTGGGATTATATATATTTATATATATATAAATTGATGGATTGAAAGGAATCTTGAAATTGAGGTCTGCCCATTAATCTGTTACCGTCCAGTTCATGTTTCGTCCGTTAGAAGGAAAGAAAAATTTGTTAGAAGAATTGAATTATTGAGTACTATGATTATTATTATTATTATTATTATTATATATTATATTTTATTTAAAATATTTTGCTTTAAATATGGACCGTCAGATTAAAGTAAATCGATCTGGACTGTTCAGGAGTTAGTTACTATGCAATCCATTTTTCTATAAATAGAAGCTCATTCCTTCATTATTTCTTATTTAATTCTTTGAAACTCTAGAGAGAGAAAGTATAGAGAGAAATAAGAAAAGTATTCGCTACTTCCCTACTCTTATATTAGGTTTCTTTTATGGTAAGGGATATTATTTCTTTTGTATTCTGAAGAGAACTTCTATTATTCTATTCTTCTTTATTATTCTTTGGAATAACCAAAGATAATGGACTACCCTATACTTGGTGACATTCTTCTATGATTCCGTCTTTATTATTTTTCGTGGAATATCCACATGCATGCGTTACTGTGGGACTGGTTCCATCTTTTTATTATTATTACATTGGAATATCCTGTGCATGCGTTTTCTGCAGGACCTGGTTAAAATCTTTATTATACTCGTTATAACATCCTTTCGGTGCGTAATTTCATCCGACTGGTTCCGTTACTTATTATTCTATTGGAATAACTTTGTAATACATCAAATACCGCATGCATGGTGATTTCTTTTGATATTCCATTCTTGATTATACTCAGTTGGTTAAAACTTTGACTTCTATACTCTATGAAATTAGTGGAATATCATTGATATTTGCGCTTCATCTAGTATCTTTTCATGAAAATATTTTTACGAGCATTCTTGAATTTTACTCTACAAAGCGATTATCATGTTGACAATTTGGGACGTTATTAGTTCTGGATAAATTAATTCTTGAACTTGTTTTATTGAATTCTTATATCATTGTCATCATCCTCAGGTTTATATGTTGTTGAAAGTCATCTGTGGCCTGTAGTGCATAGATGGACTTGGTATGATTATGACTAGGGGTTATTCGATTGTAATCATGTAGTAATGTTAGAAATGATATGGTAAAAGTCCTCATTGGCTGTAGTGCATTGATGGACGAGTTGTTGGCATGATCATGACCATTAATGAATACACAAATATTCTTGGCCCGTAGTGCATGGATAATTGTGGTCGTGATACTAAAGAATATCCTTGGTCGTAGTGTGGGGGTGATTCGATGATGTGGATTATTTATTAATTCGAGTCTCGTGATAAAAGTGATGAAAAACCTTTTAAATCATAAAAGATAGTAGATTTTATTCTCTACTTGACTCTTTTAATGGATTACTTGTTTCACCTTGATTAAACTTGATGTTGTTATATTTTATCGTTTTTAACATCGTTGAAGGCTAACGATAATTTATTCGCATTATCTTCGTCATAATATTTCTTCTTTGGGCTAGTTGAGCTCACCCTTTCTTTCATTGTTCTCTTTGAAATGAGAATATAGCAGGGACTAGTCGGGGAACGGAGTGACGGTCCAGAGGATAGCATTAATAGTACTCACTATTCTGTGAAATAGTGTGTTAATAATTGTAATGAGGACTCCTTTTGAATTTGTATAATCTCTAGTAGACAATAATTGTATTCAAACTCACAGTTATGTTTTGTCGTATTGTACATGACAGTTGTATTAGTAAGTTGTATTTGAATTTTGTACCATGTATCTGACGACCCAAGATGGGTGATGTATACCTAATTTTGGGGACATCACAGTTGGTATCAAAGCTTAGGGATATGATCCCTGGCTAAGATGTGAGAATAGAACTAGGAGGGGAGAGACGGGGAATTCCTTCGCTAGTATGACCTACCTAAGTTTTTGGTATTTGATTGGTCGGTCAGAGTATAGGGATAATATGTCACATGTCAATTAACCTTTTATTTTGTGGCAGTATCTGAAAATGACATCCGAGAATGTTGAGAATAGCAATGGAGCACAGGCGACCGTTGATTCACCACATATCAATAATCAGGACAATGTGCATCAGGAAGGCGATAATCCTCATGCAAACAACAACATTGACCAAATGATGAATGATGGATTGTTCAGAGGCTTTATTCAATTCATGCAACAGCAGGAGAGATCGGCTCATGTCCAAAATATAGGTGGAAACACTGGAAACTCTCGGGTGGTCACCGCTAAACAATTCAAGGAGCTGGGACCACCGGAGTTTAAGGGAGAGCCAAAACCACTTATGGCAGAAGCATGGATAAAATAGATCACCAAGATATTTGATGTCTTGGGATGCTCCAGAAGAGCAAAAGTTTCCTTCACGCCTTTATGTTGCGTGGAGAGGCGATTATTGGTGGGAATCAGAAGCGTACTCAAACTACCGTCTTGAAGATGTCTTGGGAGAAGTTCCAAGAGTCGTTTCAATGACAAATACTTTCCGAAAGTATTCGTCACATGAAGGAGGTGGAGTTTATCAAATTGGAGCAAAACAATATGGCGTGTGTCATGATATGAGGCAAAATTTACGGAGTTATCCGGTTTTCGTCCCCACTGGTGGATAATGAAGAGATAATGGCGTGAATGTTTTTAAGAGGTTTGAAGCAGGAGATATGTCAACATCTTATTTCTCATAAACTGTGTTTGTATTCAGATGTTGTAAATAGGGCTCAATTGGTGGAGCGCGATAACGAGTCAATGCAACCAGAAGAGAGCAGCCGGCAAAATGATAATACTAGTGAGAGCAGTCATCGAAGTGGTGACAACAAGCGTGGAGGGAATCAACATGCCAGAAATGGTAACCACTTCGGTGGTAATCAGGGCCAAAACAATAGGAATGAACATTTCAAGAAGAGGAGATTCAACAAGATTGTAAGACTGCATGGTATGCCAATATCCATAGTTTTTGATCGAGACCCAAGATTCACTTCACGATTTTGGGTTAGTTTGCAGAAAGCTATGGGCACAGATTTGCGATTTAGCTCGGCATATCATCCTCAAACGGACGGACAGTCGGAGAGGACTATTCAAACTCTTGAAGATCTATTAAGACTCTGTGTTCTTGATTTCAAATGAGTTGGGACAAGTTCTTACCATTGGTGGAGTTTCCTACAACAACAGTTATCAAGCAAGTATTGGCATGGCTCCATTCGAAGCGTTGTATGGAAGAAAGTGTCGATTCTCGGTATCTTTGGGATGAGGTGGGTGAAGCAACGTTGTTGGGACCGGAGTTGGTACGTATGACTACGGAAAAGATTCAAACGATCCGACAACATATAAAAACCTCACAAGATCGACAAAAGAGTTATGTTGATCTTCATCGAAAGGACGTGGAATTCGATATAGGAGATCATGTGTTGTTACGTGTTGCTCCATGGAAAGGAGTTACGAGATTTGGAAAGAGGGGAAAACTCAATCCTCGATTCATCGGCCCATTTTTAATCCTTGATCGAGTAGAAACTGTGGCTTATAGACTCGCTTTACCGCCAAGTATGTCTCGTGTTCATAACATTTTTCATATATCCATGTTACGTAAATATGTGAAAGATCCGAACCACATTATTGAGTTGGAACCGGACAAAATAGCGGAAGATTTGACGTATAAAGAGGTTCCTGTTCAAATCTTGGATAAGTAGGAACATATTCTACGCTCCAAGGTTATACCTCAAGTCAAAGTTTTGTGGAGAAACCACGATGTTGAGGAAATGACTTGGGATTTTGAATCTGAAATGAAATCAAGGTATCCTTACCTCTTCGACATAACAGGTACGTACCCTAATTTCGAGGGCGAAATTTCATAAGAAGGGGAGGTTTTAAGACCCCAACTTTTATAATAAAGATGAATTTTCTATAAATATCATTTTTAATATTATGGAGTAAATTTAATATAATGTTATAGTTGTGGGTAATATTTATAAATTTTACAAAGTACGCAAGTTGTTATATAATATTCGATTTAATTGGGAATATTCGTTTTAACAGGAATATTAGATAACAAAGACAATCATTGGTGGACCCCACAACGGAATTATTGTCGGGTCGAGAAAGCGACAAAATACTTTTTATGAAAATAATAAATGGAAGTTTTACTAGTTAAGCTGTTGAAACACCCGGTGTTAAAAATAAAGAATCTGGCGTGGTTGCATAGTAACACACGGTATTGATTATGAATGCTTACGTGAGAAGTCACCTTCGGTTTTGTTCAATTATTACTATAGTAGTAATTGTTGTGAATTTTGGTGTATTTTTATGGACCCCCATTTACCCATTTTTTAAAAAAACTACTAGGTGGAAAGTTATCTCAATTATATATATATATATATATATATATATATATATATATATATATATATATATATATATATATATATATATAAGTGGGTGTGTGTTAGTCAATTTGTGTGGGGGGGGGAATTAGCATTTGTCGGGAGAGAAGTGGTTTTATGTGGTGGATGGTTACATAATGTATGATTTTTTTTATATATATATATATATATATATATATATATATATATATATATATAACATGTGGGTGGGATTATATATATTTATATATATATAAATTGATAGATTGCAAGGAATCTTGAAATTGAGGTTTGCCTATTAATCTGTGACCATCCAGTTCATGTTTCGTCCGTGAGAAGGAAAGAAAAATTTGTCAGAAGAATTGAATTATTGAGTACTATGATTGTTATTATATTATTATATATTATATTTTATTTAAAAAATTTTGCTTTAAATATGGACTGTCAGATTAAAGTAAATCGATCTGGACCGTTCAGGAGTTAGTTACTATGCAATCCATTTTTCTATAAATAGAAGATCATTCCTTCATTATTTCTTACGAATTCACTGAAACTCTAGAGAGAGAAAGTATAGAGAGAAATAAGAAAAGTATTCGCTACTTCCCTACTCTTATATTAGGTTTTTTTACGGTAAGGGATATTATTTCTTTTGTATTCATGAAGAGAACTTACATTATTCTATTCTTTATTATTCTCATTTGGAATAACCAGATATCAATGGACTACCCTATACTTGGTGACATTCTTCTATGATTACATCTTTATTATTTTACATTGGAATATCTGTTTTGTGCGTTCTTGTGGGACCGGTTCCATCTTTATTATTATTACATTTGGAATATCACATGCATGTATTTTACTATTTGGACTGGTTCCGTCTTTATTATTATCGTTGGAACATCCTGTTAAGTAATGCAATTTCACCTAACTTTGGTTCCGTTACTTATTATTATTCGTTGGAATAACTTTGCATCATGCAAGTACCGCATACATGGTGATTTCTTTTGTTATTCCATTCTTGATTATACTCGGTTGGTTAAAACTTTGACTTTATACTCCATGAAATTAGTGGAATATCCTTGATATTTAAGGCTTCATCGTAATCTTTTCATGAAATTATTCTTCTGAGCATTCTTGAATTTTACTCTACAAAGCATGCACTACAAAAAAATTGGCCTTTAGCAACGATTTTTCGGGCAACGACTTTATAAATCGTTGCTAAAAGTATATGTTTAGCAACAAAATTTGTCATTCGTTGCAGATTGTGTCAGGCTTTCACTTTTTGCAACAAAATTCATAAATCGTTGCAAAATTTCGTTGCTAATTCATTGGCGGGAAAAAATTTCGTTAAAAATTTGTTGCAAAATTTTCGGCCACTTGATTTCCCGTCATCGTGATCAACAAAAGTTTTTTTGTTGCTAAAAATGGGGCTTTAGCAACGATTTTTTAGGCAACGACTTCATAAGTCATTGCTAAAAGTGTATGTTTAGCAACGAAACTTGTCCTTCGTTGCAAATTGTGTCAGACTCTCACTTTTTGCAACAAAATTCATAAGTCGTTGCAAAATTTGGAAACAAAATTTGTTAGAAATTCATTGCAAAATTTCTAACCACTAGATTTCTCTTCATCGTGGGCAACGAAAGTTTTTTTGTTGCTATATTTCGTTGCCTAATATGGACCACATTCATTGGCAACAATTTTTATTTTCGTTGCATATTTTATACAACGTTTTGCAATGACTATTAAAATGTTGCCTTAAATTAAGAAAATCCCAATAAACATGTTTTTGTAAGACCATATTCGGTATTCGGAGAATTGTCAAAAAATATTCGTATTTAGTATTTAAAAATTATGTCCAAATGCAGAACCTATTGGTTTCCATTTTTTATTCGAATAAACAAATTATTCAAATATCCGAATTTGAATGTCAATCAACTAATAAACAATTTATTCAATTTATTTAGAAAAAATAAAAATAAAAAAATATTGACCAATTACTCTCAAATCACAACCATACATATTTCACTTAATAAAAAAGAGATGCACCACAAATGGTCATTATTTTTAATTTCTGTCCGAAAAAACAGACGGAATGCTGACTGTGCATATTTTTGGTGACGTGGAGATGGGCTTTCAGGCTTAAAAATTTCCTTAAAGAAAATGTTGCTAATGAGTGTTGAACTCGCGACCTCTTTAAACTAGAAACCTTATATTCTAACAAAAGCCACTGGACCAATTACCAATCATGCTAGAATTTATGTAACACTAATATTTAAACCATCAAAAATATATTTGCGAGTTGCAGCCGTAATTATTCTATAAACTCTTTTTTTTTCGTTTTTGTTTTGGATAAAATTCTTGGACTCATTTAGTCATATTTCTACAATTGGAAAATTCAATAATGATTTAATAGTAGTAAGCAACTTATATATATATGTTTGAAGTAAAATACAATATTGGATAAGATTAATAGTATTATGTATAAACTGGAGCACGTTGTGTAGTTATTATATTATATTTTCTTTTTGTAAATTATTGTTTTATTATATCTAGAATTAATATACTATATATATACGTAAAAGTATTATACTCTCTTAATTCCATTTGAAATTAATTTGTAAAATTTTAAAATTTGAATTTTGATGAATTTGATTTACTTTTCTGAAATAATTATTTTGTATTGAGTAACACTTTTTAAATAATTTATAATATTAAAATATTTCATTAAATAAAATCAAATAGTTACATAAAATTTAAAATTTCATAACTTGACTACAAAACAAATTAAATAAAACTCTATTTGTAAGATAAAGGAGGTATAAATAAATTAAATGTTTAAAGTTCATTCACCGATATTTTAATAAAGTTGCATGTAGATATAATTATTAATATAATTCATAAGGTTAAAATGAAAAATTCATTTAATTACTCGGATAATTAAAATAATAATAATAATTAAAATTTTAAATAATAATTATTATTGTAATAATCTGATGACCAAAAAGGGGATAATACAATCGTATTATCACAATAATAATAATAATAATTAAAATTTAAAATAATAATAATAATAATAATAATAATAATTATTATTATTATTATTATTGTAATAATTATTGTCATAATAATTATATAACGAAGCATTCCAACAGATTTTGACATCGCTAAGAAGCATTCCATGATGGACGAGAGGAATATTAAAATAAAATATATTTAATGTCATCAAATTTTTATTTTCTGTTTTTACTTTTGATAGATTGTCATGTCTAATGTGGAATGTGGTTAAATAAGTTTACTTGTATTAATTTATTATTATTTCGGACAATTTTATTTTATAATTAGTTCGTTATTTTATTTTAATTATTATTATTATTGTAATAATACGTTGTATTATCCCTTTTTTGGTCACTGTATTATTACAATAATTATTATTATTTAAAATTTTAATTTTAATTTTAATTATTATTATTATTTTAATTATTTAAAATTTATTATTATTATTACAATAATAATTATTACAATTATTATTATTATTACAATTCCTAGTACGGTGGCCAAAAAGTTTATTATTTCATCTTCACATGCATAGAAACGATGCTAGGTTGTTTAAATATTAGTCTTACATAAATTTTAGCATGATAGATAGTTGGTCCAATGACTTTTGTTGGAATATAAGGTTACTAGTTTGGAGAGGTCACGAGTTCAACACTCGTTAGCAATATTTTGTTTAAGGAAATTTTTATGCAACAATATACACAGTCAGCATTCCGTTCGTTTTTTTGGACGAAAATTAAAAATAATGACCATTTTATAATTTTTGAGAGTACAATTATTCGATTGTAATAAAAAAAGTTTGATAATCACAATAAAAAATCGGACTCTAAGATAAAGTTGACAAAAAAGTGTATTATCCCAATATTTGTAATTTAATGTGTAAATATTGTATGTAATGCGATAGTATTGTAATGTGTATAAATATTTGTAATTTAAAATAGAGCATTTAGTAATTAAATAAGTTCTTAAATTCAACATTTACATTGAATATGTGATTATTTTTATTTTAAAAAATATTTTATTAAAACATTAATAATATGCTTATAGAGAGTTTCAATTATAATATATTGTGTAACTCTTCAAAAGTCTACAGAATGAAAATTTTAATTAATTTAACGATATTTTAAACATGAACAAATGAAATGTTACATAAGATTAAAACTAAATTGTATGTATTTAATAAGGTTATATATATATATATATATATATATATATATATATATATATATATAAAGTTATTGAATACAAATTTCAAATAGAATCTGAATTCTAATGTAAGACCCCAAATTATTAATAAATGAAATTTAATTTCCTCTAATTATCATTTTGAAATTGTAAGGGTTGATTTGATTAATGTGGTTAGTTATGGATAAAATGCATAAATATTTCAAATAAGCAAGTGGTTATAAAATACTCATTGTTTTGAGAATATTCGTTTGGTCGTGGA
Organism: Panax ginseng; assembly: GCA_020205605.1. Classification (NCBI taxonomy): domain Eukaryota; kingdom Viridiplantae; phylum Streptophyta; class Magnoliopsida; order Apiales; family Araliaceae; genus Panax; species Panax ginseng. Next base: position 19,099,543 of record CM035150.1, read on the forward strand.
ATATTCTTCTTTGTTGGGAATATTAAATGCGATGGCGCGACCTTGTGTGGCCCCATAACGGAAAGTAATTGGATGAAGAAAAGCGACAAGTATAAGTTGTTATAAATAATGGTAGCAGGTTATTACAATTAATCTTTGTTGGAATACCCTTTGGTTAAAACACGAGAATACGCGTTGTTACAAGAGACTTTGCAGTATTGCACCAATTATTGATTCTTACGTAAGAAGGCACTACTCAATAATTATTACGATAATTCTTATTCAATTATTTTATTTTATTGATTCAATAATTCTTTGCGTTGTTTTTTTTATATTACCGTTATTTCAATAATTGTCACTACACGGTAGATTTTCATTATCGAGACAATAATTCATATTATCTGAATAATATTATTAGATAACATTATTGGCAATGTCTAGAAAGTTACATCTAATGAGAGGTTTGGTCACCTAATTGCGCCAAGAAGGAGAAATCTTTATTGGAAAGCCCCTCTTTCCAGGAAGCACCGGTTGTCAAGATTGTGATTCTATAATATTATTTGTGAATAATTAATTATTGATTTATATGATGAGAAAATATATTGATTTTATGTGGATATAGATGGAGAAAATTTTAAAGTGACAATTGTTAAAATTGATATTTTATCTTTTTCGATAAAATAATATTTTATTATATTATTATAATATAATAATGGGAATATTTTTACAATGAATGTGGGATATATGAGTATATGAGGATGAGGAGTATTTTTATTGCAAAAGTTGTTTAAAACATGTTAAACATGTCCGTGGACCCGTTTCTTGACTGAAATTTGATTATAACTTGTAAAATCGCCCGTTTGTGGATTTCGGTCAATTTTTGTTTGGAATTTGGAAACATTTTCTTCTGTAAAGTTGTAGAGAATTGAATTTTCTATAAAAAATCGCGAGATTCGAATTTTCTGATAAAATGGCTATTTATTATGAATTATTGAAGTTCTGAAATAATTATTTTTTAAAAGTTTTAAATTTGTTTTAAAAGAAAAACGTTTTTGTGGTTGGTTGGTGGGCACATGTGTTGCAAAATATGCTGAAATCAGAATTTCCAAGTTTGCGTATGATTTATATAAATTTATTAATATTTTATTAAATTTTCTGCTTTGGTGTTCTAAGCATTTTCCTATAAATAGGATGCTTAGGTTAGAATTGAAAATCACACGAAACTGATTTTCTCTCTTTCTCTCTATATATTGAGCGTATTCTTGTGAGTATTTTAATACTTTGAGTGTTGCTATCTGATTGTAAGTTCAAGTCATAGCTTATATCCAGGTATTTCAACTAGAAATCTTTGTCTTTACAAGGTAAGGGATGTTATTTTATTCGAAAATGATATTATTTCTTCAATATCATTATGCCGAAATATTGGTTGGAAATTTTTATCAAATTTGGAAATTTTTATCAAATTTGGAACTTTTTTCATGTCGGGGTTACTATTCATGAGTTACTATTCACGAGTTACTATTCATAAGTTACTATTCATGAAGCATGATGATATTTTTTGTGAAATTTCTATCTTTTAGTGTCGGAATTACTATTCACGTATACGGCACTATTCACGTATACGGCACTATTCACGAATACGACACTATTCATAGAAAAATTAAATTTTCTTTTCTGTGTCCAAGATTGTCTGTTATAATTCCTATCTTTGATTGGATCTATGTTTTGGTCTTCATTATTGAATTTTACTCCACTCTGGTTATTTATGAAGTATTTTTGAACTTGGATTATTTAAAGTACAAATCCTTAATACTTATCCTTAATACTTGTTCTTTTGTTTCACTAGATTCATTTTCTTTAAAATATTTTTCATCATCCTCAGTCCTAAGTGATGATATTACTGAATATCTTTGGCCTGTAGTGCAAAGATGAATGATTTCATAATGAATATCTTTGGCCCGTAGTGCAAAAGATGAACAAGTGTTGAGATGAACATGACCGATCGATTAATATCTTGGGTCCGTAGTGCAAAAAGATGAGCAGTGTTTAGATGAACATGACCAGTGATGAATATCTTTGGCACTGTAGTGAAAATATGAATATTTGATTCGGATATATATTGATTGATGTTCTGAGGATAAAATATCGACGATGAACTTTTAAATTCATATATAGAAGATAGTAGTTTGCATTCTCTACTTAACTCTTCTAATGAATTATTATTTTCATTGCGAAGATTGATTTAAAACCGGTTGTCTATTGTATTCTATTAGATTTTTCCTGTTGAGGACTAACGATAATTTGTTCTATATTATCTTAGTCATAATGTTCTTTCTTGGGCTAGTTGAGCTCACCTTTTCCTTGTTGTTCCATTTTTCTTCTCGGGAGGCGAGAATGTAGCGAGTACTAGTGATGGGTGTGGAATGATGGTTCTAGAAGTTGTTCTAGTAGTCCCTCACTATTACGTAAAATAGTGTATTAATAATTATAATGAGGACTTATTTGAGTGTGGATATTGTCTAGATGACAATATTTGTATTTAAACTCACAGTTTTTATGTTGTATTAATAAAGTTGTAGTTGTTTCTGTACCATGTATTTGGCGACTCAGAATGGGTGATGTATACCTGTTTTGGGGGCGTCACATCTAATATATTTAAAGTTTTTTGTTTTCATTGGTATTTTTGTTTGTGCATCATAGATTCATTTGTAATATCTTATCAAATTCATAAACTTACAATAACTTCTCAAATTCGCAAAGTTGCTTTAAATAAACTATAATGAAGAGATTTTATATCTAGTTGTTTTATTATATCAATAATTGGTGGTTATCGAGAGCATAAGTTAAAAAGCTACGAAGAGCTCTCGAGGGAAGTGTATACAAGTATTAAGCTATATTTATTTATGTCTGAATGAGTTTGAATTTGACCGAATAAGTCATTTCAGACTATTTGTTTTATATTTTTTTAAACTCTAAATGTGTCTAAATGATTCAGACAAAAAATTGTGGCTAAATTAATAAGTAGTGCTAAATGATGTTTTTACTTGCATTTTTCTCAGCCAAATTTTGTTATGTACAAATTGCGTTTGATTTTTCTTTAATAAATTAGTAACCAATTTAATGAAAGTTGTTATAATGTTTTGTTTTAATTTTATGGACCGATAAAATGTTAATAATATTTTTTTGTTTTTTTTTTCTAAAATTATATTACTAATAACATACTTCATTAAGAAACTGTTCAAAAGGTTTATATATTTGTTTGAGTCATAATTGAATTCTACTTGTTTGTTTTATTATTTATTTAAGTATATGCATATGTGTGCTCACTACAAGAAATTGGGGCTCTTCATGAAGGAAATTTTGTGAGTGAATTATTTCCTTCTCAAATAAGTTTTTTTGTGAGAGGACTAAATGAAGAAATTTTTTATTTATGAAATAAATTTTATTCACAATATGTAATTAGTGACAATTATTTTGTTAGGAAAAATTCTTCATTACTTTGCTTGAAGTAAACCTTAGAGAATCAATGATATATTTTCACAAAAATATTTCTAATTTTAAAGATATATATTAAATTAATATAAAATAATTTTTAAAATTTTAAGTATATATTCTATTAAAGGTACATGTTAATCATTTTAATTACATTAACTAAAGTTTAAAATTATAAACTATATTTGGTATACATATATACATAAATATTCGATTTTAGGTTATATTCGATTCTTCGCTTTCAAGATTATTCGGTTTCGGTTTTGGTTTTAAAAAACAGATAATTCGGTTACCCGAACAACCGAACTTTAATACTTAAAAAAATAATAATTGTATAATATTATCTAATATCTACCATACTACCACTACGAGTATTCAGTATGTTACATCATTTTGACCTAGTCGCTCCAAGATCTCAAATCAATTCCTCAGCCTCTTCTTGCCTCTCGAGTCTCGACTGTGAAGTGTGAACTGTCGATTGTCTATCTCACATCCTCTCCGGCCTCCGCCTCTCTCCGTCTCAATATTCGCTCCGGCCTTTGCCTTTCGACTCTCCGTTTATGTGTCGCTCGTCTCACCTTTCTTAATCAATTTATCTCGACTCTCCCTAGTCCCACTCCAGGTAAATTTTCGTGCACTAATCACTATCAAGATTCAAGTGCATGACTGCATGTTGTTTTGATTAGTAATTTAGACTATATTAAAAATGTTGGGGACTTTGGGATTTGTATTCTTTGACTATCATTATAATTATCAAATTTTGGGGGACTTTTGGAATTGTTATGGCCTATGGGCTTGATGCTTGATGATTGTTCTTCTATGGTGAATTGTAAACAGTTTGAGTTGCATATTTTTTAAAGGTGTGAGCTGGTATATTAGGACTTACTGTTTATTTGATATTGTTATTGTGTTGGGATGTGATTTGTTCTCCCTTTCCTTTCCTTTCCTTTATTTTTCCTTTTGGCTTTAAATTACTTGAATTTTGAAAATTTTGTACAAGTAAAATATTCAATTCTTATGGGACAAAAATTTGCTTGGTCAAAATGAGAAATGGATTCTAGCAGAATGAACGATATAGAAAAGCTAACATGGCTAATATAAGAATTTAATCTAAATATGACTTGATTTTCTAACTGTTGATCATAGCTAAGACTTTCACTACTGCCAGGATGCCGATGGGCGATGGTTGCAAAAAACTCTGTTTTGGGCGACTATTGAAGTTGAAATGGAAAGGGTTATAACTTTTAAATCTGGTCTCATATGCTATATAAAACATATTTAAAATTTGTTCTAATTTGGTATATGAGCTAGAAGTAATAAGTGTCGTATAATAAACATGTTAGAAAGCGAAAAATTGTGAAGCATCTGACCATAAAATGAAAATTCAGGGTTAGCTAAGATGTTGAGAAAAATTCGGGCTTTTGGTATGCTATAGTATAATTGAATAAGCTTTCCATAGACTCGAAGCGGACTAATTCGACTTGAACAACGAAGTTATACAGATTCAATGCAGTGGCGTTAAATCTGTCTAACAAATTCGGAGTAGTCCCCTTGCACGAATTTTTTGGAATTATGTGTTTTGAATTTGGAAATGGTCAAAGAATGAAAGTTGTAGCTTCGGAAGTTAGCTTCGCATGGGCTCAAGAATCGCTCAAAAATGTTTTGAAACAAAAAAGTTACGACTGTTTGAGCAAGAGAGGGTACAGTTGGAAAAAAATTGAAAACTGTTTCGATATGGCAGTTTTAGCCCTCTGTTTAACCTGTCTAAGATGCCCAAATTAGAAGAGTTATATTTTTAAAAATACTATGATATACCCTTTATAAGATGCTAAATTTTGGTTTCCAATGGACTTGTGATTTGCAAACTAGAAAATGGAAAAGGAGGCCAGAGAGCAATATGGTTTGGTCATTATTGGTGGCTTGTTTTGTTTTAGTCCTTTGAAATGCATTTTGAACACGAATGCAATAAATTAAATTGAAGTTCTTTGGGATTTAGTAAGGATACAAGTAAGGATATAAAGTGCATATAACATGCTAAAAGTTATGGCGAGTTGAATGGACACATGAGGAAAGTAAATTATTTAGAGTGAGAGGTAAGGGTTGCAAACCATGGGGCGACATCAATGACCCACAACACACTATTTTGGCAAATGTGGGCAGCCAATTTGAGTTAGAAATATAATGTGAGGATTAAGGTGTATCAAAGTAGGAACTAAAAGAAAGGGTTGCTACCCTGGCGGTAAAGCAATTTATAACCAAAGAACGACGAAGAAAATAGATGCTACAATGAAAGAAATACCAAAGAATAAGAAGCATCAACTAATTTCACATAACAAAGAAAGAAAGACCACTTGTGGTTCTATTTTTAGCATAAGTAAAGGGAAACATATAACATTAGAAAGCTGCTATGGCGAGTTTGGGGCAAACTTCAATTTAAATTAAAAATGCAATTGGAGCGAATTAGTGAGCAAAGGAGAGGCAAAGATTCTTTGCACATTTACAAAGAAGAAGTGGTTAGTTAACTGCTAATGCAAATTGTAAAGCCCCACTAAAATTAATATAATTCCACACTCGATTGTATCATTTTTTAAATGGATTCTTGTGTAAATATCTAATTCATGTTTATAAAAAATAAAGTAGACCTTATATTCCCTTAGATGTTTGGATTTTACTTCAAAAGGTTTGTCTGTTTGGGAACTTGCTACTACTTATCTGTTTCATGTATTTAACATATTGGTTATCATGACTCTCCCTCACCTTCTATGTTTGTTCTTTGTGTCACATAAAAGTTTACTCCCTCATTTTCGTGTGGAAAGGTGTTAGCCATTTGGTTCAAACCATTGGACCTGGGTTCAAATTTAGAGGAAACAACATAACAAGGTATAATTTCATTTGCATATTAATTTTTGGTAAACTCTTATATCGATGCTTATGTAACAAATTTGAAAAGAAGCAAGTAATGTGACTTTTCAGTAAACTAAGATATTTGGTGGTTAATTTAACATAATTATGCAACCAAATGGTGATGACTAATATGCACACTATAATGAAAAAGAAAATAACAGAACACTTTTAGATATCTTGAACCTGTTCATATTTCCATTTATATTATGCAGTCTTGTTTCTGCTATTGATGATAGAGGAATAAAGTTTGGGAAGGCCATGTTCCACAATCTCACGGGAGTAAAAAAGCCAATGGTAGATAAAGATAATATTCTTCACTGGCCTGTTCTTCTTCTATATGCAGAGGTTATGTCCAGTGATTTTATTGAGGTCTTCTGTGAGACTAACATGCTTTCAACTCATCTTTACATGATATCCTTTTCTTTCAAAGTTGAAGTTTTTGTAGATCCATATACAGTTATGTGCTTGTAGAATTAAAAAAATGCTATAATTTTATTTATTACTGATAAAACTTATCTGCTATCCTTAGTCTCCAAACATGTTTTCTGAAGGTAGTCCTCCACTTCCATGGGATAAAGAAAATGCTTACACCCGTAAAGTTGTTGAGCTGTACTATGAGGTGTGCAGATGTTTCATGTTTCTACTTTAATTTTTATGAGCTGGTGTTGCTTAGTTATTTTCGTAAAAAGGAGATATAGTTATAGTTCCTGATAATGTGCTTCAAAAGAAAAAGACAACTTGCCCTTATCACTTAAAAATTCCCAAGTTATCAATAAATATGTATTTCCAATGTCTGCTGTAAAATGTTGAATTCTAGGTAAATAAATCTATGATGTTTGTGATTATAGCTAGAATCTTTGAGGCATATACTGTATGGAAATTTGTCGTCTCAAGAAAAGTTTTTTCACATTGACTAATATCCTCAACTTTTTCATAATTGTTGTCCTTTCTATATAGAAATCTAAACATTGTTATTCAAGATTGTGTGATGGTATTTAAGATTGTGTGATGCTTGTGGTTGTTGAATGTGACTGAATTCTGACTTGAGGTCAACATATAATAATAATCTACAAGTCTTGTAACAGAAAATATGTTTACCACTATGCTTACTGAAATTAATTCATGAAATGACCGATTAAGATTCCAATTTTTTCTTGTAACAGAGCAATCATATAGTCGCACTGAAAGTTCGTTTTTTATTTGGATTTATAGCAAATGATATTGTGATTGCCTATTCGTCTTTTTCTGCTTATAAGCAATATGGTGTACATTAGTACCACGTAGCAAGTAGCAACTCTATTGTCTTTGTGTATTGATTTTGGCACTAAGTGCCTCTGGTGACCTATTTGCTTCATTTTCCTGACTTGCTATTATTTTTAAATATGTGCAGGAAGACTATTTCTACGACTTGTCTTACAATACTGGGTATCAAATTTTCGTGCTACATTTACAGATGACAAAGGACGAAATTATGAAGTGTACTCTCTCTAAATATGTAGATATATACTTTGATTGAAGAACTGTGGTAGCTTTAGATGGTTAATTATAAAGATAATAAATGATTATGTAATGGATGATTTTATTAAGTTAATAATATTTTAATTTTTTTTATTTTTGCTATTATTTGCTATGGGGACATTGATCCAGCCAGGTACACAAAAAGAATGTCAAATTTTGATTTGACAACAATATAATTCGTTATCAAAGCATTGAACAAGTTTTAATATAGCAACAATTATTTATACATTTAGCAAAAAAATTTCGTTGCTAATGACATTAAAAATATAATATTTGGCAACGAAAAATTAACCTAATAACAACGGAGAGGATATTATTGCTAATACTAAAATAAAAGGAAACATTTTTTATCGTTGCAAATCATATCAGCTTTCGTTGCACATGTAAAGAAACGGAAACATATAATGTCGTTGCTAATCGACGACTTTCGTTGCTATTGAAAAATAACCAGCAACAAACATTTTTGTAGCTGATTCAGGATAATGGCATTGCCAAATAATATAATCAGCAACGAAAATCGTTGCTAAAAAGATTAGGCAACAAATTTCATAATTTACTGCAACGAAAAATGTCGTTGCAAAATGGTGTCAATTGCAACGAAAATGCATGGTCGTTGCAAAAAAAAAGTTCATTTTGCTGCCAATTAGCAGGCTTTTGCAACAAAATGGGGTTTTTAACAACGAAATTTTAATTATTCTGCAACAATACATTTTGTTGCTAAAGGATCGATGTCTCTGTACGAAAGCCAAATTTCTTTGCAAAAGTATTACTTTTGGCGGCGAAAAATACGTTCATTCATGGAACAATTAGCAACGCTCATCACAAGAACGAAAAGACCTTAACGACGAAGAAAGTCGTTTCCAAAACCCTTTTACAACAAAATTTGGCACCTTTAGCAACGAAAATCGGTTGTTGCTGAAGCCCCATTTTTTTGTAGTGGTAGTATCATGTTGACAATTTCGACGTTATTAGTTCCTGGATAAATTAATTCTTGAACTTGTTTTTATTGAATTCTTATATCATTGTCATCATCCTCATGTTTATATGTTGTTGAAAGTCATCTGTGGCCTGTAGTGCATAGATGGACTTGGTATGATTATGACCAGAGGTTATTCGGTGTAATCATGACCGTAATGTTAGAAATGATGTGGTAAAAGTCCTCATTGGCTCGTAGTTCATTGATGGACAGTTGTTGGCATGATCATGACCATTAAAGAATACACAAATATTCTTGGCCCATAGTGCATGGATAATTGTGGTCGTGATACTAAAGAATATCCTTGGTCGTAGTGCGAGGGGTGATTCGATGATGTGGATTATTTATTGTCGAGTCCCGTGATAAAAGTGATGAAAACCTTTTAAATCATAAAAGATAGTAGATTTTATTCTCTACTTGACTCTTTTAATGGATTACTTGTTCGATGTAGTTAAACTTGATGTTGTTATATTTTATCGGTTTAACAACATGTTGAAAGGCTAACGATAATTTATTCTCGCATTATCTTAGTCATAATATTTCTTCTTTGGGCTAGTTGAGCTCACCCTTTCTTTCATTGTTCTCTTCAGAAATGAGAACATAGCGAGGACTAGTCGGGGAGCGGAGTGGCGGTCCCGAGGATAGCATTAGTAGTCCTCACTATTACGTGAAATAGTGTGTTAATAATTGTAATGAGGACTCCTTTTGAGTTTGTATAATCTCTAGTAGACAATAATTGTATTCAAACTCACAGTTATGTTTTGTCATATTGTACACGACAGTTGTATTAGTAAGTTGTATTTGAATTTTGTACCATGTATCTGATGACCCAAGATGGGTGATGTATACCTAATTTTGGGGGCGTCACACTTTACTTATGGCTTAATATAATAGTGATTGACTTTAGTGGTTTGGTTGCGTGAATTCGCATAACAGGTTGGTTAGGAATATGAAAGCTAACAACCTTACAAAAAGCTTGATGAGTAGCTAACCAATCGATTACTAAAATCACATCAAAGGCAAGTATTTTCAAAGAGATAAGATCAACATGTAACGTGAAAGTGTTGATTTGAATCAAACAAGATTTATAAACAGTGGGTGTAACAAAGGTTTCTCAGAACGAAGTTTCAACCGATAAGTCAAAGTCTAATTTCTCCAGAGTCAAATCTAAACGTTGAGCATAAGCAAGATAGATAAAAGAATGGGTAGAACCGGTATCTAATAAGGTATAAACTTCTCAAGAATTTATAATTAACTAACCCGTGCTAACTTCGTTCGGGTCATTCGCTTTTTGAGAAGTCACGAAAACGCTCTTCCTGAAACCACCGACTTTGTTTTGTCCGTATCCGCCTTTGGTACCACCGTCCCAGCTGGACTTGACTTTAGTGCATGACAAAATCGGGCTAGGTGACCTTCTTTTCCACAATTGTAACATGCTTTGGACTGATATGTCCCTCCCCTCCGCATTTGAAGCATATGACCGGCGGTCGTTCTCCTTCCTTAAAAGGTACTGGTGCTGTTGTCTTTCCATCATTATTGAACCTTCTCTTCTTGAAATTTCCACTTCTATTATCTTGGCCATGATTACCACCGAAGTGATTACCATTCTTGGCGTGATAATTTCCCCCACGATGGCTATCATTGTTCCGATGGTCGTTGCCACCGTGTGATTATTATTATCGTGTTGTTGGTCGTTGCCTTTTGGTTGTCTTTGAATCATTATCGCGCCCAATAATTGAGCCCTATTCACAACATCCGAATATAAACAAAGTTTGTGAGAAATGAGGTATTGATGTATATTGGGTTTCAAACCTATTAGAAACATTCGCGTCATTCGCCTCCTCATTATCGACTAAATGGGATGCAAACCGAGACAACTCGGCAAACTTAGCCTAGCTTCTTTGCGACCACGATCATATATTGTTTGCTCGACTTGATGAACTCCACCTCCTTCATGTGACGAATACTTTCGGAAAGTACTTGTCGTTGAACAATTCTTGTAACTTCTCCCAAGACATCTTGAAAAGGCCAGTCAGATGCGTTTTAAAGATTCCCACCGGTGATAGGTCGGCAGATAAACACACATACAGGATATTGATGTGAATAATAAATAATGGAACCAGTCCGCCAGTAAACGCACGCATACATGATATTCGATGACTAATAAACTAATCAAACCATTATTTGATTATTATAACCATTATTATTTATAAACTTACCAGATTAAACCCGATTACAAGCACGTGTCGATACTGAACCATTGCAATTCGATAAAGATTTGTCTTATGAATAAGTTCATATCGGATAAGATAGTCGACGGTGAAAGAACAAGTGCTCGTAAATAAAGTGATACCTTTTTGAAGGTGATATGGAGAAACCACAATGTCGAAGAGGCAACGTGGGAACTCGAAATTGAAATGATGAAAAGTTACCTTGAGTTATTTTTTTAATCTATGTCTTCGATTCTAGGGACAAAATCTTTGTAAGTAGGGAAGAATGTGACGATTTGATTGTTTGAATTGTGATTCTGAGGACAGAATCCTTTTAAAGAGGGAATGATGTAACATTCCAGAATTTTAAATGTAATTTTAAATATTATTGTGTTATATAAATATTTAATGGATGTGATTATCGGTAAATGAATATTTGTTTTATTGATTTAATATTATTTGGAGAATTATTTGTTTAATAAATAATTGATGAATTAAGGAAATGATTATTATAGTGATATTTCAATTAAATGATATATTATTTGTATTGTGTTATGTGATTAAAGTATTTATTTAATTAATTATGATTTGAATTAATTAAGATAAATATGAAAGCTTGATTAAATATAGTGTGACACATAACTATATTATAAGGAGTTATTAAAATAAATTAAAGTAATTTATTTTAGTGTTTACCAAACAAGGCTTAATATATTAATCCTTTAATATTTTAAATGATTTTTCAAACAAGCCTTATGGCTTTTTGAGATTTCTAGCTAAATAAAATAAATAATTAAATAACATAAAATCAAATAATAAATATAATATATATATTTATTTTATATACGTTTATCCTAATAACTGATGTTACTTATTATACGTATTAAGTCTATTTAAGTTTTCTTTGTTATTATATTAGTACGTATATCAGTTTAGTTTTTCTTTTACGCATTCTATTTGCTAGCTTAGAGATTACAGAGGGTTGAGAGAATTGTGAGAAAACTTAAGCAACAATTTCAGTGTGTTTAACAAGGATTGCAAGCAACTTCAAGGTATTTTACACAACATTAGTATTAGATATATATTTATATGCATATACAGGTTTTACGGCAAAATTTGAATTCCATATTTTGAATTGTTGCTTTACAATGGATTACTTGTGGTTATGCGTGTTCATGATGATATAGATTATGTTTAAACAACAATTGTATGCTAAATTTCGGTTTGACAGTAGGAATTTTGACAGTATTTGGTTGTATATATATATTTTTCATATGTTCATGAAAAGTATCAATTCTAGTGGCCAATTTGTATGTTAAATTATAAATTAAAGATTTCATATGTTAGTTTAGTGAGATATGAGCATTATGTAATTTGAATGAGATGATTTGGCCAACTAGTGAGTTCACAATTATGATTTCTAGAACAATGTCAAGAAAAGTTGAGTTTTTGTGAAAAACATGAGTTTTGAGAAATTAAAATAGTTGTAGTTAGTGTTAAATTGTGCTAGTCGGTTGTAAATGTGAGCCATCATGTTTATGATATTGTTGTATTTATTCTACGTGTTAATATTACTGTCTATTGGGTGAAATTTATGTTTGTTGGGCTAAAGTCACCATCGCTCATAGCCTTTCTGCGTCGTCTATCTGAACAAAGTAGCAATTAATGTAAATTGCTAATGCTAAAAAAAATGGCGCAATGCTTACCGGTCCCCAAGTTTTGTAGATGTATGCAATTGCCATACCCCGGTTTGAGATATCGACTTCCGCTAATTTCGAGAATTGGGAAGTGTCATAGCATGATCTGAGATTTTGTTAACATGTTAAATATATGATGTTAAGGTTAACATAACATAGTGAGTTGTGGTTAGTATGATCAAAGTTGCAAAAATATTTATTAAATCGAAAATGCGTTATGTGATAACATAGATTATACAATGAACGATAGTGAAGTGTTATGATGATTAACACTTGGGAATTCTGAAATGTAAAGCATAACACAAGACTTATGTTAAAACAACAAGTTTAGCTAGTAATGCGTTTTATATTGAAACGTGAATATTAGTATGTCTAATGGATGTTATGGTTTTAATATTGTGTTTAGGTGAACGTGAGTTTAATTTTTAGCTTACGCTCGAGGCAATTTTCTAACTCCATACTTTCATTGAGTTAGTTTGTTACATTTATGTAATTCTTTTAACTCTATATTTTCGTTGAGTTAGTCCTATTATTATAAATACATGCTTTTGATTGAGCAAGATTTTTATATCAAATGTTATTGTTTCCAAAATTCATTTGAGCAAACTCTAACTCTAGTATTATTGGAAATTCTCAAGTTTATTGATTCATTCTAACTTGTTTACAGTTAAGCAAGTTTCTTAAAGTTTAGGAATTCATTTCTAAATATTATAAAACTTGAACCTAGCTCATTTTACTGTTCAAGCAAAGGTTAACTATTTTATTCATTCTATTGAATACTTATGCTTTATAGTTATTTCAAGCATGAGTTAGATGTATAGAATCAATTCATTTATGATTCTCAAATGTTCTAAGTTATGTTGTTATTAAACAACTGTTGTATTATCAAACATTGTGGATTCAACTAGTTCCCTAGTTGATGATCATTAAACTTCAATTACACTTGAAAGCTTATCCAAACCAAACTTTCTTTGGTGCGGACTTGTATTCTAAATACTGAGATGAACAACCATATGTTCAGGGGTTTACACTTAGCGTTGAAATGGTTGTGCATAATACATTGTACGAAGGATTGATCCCCTTGAGTACGTGGAGTCCTTATAGTCAAATGACTGTTAAAGTTAAAGTTGAAAGATTACTTATAACTGTGGACATGGTTCATGGTCACTTGACCCTCAGTAGTTTATTTAAGAATGTTAATAAAACAAATTATTCAGTTCTATTGAGCCTATGAGTTGGCAAATGTTGAAAAGTTAATAGAACATATCATTCAGTTCTATTTAGCCTATTATTTGGTAAATGTTGTAAAGTTAATAGAACATATCATTCAGTTCTATTGAGCCTATTATTTGGCAAATGTTGTAAAGATAATTATTCTTATCTCAAGTGAGCTTTGTTTGCTCACTCTTGCATATTTATACATTTATTGCAGCTATGAATGAGAAGGTAGATAAACCTACAACTAGCAAAGGAAAGGGAAAAATGTACAAGTGATGAAGACTTGTAATTTTGTTTTATCATTAATGATAGACTTTTAATAATGATGTGATGTAATAATTTTATTTTCACACTTGAATGATTGTATTAAAGGTTAGAGAACCTGGGAGATAATTTTTTATCTAAGTAATCCTGTATGGGCATGTTTTTATTATTCAATTTATTATAATTAGGTAGTTAATTATGAATGTTTTGATTACGTGAGCACAAAATCCTGAGGTAATGAAGTACAGGGATTTGGGGGTGTCATAACTTCCACCTATGAGAGATTCAACGTTCTGCTCAACTCTCTACGAGCATATGGAAAGATCTATCCAAACAAAGATCTGATCATAAAGTTCATGAGAGCCCTACCAAGCAGGTGGGATGCCAAAACCAGTGCTATAAGAGAGTCAAAGAATCTTCACGAGATGACAATTCAACAAATTTATATGGCAATCTCTCGACATACTTAATCGGAGTTGATTCAAAGTCAAACCCTATCAGAAGGAAGAAGGAATGATAAGGGTGTTGCTCTCAAGGGAACTGAAGGTGCATCAAAGGTCAACAATAAGATTGACTCTGATTATGATGAGGACGATGATGAAGACCTTGCTATGCTGGTAAAAAGACTAAGAAGGTTCATGCGTCAAGGTAAACCCAAAGAAGCCAAAGAAGGTCAAGAATTACATGAGACTGAGAGCAAATGAATGATCTATGCTACAACTGCAAGAAGCCTGACCACTTCATTGCCAACTGCAACAATCCTCTCAGAGAAGAACTAAAGAAGAAATCACATGCAAAGAAGGAATACAAAGGTAACAAAAGGCCTCAATAGAGAGACAAAGGCCTGGTAGCTGGAGGATCGTAGAGTGATTCAGACAATGACTCCAATCCTGACTCCGGAGATGATGAAGAACCACAAATGGCTAATATGTGCCTAATGGCCAAACATGCAAAGGAAAAACAAAATTCCAACATACATGATGTAAGTCTCGATGAGGTATTTGACTTCAACTCTCCTGATGTAGACATAAATGATTTAAGAACTACACTGCATAACATAACCACTGATTTACATCAATACATGAAGTGGTTTAGAGTTTTGTCTACTAGTCATTCACTTTTTCAAGAAGATAAGAAGAAAGTTCAAGAAGAGCTTGAAACATCCCTTCTAAGTACTAATCTTCTCTCCAAGCTTGAGGCTGAGAATGAGATCTTAAAACAGACAAATTGTAGCGTCCCCGAATCCGGGTCCCAAATCACCGCGGATCCAGTTCATTATCATTCTATAACTGTTTGCGAAAGATATAAACATAAGTTGTTTATACATTAAACTTTACACATATTTTCCCAAAATCGAGTAACCTTAACTTATACACAATTCATAACTATCTAACATACAACACATTTATCAAACTATACTATTACAAACTAGCCGCACATTTTATCCCAAGCTGAACTTGGCATTAACCTTTTCCTGTATCCGAACGCATTTGCATTATCTGCAATGTTTATCATGATATAGCAAGGGTGAGCATGAAAGTTGCCCAGCAAGTTTAAATACAATTTAAGGATATATCATGATTGAAGAGTATGAATAATAAGCTAGCTATAATTCATCAATATAATTGAGAACTAGCACGAACAAACTTTTGACTGAACAAGTTTTAAACATGAACAAACATTTCTGGACCAATCGGTAATGAAGGTGATCAGCCTTTCATACTTGACTTATACATGCAAGATGTACAGAGTACAATTTTCATGGCAATCAGCAATAATTAACCATAAGCTTGAATAAAACACTCTTAGTAGAGTTAAGTAAAAACAACTTGCCTGAACCGTTGATTACCGCAACGCAATTTATAATGCTTTATCCGAAGACCTAATATTAGCAATATAGATCTCTAATATTAGAATAATATCATCACAATATAAAACTATTATATTTATATACACAGAATAACCTAAACACATAACACATAAGCCTATCAGTCTATACAGCATATAAGACATAGCATAAAGTCAAACTATTTAAGTCTGAGTTGAAACCGACACAATTCTATCATCCCGACGGCCTAAGTGGATTTAATATCGAGTTTAAGTTCAATTAAACTCTTCCGAACACTTAACAATTATCATGATAATTTTCTTAGCAGAACAAAATAACTTTCAAAGACTTAAAATAATTTTCGGATAATTAATATCATTTATCAACATTTTTCAATCATTAAAACCGTATTTAAATGAATTAAATACCACATAATTCCTTAATCATTAATATTCATTTAATATAAAATATTAATGAAAATCATAACATAATATTATAATGTAATTATAATATCACAAAGTATTTTAATATCTTAAAATCGTAATTATATGATTTTTAAACAATCAAATCCATTATCCGATAATTAATATTAATATTAAAATATTAATATTTTCTTGTCAAAATATCAAAAGTTATATTTTATAACTTAAAATATTTTTATAACACTTAAATCATTTTTATATAATTTTTAAAACATTAATTCTATTTTTCCTTAATTTATTTAATATAATTATTAAATAAGTTAACTATCATTAATATTAATTAATTAATGAAATTTAGCCCAAAATATTAAAAGTCACTTAAAATAACTTAAAATATTTCTTTTTACCATAATATTATTTTTTCATGATTTTTCATGTATTAAAATCATTTTTAAATCATTTATTTAATATTATAATTAAATAAATTAAATACCATTTATATTCCAAAAATATTAAATATTTATGAAATATACTCTAAATAATTAAAAACTATTTTTCGTAATTTAAAATAATTTTTTAATTTATTAAGTATTTTAATAATTAAAATCTATTTTTTTCTATTTTTAATTAATTTCAAAAATCGAGAAAATAAATTAATTAGAAACCGTCGTCGCTAAAGCCTATATAGCGACACTTCTGTTCTGTCGTCTTAGGTGTTCTTGAGCTCAAGAAGAACATCGCTGCATTTTAAAGTTTAAGGGTCATGGTTCAATTCGGCTTTAATGCTCGGTGTAATTGAAGTTCAGGCTCGATCTATCTTTGATCGTGTAGTGTTTATGTAACACTACAACAAACAACCATTATTGTGGACTAACAATCAACACACAAAGAGATCGATCTCCCAAACTAATCTGTCGAGACATACCGGGTTTCCGTAAACCCAGCGGTTTGAGTACCAACTTTTAAAGCTTGATTTCCTTTACGTTCGGTCATACAATGGTTGGGTTTATGGTCCTAACATGTAGTCATCATGTCCATGAACAAATATATAACATTATTTCAGTCCACGAACATCACAATCTCCAGATTAATCTTGGTCAAATGTTGTCAGAAAACTCGTTCTTACTTTTCTGGAATTTCCAGAAAACATGTAAAATTACCCGATGGTCTACTTTGACCATCTTTTACATCCGTTCTATTTGTTATTTAAAGGGTACAATGCCAGGGATCCAGAGTCCTTATTACAGGCTACAAGTATGATACAACAAAAACCTCATAACATTAAAAACATAACAGATCAAGAAGGTTAAACTTCTTGTCAGACGGATATTTTTAATTTCTGGGTTGCCCAGATTTTCGACCGATCAACCTTGGTCAACGGACTTTGACCGATCATAACTTGCAATCTAAACTTCAAACAACTATAAATCCACTTCCAGATTAAAGACCACATATCCAACTATAGATCTAACACATAAAACATTATAAATCATGAACATAATAAGATCTACGGCCTCCGACATTACTTGTCAGACCATGTTTCAAAAAATTTCTAGATTCCTAAAAATGCTTGATTCGTGCATCTAAGTGTTATAGATCCATGATCTATCAATCCAGATCACTTATAGACACCATATTACATATATCTAACCAATCAATTGTAACATTTAACAACAAATCATGAGATTTCAAATTTTAGGGTTCATATACCTTTTGAGTTTTGATTCTGATTTTTGATCTTTGAGGATATGTTCTTGGTTGCTAAGAAATGATTCTAACCTTGTTTATCACCCCCTTCTCACTCAAAAACCCAAAATATAGAGAGAGAGTGGCTTGGACAAAATGAAAATAAAGTGAGACTTTTCTCTTTCTTAATCTATTTATATTATGTAATTATGCAATGTATGTGGATGGCTAGATGGCTGATATGGCTGGATAATAGGCACATGTAATAGCCTTAGTTGGTCAACAACTCATACTAGGGCAATTCTTACAAGTAACCTTCAATTATACAACAAAGGGTAAAATAGTCATTTCCATGCAATTTTAATGGCATTTTGGACTTTTAATCAAACCCTTAGGGTTTAGGGTTTGTTAGGGCTTAGGGTTTGGAGCATTTAGAATTTAGGGTTTAAAACCCTTAGGGTTTACAAAATTAATTTTCTACAATATCCAATTTAGGTTTTAAAAAAATAGAAAATTAATATTTCTAACTTATAATTAGGATTTTCTAATTATATTAAAATTTCTTAATCATACATTAAATATTGCTAATTAGGATTAGTATTTCCTAATTAAAATAGCTAATTAATCAATTAGGGTCAAAATGATCATTAGGGTTTATAAACCACTAATTAGGGTTTCTAATAGAAAATAAATTTTCTAAATTAGAAATTAAATTTTCGTAATTAGATTTGGGTTTCCTAATTACTTAACCTTAAAATTAGGATTAATATATCCTAATTAACATAAATTACTAAATTAACACTTAGGTTTCCCTAATTATAAAATTAGGGTTTTTAATACCGAAATTAGGGTTTCAAATTTGGAATTAGGGTTTTGTAATCAATTTGTTAAGATTAACCCTAATTAATCCTATAATTATTTACACTTACGCCATTAAGTTCCCGATTTAGGGTTTCATGCACCGAATTAGGGTTTCAGATTCTCGAAACTGAAATTAGGATTTCCAGAACCGATTTCTAGGGTTTCTTGTTAAACCCTAGGGTTTTCTAACCGAACGTTGACGTTCGTAATATATTCTTAGGGTTTGTTACAGATATTCTTTATCTGATCAACCCTTGACCCTTAACCACTTTCAGTACACTTACATAACCATAAACACAGAACATATTCACATAAATCCTTAATCCTGAATAATTCACCTATATCCTTCACCGAATTTTGAAATCCTCAAAATTCTATCTTAAAAATATCAAACGCATACACTAATTTTCTATCTAGGTTCTAATTTTGAACCTTAAATCAATCATTTAAGATTTTAATAAATTGTCTAAATTCTCGGGTTGTCACACAAATAAACTCAATGCACAAAGAGAGTCTAATCTAACCTCTAAAATTGAGGAACTAGAAAAGACTATCTCTACATGGAACAAATCCTCATCATCCATGGACTCCTCGCTCTCTAGTCGGAGAGAAGTACATTCGACGTAATGTGCCCAGCTTTGGGGAATCCATCTCAGAGCCATGTGTGGAAAAGACAAAGGAAACTAGCACTAGTAATGCCTCAAGTTTTAGTAGAAGCATTACCTTTGTGAAATCCTCACAGAAGGAAGAACAAGTTCAACCTTGTTCTACTGTTTCCATTCATACTCAAAGGAGTAAAGAATCTCATGTTGGCCTGGGCTTCATAAAAGAGAAGAGTAACCCAACCTCTACTCACCAACCTCGAAGAATCGTAGAGTCAAGCAAGACCAACTCTACGAATCAACTAGGAAGATACAGTAGAGGTAAGGCACACTCATCACTATTTATGAAGCCCAAGGACACGTGGAAGAAGGAGAATCAGTTTAACAGAAGGATAACTAAAGAACCACACAAGTCCAAATGGAGGATGAATTATCATACACACACAGGCATGCATCATACTAGATGTTTTATTTGCAATAAATTTGGTCACAAGGCTGTCATGTGCTATTATAATTTCATGCATGTGAGACCCAAAGTCAAACAAATTTGGGTCCCCAAGGGCACTAACAAAATAGGACCCATGCAAATATGGGTACCAAAATGAAGGTTAAACTTTATGACATGAAAAGAGGTCCATGATCACAACCTGGTATCTGGACAGTGGACGCTCAAGACACATGACAGGGAACAAAGCCTTTTTATCTAACTACATAGAAAAGGAGGGTCCCTCAGTCATCATTGGAGACAACGGCTCGGGCAAGACAAGAGGATACTGGCTCACTTTGGTAATGGTGCAAGATCTTTCAAAGAAAGTAGTATATGTGGAAGGTCTCCAACATAACCTTCTAAGCATCACCAACTGCGATAAGGGTCATCAAGTAACATTCCTCAACAACCAATGCCAAGTCGTAGATTTGAAGACATCTCAGAAGCTAACTAAGGACAAGAAAAGGAAATGTCTACACAGTGGATCTTGGTCAACTAAGCTCAGATGAGACAATATGCTTTCTGGAAAAAGCATCTGAAGAAATGAGTTGGCTATGGCATAAACGGTTGTCTCACTTAAACTTCAAAAGCATGTCCAAACTGGCATCAAAAGATCTCGTTGCTGGCCTACCTAAATTCAACTTCGTAAAAGAAAGGCCATGCAATACCTGTCAACTTGGAAAGCAAACCAGAAGCTCATTCAAGAGCAAAACTGCCAACTCTATCGACAAGCCCCTGCAGTTTCTCCACATGGATCTATTTGGACAAATTCCAACAACTAGTCTTGGAGGAAAAAGACAATCTCTAGTCATAGTCGACGACTACACCAGATTCACATGGGTATTCTTCCTAACCTCAAAGGATGAAACGAGCTCCCAATTAATCAAGATGTTCAAACTAGTGATGAACGAGAAAGGAGAGAAAATTAAGGCCATAAGGAGTGATCATGGAAGAGAATTCGACTTCTCCGAAATGGACCAGTTATGCACAGACAATGGCATCAGTCATAACTTCTCAGCTCCACCAACTCCTCAATAAAATGGAGTAGCTGAAAGAAAGAACAGAACTTTGATAGAGGCTGGAAGAACTCTACTAGCAGCATCTCATCTACTTGAATACTTGTGGGTAGAAGCCGTCAACACTGCATGCTACACGCAGAATAGATCACTGATACACTCTACGATCAAGAAGACACCCTACGAACTTTGGAAAGGAAGAAAGCCAAGTGTCAGCTATTTTCATGTATTCGGCTGTGCATGCTACATTCTCAACAATGGAAAGCAGTACCTGACAAAATTTCAACCCAAGTCAGACGAAGGAATCTTTCTTGGATATCCCACAAACAGTAAGGCCTACAGGGTGTTCAACAAGAAGACATTGAATGTTGAAGTCTCGATTCACATCATCTTTGATGAAACAGACTTAGACAAAACAGTGCTTCAAGATACTACGACCGATAGTGCAGACACTGCGAATGAAGTCGTCGAGCTCAACACCACGATCGTAGTGCCAGAAAGTGAAATCGTTGAGCAAGAAAATGAGATCGTAGAGAGGTCTATGCAAGACAAAAAACCTCCACTTCAAGAAGAAGAAATAGATCTTGAAGACTTAAGACAATAAGGCATCAGGACAGATGTCCCAACCAGAAACAGATGGGCCAGAGATCACACTTAAGATCTAATCATTGGAGATCCGAGTGCTAGAGTAAAAATAAGAGCTGCCACCCAGAATGAATGCTTTTATCTAAGCTTCCTGTCACAAATGGAACCAAAGAAGATAGACGATGCTATGGAAAACTCTAGTTGGATAGAAGCCATGCAGGAAGAACTCAACCAATTTGAACGAAGCAAAGTATGGAGATTGGTACCAAGACCAAAGAGTCATCCTGTCATTGGAACCAAGTGGGTCTTCAGAAACAAAATGGATGAAGATGGAGTTATAACCAGGAACAAGTCAAGATTAGTGGCAAAGGGCTACTCTCAAGAAGAAGGCATTGACTACGATGAGACATTTGCACATATTGCCAGACTAGAAGCCATTAGAATCTTCCTTGCCTTTGCTGCTCACATGAAGTTCAAAGTCTTTCAGATGGATGTCAAAAGTGCATTCCTAAATGGAGAACTCCAAGAAGAAGTCTATGTAGAGCAACCTCCAAGTTTCATAAATCCATCTCTTTCCAATTATGTTTATAGATTAGACAAAGCCTTATATGGTCTTAAACAAGCACCTAGAGCATGGTATGAAACACTAACTAACTTCTTGATTAAAAATGGGTTCACTAGAGGTAGAGTACATACCACATTATTTCTTAGAAAACATAAAGACAAAGTCTTATTGGTTATGTAAGAGATTCTCCAAGCTAATGCAGAGCAAGTTTGAAATGAGCATGATGGGTGAGCTGAATTTCTTCCTTGGACTGCAAGTAAAGCAGACTGATGAAGGAATCTTCATAAACCAAGCCAAGTACATCAAAGACCTACTCAAGAAATATGGCATGGAATCAGCCTCTCCCATGAAAACCCCAATTGCTCCTGCAACCAAACTTGACAAAGATGAAAAAGGTAAAAGTATTGATATAACTCAATACAAAGGTATGATAGGCTCTCTTTTATATCTAACTTCCAGTAGACCAGACATAATGTTTGCAACATACATATGTGCTAGATTTCAGGCAAACCCTAAAGAATCTCATTTATCTGTTGTAAAGAGGATTTTCAGATATCTCAAGGGCACACCTTACTTGGGGCTTTGGTACCCCAAGAAATCCTCATTTGAACTAACAGGATACACAGATGCTGATTTTGTAGGCTGCAAAATAGATAGAAAGAGTACCAGTGGCACCTATCAATTACTAGGAAGCAGACTTGTGTCCCTGGTTTAGCAAAAAAACAAAACTCGGTGTCTACTTCATGCGGAAAAGGTTTAATACATTGTCTTTGGCAAATTTCTTGTGGTTTCAGATCCCATGGATGAAAAATCAGCTAGTTGATTATGGGTTTGATTTCAAATCCATTCCCATTCACTATGATAACACAAGTGTTATAGCAATAACTCATAATCCTGTTATGCATTCTAGGACTAAGCATATAGAAATAAGGTATCACTTCATTAGGGATCATGTGCAAAATGGAATTATATCTTTACAATATATCCCTACTGAAAATTAACTTGCTGATGTTTTTACAAAACCTCTAGATGAATCCAGATTTAATAAGGTAATAAGTGAACTAGGAATGCTAAATTTACTATGCTCTAGTTTGTGCTAACCATAACAGACACAAAAGGCTAAAGCTCAAAATCGTAGACATGATCAAGGGAAGTCCACGATCGTAGAACTGAAGTAATATGAAAGAAAATGATTGTAGCAAAGACTCAACCATCGTAGTGCAGACTCAACGATAGCAGAACCCCAACCATCAAGAGGAGCATCTTATGATGATAAGTCTCAAAACAAAGCAATCTCTCTGATAAGCGCCTCAGGAACAAACCTAACCCTTGACTCACTCCAAGAGGTTGGCCCTTCCTGAGCTACCTTAAAAGAATGATATGTCAAAAACTCATCACAAGGATCCGGTCAGACTCGACGATCGTATCTCAGACACGACGATTGCTGAACAGACTGGACGATCGTAGCTCAGACACGATGATTATTGAACAGACTCGACGATCGTAGCTCAAACACGACGATTGCTGAACAGACTCGACGATCGTAGCTCAGACACAACGATCATAAAACTACCTCAATGATCGTAGTCCTCCCTAAGGACACATCAGCTCTGCAGGAGCCAAGGGCAAATCAGTACAATCCTTATCAGTCAAACTCGTAGAGCCAAGCAAAAGTTGACACCTGTCCCACTAAGCAAAAAGGAGAGGGGGAAGTTACAAGTACAAATTGAAATTGTCTTTTTGAAATCAGAAGTTCAAAAGATTATCTCTATCATCCTCTCTCAAAGAAGAAACCCTAAATCAAAAGAAAACTAAGTCAAATCACTTCTAGCAAGAAAATCAATGGCGGCTTCCAGTGTTATCTCCGGCTACAGACTCTGTTTTGACGAGTTCAAAACAGCTGAACCCAAATTTCACAAAACTCTGGTGCTACTAAAGAAGGCGGGTCTCGAAGAAGCCTTGGGCACAGACACATTGATCTATCCCAAGCTAGTGAAAGAATTCTATAAGAATGGTGTGTTTGAAAATGACCTAATCACTACGAGAGTAAAGGAAATGGAAATCAGACTAAAGGCCGAAGACATCAACCTCGCCATATGTCTCAAAAATGAAGGGTATCCAGTCATAGATAGCATAGACCTCCAAGAGGGACTTAAAAGAATGTATCACAAGAAACTCCCCTCTGTGAAAGGATACAAGAAGAAGGAGTTTCCACAGAGGTATGCATTTCTAGCTGATATTGTTGGAAAATGTATATATTGCAGGAGCTCAGGTCATGACTCTATAAATGAAGTACAACTCAAGCTCATGACTGCCATGTGTTATGGAATACAACTCAACTATGGAGCCCTATTGCTTGAATGGATTGGAAAGTGGATCACCAACTCAAAGAAGTCAAAAAGCCCTCAAAAGATGCTCTACGAGCGATTCATAAGTATCATTCTACAGTCTGCTCTGGGTGACAAAATTGGGGACGAAGAAGGAGAAGCTATCAACCCAAACAAATGAATGACTCAGCAACTATTTAAAAATTGGAAAAGGAACCCAGCTGAGTATGTATGCATGATGACCGAGTCCAAATTGGGAGAACCGGTGACCAAGGATCTGTGCCTTACCGGGAAATATATACATTGTCAAGGAAATTGAAGAAGAAGAAAAAACAAACAAATGAGAACCCTCTGTCCTTATCAGAAAAAGCAAGGGCAGGAGGAAGCTGAAGGCTAGGATGGAAGAAGAACCCCAGGGATCCACAATTGATAAACCAGCAGAGTCCTCTGACATTGAGACTCTAAGGATCCCAAGAAAGAAGCAACAGCAGGTTGAAGCTGAAGAAAATAGAGCCACCATATCTCAGCTGTTGAAGAAGAATAAAATCAGCCACAAACCCAAAAAGCCATCCATCTCTTCAATAGTAGAGTCTCTACTGATCGTAGAGACTATACCAAACATATCCAGCAAGGAAGTAGCTGCATCAAAAAGTTTGGCTAATCAACAGGACAAAATTGAAGTTCAAGGAAGTCCTGAGGCAAAGGCTCAGCCCATAAAATCAAGAAGAAAACTGGTCAAGAAATACATCCTTGAAAATGAAAAAGTGCTCAAGAAGGAAGACAAGAGTATGGTTGCCAAAGAGGAACTGTCCAGAGCAATTCAAGAGGACAATGCTCCAGCTGAGGGGGAGATCCCTGAGATTCTTATGATAGAGAATACACCAGCTGAGGAGGAGATGCATGAAGCTCCCACACTAGAAGATGTTCCACTTGAGGGGGAGCTATTGATCGTACAAGAAGATGATCAAGTTGAGGGGGAGGCTGATGACATCTCCATGGCAGAAGAAGAGGTCCCTGTCAGAAATGAAGAAGAACTAGTGCAAGATCATCAAGAGCCCATTGAGATAATGGAATCCTCCAACGAGAATAATGAAGGGGAAGAGGATGATGATGACCTTGAGATCACTGGTGTGGGAAAAGATGGGTATAGAAGCTATCTCTACAATCAGATGTTCTCTTACCTTCCCATGATGCCATATCATCAAGCCCAAATCCTAAACTCTTGGAACCACATGTTCTAGAGTTTCAAAGAGTATCCGGCCATCTCAGTACTAGCCAATGGATTCCCAGGAAGATTCAACCTTGCCAAGAAGTTACTTACCAACAACTCTTCCTCGAAGGATAAACCTAAGGTACTATCTATCCCAACCCTCTTCAGAGTTAATCACGTGTCATCATCCTCATTTAGCCAATTTTATGAATTCCCACGATGGTTGGAAGTGATACTTCATCCACTAAATCAATTTTTAGTTGCAGAATCCTAAAATTCTATAACTGAGGAACCAAATGCAGTCAACTTCATAATGTTCCCACAAACTATCATCTCTACGATCACAGACTCTAGCCTCATTGCAGAGTCTCCACCTCAAATCGTAGAGTCACCAAACTCAAACATCCAAACCCTGTGCCCTCCATCAGATATTCCATCCTCCTCCTCCAATGAATATTTTAGCCTTGATCTTGCCCTCTACTCCCTGCAAGATCAATCCTAGAAAACATCCCCTCCATTAAACAATCCTCAACCCAGTGATCCACTCACAAATCTGCCCACGAAAGATGACTTGAAGGAAGTATCCAAGAACATGGCCAAGAACATCGATGACAGCCTGGAAACTCACTCAGAACTCATTCATCTCCAGCTGAATCAAATGATCACTGCTACAAATAATCTCCCTGGCACTCTGAACACTAAGCTTACAAAGAAGCTGAGGGAAACAACAAACTGACATTGTTCTCACTGCCCTCCGAAACAAAGAAGCTAGATCTGAAGCCCTGATCAAGGAAAGTCGAGAGGACATTGCTCAAACACAAAGCCAACTAAACGAGCTTGTCCAAGGAGTAAATCAACTTTCTGCAGACATTCGAACCCTTGATGCTGACATAAAGGGGGAGAATAAAGGGAAAGGAGTTCAAGGAGGCCAGGGCAGAGGCAGAGGAGGTCAAGAAATCCAGGGAAGAGGCAGAGGACAATCTCATACTCAAGCGTCAAGAAGCCCTCCTGCAAGACAATTCCACCAACAGACTCCACGATCAAGCAATCAGACTCAATGATCTGATCAGCAGGAAGTCTTGATGGCTCAGCCAATAAGGAGTCAAGGGCCAGCTACCAGCTCATAAAATGTGACCACCACATGCCTAAGAATGCCAATTGGAGATCCTGCATTCATGAATAGGCATGATCACAACCCAAGGATAAGCCCAAGTGAGCTGGAAGAGATAGCCATAAGGGATGAAGCAAACAGGAAAAGAAGGGCTGAGGAGTATGCCAATCCTCCATGCAAAAGACCAAAGAAATAGAGATAGGTAAAAGTTTAAATTCTTATTGATGTAAAGCTAAATTGTTATACTCTTCAATCATCAATAAATTCATGCTTATTCTCTAGAAATTTCAGTTGCTCACTGAAATACTAAGTCATGTTTAAATTTCCTGCAAATACATCTAGAAACTAATAATCATGACAACAAATCTCCTTGGTTATGTCAACATCAAATAGGGGGAGATTGTTGGGAGAATGCATATTATGATTTGATGTTTTAATGTATATGCTCATGATTATTTATAAAGTCCTTCAAGGAATATATGTACAAGGACTTAGTGATAGATCAAGTTTGTTAGGTTGATCTAAGCTCTTAACATGTATCATTCTGTAACTGAATGTATAGATAGAAAGATCAAAGTTGTTAAGTTGATCTTGAGATGTAATAGATAGGCTTCGAAGAATTCGTAGTATATAAATCTGATCAAAATTGCAGAAGTCAAGGTAGAAACGTAGAGCTTCAAAGATCGTAGTGCGCCTTCCTTGAAGGGCCTCTTCGGAAATCGTAGAGTGCTCCCAACGTCTGTCGAGCCAACTCAGAGATCGTAGTGTGCTCTCAAAAATGTATAGTTTACAAATCAAGCAAGCGAAGATCGTAGTGTGCAAAGATTTAAGAGAAATCGTAGTACTTTCGGCTGATGGCATCAGAACAGGCACCAAGGCGACAAGTCACCACAATCTGAATCGTAGAGTACCACGATCTGTATCGTAGAGTATCATCTGTCTTGTGTCAGATACATCAAGCCTCATGATTTGTGTGGAGACAGACTTCAACATATGAGGAATTGATTCTAAATGTTGCATTACTCACCAGTCCCAAAGTCATAAGAAATATCCTTAGTATGCAACAAAGAAGCGTATTGAAGAAGCAAAGGAAAGTACCATTGGTAGGGGAAAACACCTTTTTGGTGTTAGGTGAAAAAATAGTCTCGCGTGTGTCGGTGGGCGTAATGCAATTAGTAAGATGTATGTAAAAGTGTCCATCAAAGGACAGAAAAGGTCAAACGATTTAATGCTTCAACGGATGGATCCAACGGATAGTTTTCAAGATCACATATATGCAAATCAAGTAGATGAGAGAGGTATGCAAGCATTGAACAAAAACGTGAAGAACTCTCAAAGCTCTACTCTACGATCTGAGAAATAGAAAAGCTTGCTCAGCTACTCAGTTCTTTCAAACAAGTGCTTAAACAACAACTGAGTAGCAACCATCAAGAACTTAACATCTACCAATCAACTGAAGAAAAGTACCAAGTCTGCTGGACTTGTAGAGTTCTAAGTGAACTGTAAGAGAGCCAAGTCTGCTAGACTTGAAGAGTTCAAGAGTGAACTAAGAAGTTCCTAGACTGCTAGTCTAGAAGGAATCTGTGTGATTCAGAAGTTGTAAAAGACATCCTTAGTGGATTACCTACTCTGGGAGTAGAAGAGTGGACTAGGAGCTTTAAGTGCTCCGAACCACTTAAAATAACTGTGTCTTTTACTCTTTCACTATAATTGCTATATCTGCCATAATTACTATAACTGCCTCACTCTCATAACTCCACCACTTCATAAAGGAGATTAAAACAAACATTAATTCCGCTAAGTTTTAATCATCATCAACTAACAAGTTTAAAACGAAAAGATTTTTTAAATATCTATTCAACCCCCCCCCCTTCTTGATAACTATTGTGCCTACTAGGAACTAACATAATGTACTCCCATTTCCATTCCGGTATTTCCAACAGTTGAAGTAGTCTACTGGGCCTCGAATGTTCGGCTTTTACTCGTTGACAAGTAAGACATCTACTGACGTACTCTGCAACCTCTCGTTTCAAGTTAGGCCACCAAAAGTGTTGATGAAGGTCCTAATACATTTTAGTGCTTCCTAGGTGAACAGAATATGCCGTGTTGTGTATCTTGTGCAAAATTCCCTCTCTCAATTCGGTTATGACTGGCACCCATATTTGACCTTCGAATCTCAATATACCATCTTTATCCATCTTAAACTTTTTTTCTTCATTTTCTGCGATCCTTTTCTTTATCTTCTTGTATTCTACATCTTTCTCTTGTGATTCCTTTATTCTATCCAATAAGGTCAGATGTGCTCCTATCACAAATAACTTTTCTTTAGACTCTCGAGGTTCCTTCACCTCTATTTCCAATCTCTTTATTTCTCTTATTAGCTCCTCTTGAGCTGTCAACTTGAATAATTCGTCCCTTCCATTTCTACTCAATGCATCGGCTACTACGTTCGCCTTTCCAGGGTGATAAAGAATTTCGCAATCGTACTCTTATATTAGTTCCAACCACTTCATTTATCGCATGTTTAACTCCTTCAATGTGAAGATATATTTCAAACTCTTGTGGTCCATGTATATTGTAGACACTCGAAATTTTGCATCCCTGTTACTAACCATGCAGGAGGGAAAAATCGTCTTTTATCTTCCAGAGACAACCTTGGAAATCAAAATCATCAAGTCAAACCCCAGAAGGTCAAGTCAAACCCTGGAGACAACCTCAAGAGATCAAATCCAACCTTGGAGACATCCCCAAGAAATCAAGTCAAACCCCGAAGACAACCCCGGGAAATCAAGTCAAACCCCGGAGAAAACCTCGGTAGATCAAGTTAAAACCCCATTGACAACCCCGGGAGATCGAGTTAAACCCCAGAGACAACCCTGGGAGATCAAGTCAAACCACAGATGTGATGCCCCCAAAATAGGTCCACACAACCCATTCTAAGTCTCTAAATACATGGTACAAAAAACAACTACAACTACATTATTACAATTGTCGTGCAAAATACGACAACACATAAGTTGTAAGTTTAAATAAAAATATTGTCTTCTAGACAATATTCAAACTCAAATAAGTCCTCATTACAATTATTGATACACTATTTTACAAAATAGTGAGGACTGCTAAAACAACTAACTTGAAACATCACTCCACACCTCGACTAGTTCCCGTTATATCCTCGCCTCCTGAGAAGAAAAATGGAACAAAAAGGAAAAGGGTGAGCTCAACTAGCCCAGTAAAGAATATTATGACTAAGACAATATAGAATAAATTATCGTTAGCCTTCAATAAATCAGATAAAATATAATGGACAACAAATTTTAGATCAATGTTCGCAGTGGAAATAACCATTCATTAGAAGAGTTAAGTAGAGAATGAAGTATATTATCTTCTATGATTTAAAAGTCCATCATCAATATTTTATCCATGTAACATCAATCAATATACATCCTGGATCAAATATTAATTTTTACACTACGGGCCAAAGATATTCATTCGTATCACCAATTTGTCATGTTCATTTCAACACATGTCCATCTTTGCACCACGCCCAAAGATATTTATCAGGTAATCATTCATCTTTGCACTACGGGCCAAATATATTCAGTTATATCATCATTTAGGACTGAGGATGATGAAAAATATTTTTAAGAAACGAATCCAGTGAGATTAAAGGACAAAGATTAGGGATTTGTACTTTGGTTTATCCAAGTTCAAAAATACTCCATAATAAACAATTGTGGAGCAAAATTCAATAATGAAGATCAAAACATGGATACAATAAAAGATAGTAACCATAATAAATAACTTGGACAAAGAAAAGAAAATTTAATTTTTTATGTGAATAGTGTCGTATTCTTGAATAGTGTCGTATATGTGAAAAGTAACCCCGACAAAAAAAGGTAGAAATTTCACAAGAAAAATCATATTTCGTGAATAGTACCGTATTCATGAATAGTGTCATATATGTGAATAGTAACCTCGACATGAAAAAGTAAAAATTTCATAATAAAATTAATACAAATATTTTGATATAATGATATTGAAAGAAATAACATCATTTACGAAGAAAATAACATCCTTTACCTCAAAAGAATAATACTTCTAGATGAAATATCAGATATAATATTGAAGAAAACTTGCACTGAATAGAAACACTCAAGATATCTAAATAGTCATAAAAATACGCTCGATATTATAAAGAAAAAAAACTTCAGATTCTGGAGTGATTTTCAATTCTAACATAAGCACCCTATTTATAGGAAAATACTTAGAATGCCAAAGCAGACTAACCTGTTACCGGTGGCTTTCACCCATTGCTATTCACGCACACCACACTTGAAATTCAGCAATTTTTCCACAACAACCAAAAATGGGGCCCACTCATATTTTTAGTAAAAATATTTATTTCTGAAACTTCAATAATTCATAAAAAATAGCCCTTTTATCAGAAAAATATGAAACTTATGTCCATCCCATATAAAATTTAATTCTCTACAACTTTGTAGAAGAAAGTTTGTTCAAATTCCAAACAGAAAATGACCGAAAACCACATACGAATAATTTTTTAATACCTCCATTTTGACAAAATACTGATAAAACACCTCAGCATTAATTCCTTCATTTATATCCACATAAAATAAATATTTCCTTATTATATACATCAATAATTAATTATTCACAAATAATATTACAGAATCACAATAATGACAATCAGGTCGTTCCCAGGAAAGAAGGGGCTTTCCGATAAGGATTTCTCCTTACTGGCGCACAATTAGGTGACCAAACCCCTTTCCTAGATAGAACTTCCTTAGACATTGCCAATAAAGATATCTAATAATATTATTCAAATAATATGAATTATTGATCTGATAATGGGAAATAATGTGCAGTGATAATTATTGAAACAACAATAATATAAAATATCAACGTAGCAATTATTGAATCAATAAAATAAAATATTGAACATTAATTACTGTAACAATTATTGAGTAATGCCTTCTTACGTAAGAATCAATAATGCCAAATATACTATGCAATACCGCTGGTAATATTCTTTGTGCAACCACGCCAGACATCGCATAATAACCACGTGTATTCCAACATGTTTAGCGGTAGAATAACTACGTCGTTATTTATAAAAAACTCAAACTTGTCATTTTCTTCATCCGACAGTTATCCGTTATGGGACCCACAAATGGCTGCGCCATCATACGAATATTCCCCGACAGCAAGAATATTCCATGTCCAAACGAATATTCCCCGACAATAATGAATTTTTTATAATCACTTGCTTAGTTAAAATATTTGCGTATTTTACCCATTACTAACCACATTAATCAAATCCACCCTTTACTATTTCAAAATAATGAATAGAGGAAAATCAATTTTATTTATAAAAAGTTCGGGTCTTACAACCTCCCCTCCTTATGAAATTTCATCCTCGAAATTGACGTACATACCTGGTGTTTTGAAAAGGTGAGGGTACCTCGCTTTCATTTCTGATTTCAACTCTCATGTCATTTATTCAATAGCATGGTTTCTCCACAAAACTTTAACTTGTGGTATAACCTTTGTGCGTAGGACATGCTCCTTCCTATCAAAGATCTTGACATGTACCTCCTCGTACGTTAAATCTTCGGTTATCTCGTCTGGTTCTAACTCAATAATGTGGTTTGGGTCTTTCACATATTTACGAAGCACAGATATGTGAAAAACATTATGAACACGAGACATGCTTGGAGGCAATACGAGTTTATAGGCCACATTTCCTACTCGATCAAGAATTTCAAATGTACCAACAAATCGTGGATTGAGCTTTCCTCTCTTCCCGAATCTTGTAACTCCCTTCTATGGAGCAACACGTAATAGTACATGATCCCCAACATTAAATTCCACGTCCTTTCAATGAAGATCCGCATAACTCTTTTGTCGATCCTGTGCCATTTGTATAAGTTATCGGATCATTTGGATCTTCTCTATAGTCATACGTACCAATTCTGGTCCCAATAATGTTGCTTCTCCCACCTCATCCAAGCATACTGGAGAGAGACACTTTTGTCCATACAATGCTTCGAATGGAGCCACACCTATACTTGCCTAATAACTGTTGTTTTAGGAGAATTCCACCAATGATAGGTACTTATCCCAACTTTCTTTGAAATCTAGGACACCTAGTCCTAATAGATCTACAAGAGTTTGAATAGTCTTTTTCGATTGTCCGTCCGTTTGAGGATGGTATGCCAAACTGAATCGTAAATCCATGCCCATAGCTTTCTATAAACTAACCCAAAATTATGAAGCTAATCTTGGGTCACGATCCAAAACTATGGATACTGGCATGCCATACAATCTCACAATCTCATTCACGTACATACGAGCAAGACGTTCAAGGGAATAAGTCTCCCATATCGGTAAGAAATGAGCAGACTTGGTTAATTTATCAACAATAACCCAAATAGCATCTATGCCTTGAGAAACCTTGGGGAAGACCCATAAAGAAATCCATGGTAATGTGTTCCCACATCCATTTCAAAGTCTCAAGTGCTTGCAATGGACCCTTTGGCACTTGATGCTCCGCCTTTACACGTTGACAAGTTAAACACCTCGAGATAAACTCTGCGATCTCTCTCTTCATATTGTTCCACCAAAATGTATGTCAAAGATCCTGATACATTTTGGTACTCCCGGGATGGATTGCAAATGGTGTGTTGTGTGCCTCCATCATGATTCTATGCTTTAAGTCAGAATCCTTAGGAATTCAAAGTCTGGAGTTGACTCAAAGTATTCCTTCTTCATCGATTCCTTCTTCTGGAATAACACATTCTTGTACTTTCTTCTTCATACACATCAGCTCTGGGTCTGTGGCTTGAGCAACTTTAACTTTATCGATTAAAGTTGGTTCTACTCGTATATTTGATATCATCATGTGGGTACTTGGAGCCTTTAACTCTATCTCTGTCCTTTGTAAGTCGTACAAAATGGGTCTTTGTGTTAACAATATTGCACTCGTACCCGCATATGATCTTCTACTTAATGTGTCAGCTACCACATTTATTTTTCCAGGATGATCTTGAATGGTATGGTCGTAATTTTTCAACAGCTTGAGCCAACGTCGTTGCCACATGTTGAGTTTTTTTTGGGTGAAGAAATATTTGAGGCTTTTATGATCCGTATAAATCTCCACTTTCTCCCCCATATAGGTAGTGTCTCTAGATCGTCAATGCAAAAACGACTGCTGCCAACTCCAGATCATTAGTAAGATAATTCCTCTTATATTCTTTGAGTTGTCACGAGGCATAGGATATGACTTTCCCATGTTGCATGAGAACACATCCTAACCCTTTGCCTGAAGCATCGCTGTAGATAACAAATCCATCCGAACCAGATGGTATTGTCAGAACAGGTGCAGAAATGAGTCTCCTCTTGAGTTCTTGGAAACTGTTCTCGCATTACTCGCTCCATACGAATTTTGAACTTTCCGAGTCAGCTGAGTTAACGGAGTAGCGATTCGAGAAAATCCTTCCATGAATATCCGATAATAACTAGCTATGTACTTCGGTCACCAACTTTGGTTGCTCCCAACTTTGTACTGATTAAATCTTCGTTGGGTCAACAGATACTCCATGCTTTGACACCACGTGCCCAAGGAATGCTACTTCCTCAAGCCAGAACTCGCATTTCTTCAACTTAGCATATAGCTTATTATCACGAAGACTTTGAAGTACCAGCTTCAAATGGTGCTCATGATCTTCACGGCTTTTGGAGTAGATGAGGATGTCATCAATAAAGACAATAACGAACTAATCCAAATATTCCTTGAACACACGGTTCATCATATCCATGAAAGCAGTAGGAGCATTAGTCAATCCAAAAGACATGATTAAGAATTCATAATAACTGTATCGAGTTCTGAAGGCAGTCTTCGGAATATACTCAGTCTTAATCTTCAGATGATGATATCAAGAACGAAGATTGATCTTTGAAAAGAATTGTGCTCCTTGCAACTGGTCGAACAGGTCATCAATGCAAGGTAGCGGATACCTATTCTTGATGGTGACATGGTTTAATTCCCGGTAGTCAATACAAAGTCGCATACTCTTGTCTTTCTTCTTTACTAATAAACAGGAGCACCCCAAGGAGATGTACTAGGACGAATGAAACTGATGTCTAACAACTCTTGTAGTTGGACCTTTAACTCTTAAAGTTCAATATGAGCCATTTGGTATGGGGTTTTAGAAATGGGTTTTGTACCAGGTTCAAGGTTAATAAAGAATTCAACTTTACGTTCTGGGGTAGACTTCAGGAAATACGTCAGAAAATTCACTAACAACAGAAATATTATTCAAATCTGACGTATTTTTGTTCAAGTCCATGACATGGGCTAAGAAAGCTTGACATCCATTTTCAATAAACGAATGGCTTTATAGCTTGATATGACAGTGATTGACTTTAGTGGTTTGGTTGCTTGAATTCGCATAACAGGTTGGTTAGGAATATGAAAACTAACAACCTGACGAAAATAATCAATTTTGGTATGATGAGTGGTTAACAAATTAATCCCTAAAATCACATCAAATGCAATTATTTTCAAAGAAATAAGATCGACAGGTAATGTGATGGTCCTAACTTGAATCAAGAAAGATTTATAAACCGTGGATGTAGCGAACGTTTCTCCTAACGGAGTTTCAACAGATAAGTCAAAGTCTAATTTCTTAGGGGTAAAGTTCAAACGTTGAGCACACGCATGAGAAATAAAAGAATGGGTAGAACCGGTATCTAATAAGGTATAAACTTCGTAAGAGTTTATGTTTAGCTTACCCGTGATCACCTCGTTAGGGTTCCTCGCATTTTGGGTAGTCACGACAAACGCTCTTCCAGGAACCACTGACTTTGACTTGTCCGGGACAGTCTTTGGAGTCACCATTCCCACTAGACTTGGTTTCGCTACAGGATAATCTCTAGTTATATGACCTTCCTTTCCATAGTTATAACACACCTTGGATTGTTGTGGGCAATTTAGACTGATGTGTCCCTCTTTCCCGCATTTATAACATACAACCGGTGGTCGTTCTCCTCCCCTAGGAATAGTTGATGCTCGTGCTGACGTCTTCACGTTGTCATTATTGTCCCTTCTCTTTTTGAAATCTCCCCCCGACTCGCTTCTTCTACTATCATGGCCACGATTACCACCAGAGTGGTTACCGCTTTTGTCCGGATATTTTCCTCCCCACTGGTTGTCATTGCTCCGATGACTGCTGCCACTGATATGACCCTGGTTGTGGTCCCTCTGTTGAACATACTCATTATCTCGCTCTAATAATTGAGCCCTGTTCATAACATCTGAATATAGAGAAAATTTATGATAGATAAGGTATTGACGAATTTCTGGTTTCAAATCTCTTAGAAACATCCGCGTCATACGTTCCTCATTCTCTACCAAATGAGATGCAACCTCGATAACTCCGCAAACTTAGCCTCGTAATGGGACACAATCATGTTGTTCTATTCCAATCTAATAAACTCTACCTCCTTCATATGACGAATATTTTAAGGAAAGTACTTGTCATTGAACAGTTTCTGAAATGTTTCCCAAGACATATTGAGTGTGGCTGGCAAGGTACGCTTCACAGATTCCCACCAGTAATCTGCATCACCACGGAACATAAAGGTGGCAAATGGAACCTTCAGTTCCTCCGTGCATCCCAAGACATCAAATATCTTGGTAATTTGCTTAACCCACGTTTTCTCCTTGATCGAATTCGGCTTTCCCAAAAACTCTTGTGGTCCCAACTCTTTGAACAATTTGGCTGTAACAAGTCGCGCGTTGCTATTATTTCCACCCGTATTTTATACACGAGTCTCCCTCGTCTGATTTTGCATGAACTGTAAAAAGCTTCTAAACATCACATCATTCATCGTTTGATCGGTGGTGTTGTTTACATGAGGAACATTGTCGTCCTGGTTAGTGATTAAAGGTGTCTCCACTGTCTCATTCACTCCATTGTTAACATTTTTAGCTGCCATTCTCAAATATTGCCATAAAACA
The DNA here is from genome assembly GCA_020205605.1 of Panax ginseng. Lineage (NCBI taxonomy): Eukaryota > Viridiplantae > Streptophyta > Magnoliopsida > Apiales > Araliaceae > Panax > Panax ginseng. The sequence continues at coordinate 19,136,546 of CM035150.1, forward strand.
AAGGTTAATTAATGAAATTGACATACCACATATTATCCCTATATTCTGACCGACCAATTAAACACAAATAAGCTTAGGTAGGACACACTAGCGAAGGATTTACTTGTCTCTCCCCTCCAAGTTCTATTCCCCGATCTCTGCAGAGACCATATCCCTAAGCTATGATACCAACTATGAAGTTCCCAAAATTGGTAAAAACAACCCTTTCTGAGTCGCCAAATACATGGTACAGAAAACAACTATAACTACATTATTACAATTGTCATGCAAAATACGACAACACATAAGCTGTGAGTTTAAATACAAATATTATCTTCTAGATAATATCCAAACTCAAATAAGTCCTCATTATAATTATTGATACACTATTTTACAAAATAGTGAGGACTGCTAAAACAACTGACTTGAAACATCACTCCACACCCCGACTAGTTCCCGCTATATTCTCGCCTCTTGAGAAGAAAAATGGAACAAAAAAGAAAAGGGTGAGCTCAACTAGCCCAGTAAAGAATATTATAACTAAGATAATGTAGAACAAATTATCGTTAGCCTTCAATAAATAAGATAAAATATAATGGACAACAAGTTTTAGATCAATATTCGCAGCGGAAATAACAATTCATTAGAAGAGTTAATTAGAGAATGAAGTCTACTATCTTTTATGATTTAAAAGTCCATCATCAATATTTTATCCCTGTAACATCAATCAATATACATCCTGAATCAAATATTCATCTTTGCACTACGGGCTAAAGATATTCATTCGTATAACCAGTTTGTCATGTTCATCTCAACACATGTCCATCTTTGCACCATAGCCAAATATATTCATCAGGTAATCATTCATCTTTTCACTACATGCCAAAGATATTCAGTTATATCATCATTTAGGACTGAGGATGATGAAAAATATTTTTCAGAAACGAATCCAGCAAGATTAACATCATTTACGAAGAAAATAACATCATTTATGAAGAAAATAACATCCCTTACCTCAAAGAATAATACTTCTGGCTGAAATATCGGATATAATTTTGAAGGAAACTTGCACTGAATAGAAACACTCAAGATATCTAAATACTCACAAAAAATACGCTCGATTTTATAGAGAGAGAAAACTTCAGATTCTGATGTGATTTTCAATTCTAACCTAAGCACCCTATTTATAGGAAAATGCTTAGAACGTCAAAGCAGACTAACCTGTTACCAGTGGCTTTCACCCATTGCTATTCACGCACACCACACTTGAAATTCAGTAATTTTTTCCACAACAACAAAAAGTGGGGCCCACCCATGTTTTTATTAAAAACATTTATTCTGAAACTTCAATAATTCATAAAAAATAGCTCTTTTATCAAAAAAATATAAACCTTATGTCCATTTCATATAAAAGTTAATTCTCTACAACTTTGTAGAATAAAGGTTTTCCAAATTCCAAACAGAAAATGATCGAAAACAACATACGGATGATTTTTTAATACCTCCATTCCGACAAAATACTTATAAAACACATCAGCATTAATTCCTTCATTTATATCCACATAAAATAAATATTTCCTTATCATATAAATCAATAATTAATTATTCACAAATAATAAGTCATTCCTAGGAAAGAGGGGGCTTTCCGATAAGGATTTCTCCTTACTGGCGCGCAATTAGGTGACCAGACTCCTTTCCTAGACAGAACTTTCTTAGGTATTGCCAATAATACTATCAAATAATATGAATTATTGATCTGATAATGGGAAATACTGTGCAATGACACTTATTGAAACAACAATAATATAAAATATCAACGTAGCAATTATTGAATCAATAAAATAAAATATTGAACAATAATTATCGTAATAATTATCGAGTAAAGGCCTCTTTACGTAAAAAATCAATAATCTCAAAAATACTATGCAATACGTGCAGGTATCATTCTTGCATGCGACCATCGTATTCTTTTAACACACCAAGTATTCCAACAGTGTTAACGGTAACAACTACACCGTTATTTATAAAAAAAAACTAAAACTTGTCATTTTCTTCATCCGACAGTTTTTCATTATGGGACCGACAAATGGTTGCGCCATCGTACGAATATTCTTCGATAGCAAGAATATTCCACGAACAAATGAATATTCCCAACAACAATGAATATTTTATAACCACTTGCTTAGTTAAAATATTTGTGCATTTTACCTATAACTAACCACTTTAATCAAATCTACCCCTTACTATTTCAAAATAATGAATAGAGGAAAATTAATTGTATTTATAAAAAATTGGGGTCTTACAACAGAGATAACCCTGGGAGATCAAATCTAAACCCCGGTGACAACCCCAGGTGATCAAATCTAACCCCAGATATAACCTTGGGAAATCAAATAAACTTCAGAAACAACCTTGAAGACAAACAGTTGGCTAACCTCGGAGATAACCCCAAGGTAGACAGATGCCACCACGTCAAGCCCAGAACTGACCCGAGAGGGAAAATAGTAATTTTGCCAACTCTACATAAATCTAGCCCAAATCACTGCAAAAGAGGTTATGCAAAACCATAACATCGATCCCGAGTGAAAACAGCATAAGACATCTCAACAGATGGACTGCAAAGACTCGAAGATCTGGTAATGGACCCATCTTCTTGGATTTGGAAAAGTTCAAATCCCAAATCATTGTGTGGCACTCAGAAAGGGCTTTCCAGAAAGGTATAGCACGCCTCCATCAAATTCACGGATTTAAAGTTATGAAAGTTTGAGTAGACAACGCGTTGGCCGAAGTGCACGTATGTCGAGACGATGGGACCCACGGGGCCTGGGCCCATCCGGGTAGCCGCAGGTAGACCCGCGGCTACTTTGGTCTATAAATAGACCCCCCATCAGCCAAAATGAAAAAAAGAAGAAGAAGAAAATAGAGGGAATTTCGTCCATTTCAACTCTTAACCCCTCCTATAGTGTTTCAAACTTTGATATTCTTCTTTGTAAACACGTGTATACATATATACTACAACATATCAAATTTTAACCGATGGAAACAGAGTTTTCAAGCTTCAAAAGCGGTTTAAATCTCTCCTCGCTACACACTGTAAGATCCTTTCAGATCTGAAGCTTTTACTCGTTATATATATATATATATATATATATATATATATATATATATATATATATTGAAATGAAATAATAATGATTCGGATTATAAATTTATGGCATTTTATTGCTTATATATATATATAAATATATATATATATATATATATATATATATATATATATATATATTGATAGTCGACTATGATTAAAATATCTATTTTAACTGTTTATTCAATGTAAAGCTGTAATATTAATGTTTGTGGACTAAATTTATCTAAATCTAGCCATATCTAACTTTTAACCAATTTAAAAGTTGTAAAATTGGGACCGTTAAGCTAGAATTGCTAAGATTTATTTAAATCTAGTTTTTTTTCTAGTTTTTGTATATATTAACCAACTAAGCGTCCCTAGATCTGTATCTAGAGGAAACGCGAAGCTTGGCTATGCCCATACAACGATTTAACTATTGAATCATTTGTTTTGCGATGTTTAGATTAAGTATCTATTTTATTTTACTATATTTGCTATGCATGCTATTTATGTGACATTATGTGAGCCTAGGAACCACGTGATATAAGATCCAGCTGACAGATCTGGTTCCCATGATGGACCCTTTTCAGTTGTTTAGTTAGTTTGTAAACCATATTTGTGGTGCTCGGGTCACTTCGATTGATTTCATGCCCATAAAGAGCTCGACACTTATATGTATATTATTTTTTTGAACATGCTTCGCATCTCGAGAATAAAATCAAAACAAGTCAAATACGAAATAAAATAGAAGTATCAAATGCCTCAATTACTATATGAGCATAAGGGTTTGAAAGCCTGTTTTCAAAATATCATTTTACATGCCTATTAAAATTGAAATTTTATACAAGTCAAACCTTTTGTATATAGGTGCAAACGAGGCATAACACTACTTCCAAATAATGCACTTAGGCCCAATTAACAGCAGAAACACTACTCCCTTCAATTGATCGAAAAGGTTTTCAATCCTTAGCAACATATATCTATTTTTAATTGTCACTTTTTTCAACTCTCGATAGTCGATACAAAGCCTCATCGAACCATACTTCTTCTTGACAAACAACATTGGTGCTCCCCAGGGAGACACACTTGGTCAAATATATCTCTTATCTAGCAACTCTTACAATTTTACCATCAATTCTTTCATTTGTATCTGCGCCATATGATATGGGGCTTTCGAAATCGGTGCAATTCTTGGTACTCAGTCTATTACGAATTCGCTCTCTCTATCTGGCGGAAGGCCAGGCAGGTCCTCTAGAAACACGTCTTGAAGTCTCTCACTACCGATTTATCCTTCATCTCTACTTCCTTCTTCTGAGTATCAACTATATAGGCTAGATAACCTACACATCCATTCTTTAAAATTTTCTTGGCCTGCATCATCGTAAGGCAACATGATTGCTTAAGCAATGAACTACAATAAAACACTACTTTAGATCGGTTTGGAATCTGAAGGTTCACACTTTTCTTTTGACAATCGATTATCGCAACATGGCTGGACAACCAATCTATTCCTAATATCACATTAAACTCTCCCAATCTTATTGGAATCAAATCTACGCTGAATTTATGTCCCCTTAATTTCTGCGCAATAATTTTGGTATATGAACTCTACGGGGATTATTTCCTTATTCGTAACTTCTACGCTTAAAGGATTTTCTAATAGTTCTTGGGGTACATTTAATTTACTAGAAAATTCTTCGGACACAAAGGAACGGGTAGCACCTGAATCAAATAATATGTAAGCATTGATATTATTGATTGGGACCATACCTAAGACCACGTCCTTTGCAGCTACTACATCCTAGACGATCATGTTAAAAGTTCTGGCAGTTGCTTGGTTAGATTACGCAGGTCCGCCATCATCAGCTTGCTGCCTCCTCCCTAATGGCCACTTCCTCCGTTGCTCCCTTTCTTGGGACATTTTTTGATCTGATGCTTAGTTGAGCCACAAGCAAAACATCCCTTGATCTTCTTTGGCTTTAGGTATTTTGGTGAAATGTGCCCCTCCTGGCCGCAGTTGTAAGACCCCAACTTTTATGAATAAAGATTAATTTTTCTCGAAATATATTTTTAAATATTATGGTGTGGATTTGATATAATGTTATAGTTGTGGGTATTATTTACAAATTTTACAAAGTAAGCAAGTGGTTATATAATATTCGATTGGTCGGGAAATATTCGTTTTAATAGGAATATTAAATGCATTTATTACACACAATCATTGGTGGACCCCTAACGGAAGTATTGTCATAGTTAAAAAATGATGTAATTATATTTTTATAAAATAATAAAATGAAAGTTTTACCGTTAAACCGTTGAACTACCCAAATGGTAAAAGTACAAGAATATGTCTGGCGTGGTTGCATAGTAGCATTACAAGATTGATTATTGATGCTTACGTGAGAAGTCACTCATTATACTCAATTATTGCTACAATAATTCTTTGATAATATCTCTCATATTATTGATTCAATTATTGTCACAGTATTATCTGCATAATATTTATTATTAAATCAATAATTGAGACGACAAAGTTATTCATATTATTATTTGCAATATTAACAATGTCTAGAAAGTTCTGTCGAGGAGAGGTTTGGTCACCTAATTGCGCGCCAATAGGGAGAAATCCTTATCGGAAAGCCCCCTCTTTCCTGAGAATGATCTGGTTGTTAAATATTATGAGTTATAATATTATTGATGAATAAGTTCGTGTTGATTAAAAATGAAATTGATATTTTCATTGTGTTGGGATTATTAGTGTTAGTGGAAATCGACATCTATTTCGATAATAATTGATGTCTGGAGGTTATATTGACCAATCGGGTAATTAATCGGATAAATGAGCAATTAATTGCTATTAATTCACATGCTTATAACTATTTATTCACATTTGTGTACTATTGATTCACATGATGTACTATTAGGAGAGGTGGTGCAAGTTTGATAATATATGCAGGACTAAATTAAAAATGAAAGAAAAGATGAAGGTATTATACTGTAATATTTCGAGCCCCAAAACATGCAATTATCGAAACTATGTTTTTTCTATAAATAGAAGCTCATTCTTCTTTCATTCTCACCAATTCACTAAGACTAACAAGAGAAATTATAGAGAGAGAAGCTTTAGAGAGAGAGAGTAGAAGAGAAGTCTGCTACCTCACTATTCCAGTATCCAGTCTTCTTCTGAGGTAAAGGATATTATTTTGTTCACTATTCATAGGAATAATATATTCTTCCATACTCTGTAGTATGTGAGTACTTTTATTTCATCTCGTATTCCTAATTATACCCTCATTTTGTTAAAGTATTGCTTCTATACTCCGTGAAATTAGTAGAATATCCTTGAAATTGCACTTCATCTAGTATCATTTCACAAGGATATTTTCTGCACATTCTTGTTAAATTTTAAGTTTTTCATGCAGGAGTACTGTCCATGAGTAGTATTCATTTTTACGGTACTATTCACAAAGTACTATTCACGGGTACTATTCACAAAGTACTATTCACGAGTACTATTCACAAAGTACTATTCATGGCGTACTATTCCCGAAATACTATTCATGGGGTACTATTCACTCGGGTACTATTCACTCAGAGAATTATTCATGACAAAAATTAATTTCTTTGATATTCGAATCATTTTTAATACAATATTATTCTTGAATTTTACTCCACAAAGCAGTATCATGTTGACAATTTGGACATTATTGAATTATGGATAAATTAAGTTATAAATCTTTAAAAATTTATCCTTTGCTTTCTTTTAATTGAATTCTTATATCATTGTCATCATCCTCGTGCTTATATTGTGATAAAAGTCATCTGTGGCTTACGTGCATAGATGTACTATTGATTGGTATGATTATGACCAGGGATTATTCGGTGTAATCATGACCGTAATGTTACAAATGATGTGGTAAAAATCCCCATTGGCATGTAGTGCATTGATGGACAGTTGTTGTGACGACACGGAAATTCGGGTTGCCCAGAATTTAAGTTTAAAGAATTAGTTATTAATAAAAGGAATTTTTATTAATATTATTATGTGTTATGTGTTTATTAATCGTTCTATAACCTAGGATGATTATAAATCGGGAGTATTCTGGCTACGAGCTAGATTGAGAGAATAAGAATTTTCAATACGAAAACGAAAGTTTTCCGGGGAACAAAATATTTTCGGGGAAAAAGACGAAATAGGCACTATTCATCCGTTTCTGCTCGGAGATTTATTTTGAAATTCCGAGAAGTGATAGATTACGTTTAATTCTGAGACGTGATGGAATATTCAATAATATTTCAGTTATGGCAAAAACAAAGTTTTCGCCTACGGACTCAAAACCTAAGGGTTAGGAAAAGTGAGTTCCGAGAATTTTATGATCACGTATAATAATTAGGGTTATTATGCGTGAGAGATATGAGTATGATATGAAGTATTATACGAGGATAGTACGTAAGATTATTACGACATATAATACGAATATATCGCATTTAACAATATACTGAAGAGATTACGAGAATACGAGAATAGAATGCGTAGAATACGATTAGTCTTAATAGACTTTGAGTTCATGGACTTTGTAGAATCTAATTGGACTTGGATTATGTCAAGCCCAACGCTTTGTGAAATCAAGCCCAAGATAGGCCCAATAAGAATTATGGTTCAGGCCCAAACCAAGAAAAGAAACCGCGGATCGAACCGATAGGTAAACGGTTGGGTAATAACCAATGGGGCAACCCATGGGGTGACCCATGGGGCAAGAGGGGCGGCCACTTGGACACCAAGTAAACTTGGTGGCTAAGTCTTGGAGGAGCTGGGAATAGTAAGGAGGCTAAGGGGGCGAAATAACTAAAATGCCCTTAGCTTTGAAAATCTATAAATAGTAAGCTCATTTCATTGTTTTGTGATTTTGAAAATCCTAGACATTTGAGAGAGAGAAAGAGAGAACTCGGATAGGAGGGAGAAGGAAGGACACGAGCATGAATGATCGGATCGAAAGAGTTCGTGAAATAGAAAAACTTGCAAATCGCCGGCTTTGTCTAGCGGGAGAAAAATAAGAAGAAGAGGTAAACTAAAACCTAGTTTCTTATAATATTTTCTTTAAGTTTAATATGTTTAAAACCTAGCGTAATGAGAATAGAGAGAAGATGATGTTATAAATGATTTCATATGGTTGAAATCATGAGAAAAGAAAAAATAAGAACTTAGAAATTTAGTTTATAAATTTCTTAAGGAAGTATAAGATTCGTAATGAATTAGAGCGATCCGAATGGATTATATGAATAAGTAAGTGGAACAAGTAAGGAATAATGTTCTATAAACATCAAATTCCAATAAAAAGTGGAATTGTAATCCAAAATATCGATTAAAATGAAGAACGAACGAAGAACACGAAGAACGTTGTTGATGGACAAATTTAAAACCATCATAGTTTAATTGTTGTTAATGGACAAGTTTAAAACCATCGTGTATAAGTTAGTTGCTTCTTGTTTGGTTAGGATCGGTAGAAACGTTCATGAAGAACAGATTAAAACTTAGCTATAACGAGGTTATGGCGAAATTTTCGTAAAAGACGAATGAGAATTAGAAAGTCAGTAAATGAACCCAAGTGGGTAGGGTTTCATAGGAAAGTAAGAAAATGTAGAAAATGTGAGTCATGGACTCAAGAACGAATGAGTTCCGAGTTCAGATGACCGAATTACGGACGAACAAATGAAGAGCGTTAAAAGCGTAAAAAATAAACGAAGGGTGAAGATTAAGCCAATCAAATGGCACGTTAATGGATTCAGACCAAAGTTCTGTCTGAGGGGAATTGAAGTACGTAAGAATCAATAATTAATACCGTGTGCTACTATGCAACCACGCATATTACTGTACTTTTAACAGCGGGTGTTTCAACAGTTAACGGTAAAACTTCCGCCGTTATTTTCATAAAGTATTTTTGTCATTTTCTCAATCCGACAATAATTCCGTTGTGGGGTCCACCGATGATTGTGCCGTTGTACGAATATTCCCTGTTAAAATGAATATTCCCCACCAATCGAATATTATATAACAACTTGCGTACTTTGCAAAATTTATAAATATTACCCACAACTATAACATTATATCAATTTCACTCCATAATATTCAAAAATAATATTTATAGAAAATTCATCTTTATTCAAAAAATTGGGGTTTTACATTGTCATCGCAAAGGCCAATTTTGTATGACTTACAAAGGATGGAGATAGACTTAAAGACTCCAAGGACCCATGTGATGATGGCGAATATACGAGTAGAATCGACTTTAATCGATAAAGTTAAAGTCGCCAAGCCATGCACTCTGAGACACAGGTGATGTGTATGAGGAAGAAAGTGCAAGAAGGTGATATTCCAGAAGCAAAAATTGATGAAGAAGGAATACTTCGAGTCAATTCCAGACTTTGTGTTCCTAACGATTCTGACTTGAAGTATAAAATCATGATGGAGGCGCACAACACACCATTTGCAATCCATCCTGGGAGTACCAAAATGTATTGTGATCTTCGATATACATTTTGGTGGAACAATATGAAGAGAGAGATAGAGGGGTTTATCTCAAGGTGTCTAACTTATCAACGAGTCAAGGCGGAGCACCAAGTGCCAAAAAGGTCCATTGCAACCACTTGAAATTCCATAATGGAAGTGGGAGCACATTACCATGGATTTCGTTACTGGTCTTCCCAAGGTTTCTCAAGGCATAGATGCGATTTGGGTCACTGTTGATAGATTGACCAAGTCTGCTCATTTCTTACCAATACGAGAAACTTATACACTTGAACGTCTTGCTCGTATGTACATAAACGAGATTGTAAGATTGCATGGTATGCCAGTATCCATAGTTTCTAATCGAGACACAAGATTCACTTCATGATTTTTGGGTTAGTTTTTAAAAAGCTATGGGCACGGATTTACGATTTAGTTCGGCATACATCCTCAAACAGACGGGCAGTCGGAGAGGACAATTCAAACTCTTGAAGATTTATTAAGACTCTGTATACTTGACTTCAAAGGAAGTTGGGACAAGTTCTTACCATTAGTGGAGTTTACCTACAACAACAGTTATCAAGCAAGTATTGGCATGGCTCCATTTGAGGCATTGTATGGAAGAAAGTGTCGTTCTCTAGTATGCTGGGATGAGGTGGGTGAAGCAACGTTGTTGGGACCGGAGTTGGTACGTATGACTACAGAAAAGATTCAAACGACCCGACAACGTATAAAAACCTCACAAGATTGACAAAAAAGTTATGTTGGTCTTCATCGAAAGGACGTGGAATTCAATATTGGAGATCATGTGTTGTTACGTGTTGCTCTATGGAAAGGAGTTACAAGATTTGGAAAGAGAGGAAAGCTCAATCCTCGATTCATTGGCCCATTTTTAATCCTCAATCGAGTAGGAACTGTGGCCTATAGACTTGCCTTACGCTACAAGAAAATCGGCTAAGTCCGACGGAGCTAAGTTCGACGGACATATTCCCTCGAAGATAATAATTATTCCGACGGATTATTCAGTCCAACATAATTTAGTCGAACCTAGGTCAATTTCGTCGGATGTTCATCGGAAATATATATATCCCATTGGCGTCAATGTTCCCGCCAGCGCCAACCTTATTGTCAACAGAATAGTGTGTATTCTGACGGAATATTCAGTCAAAGATACCTTAATTACGACAAAGTTAAGTTCGATAGAGATTCCGTCAAAAATAAGCATAGAACCTAATTAATCAGAACGTCTTCCCCAGTCGCCCCTCATTTCTCTCACTTTGCTCTCTTTCTCTCTCATTTTTCTCTCACATTACGCTCTCTCACTTCATTCTCTCTCTCAGTCTCACTTCTCTCACTGCTCTACACCATCGTCACCAACACCACTGGTTCCACCACCACCACTTTCGATTCCACCACCACCACGTACTGCCACCACCATCACTGTCGATCGGTTTCACCACCATCACTGCCACCACCGCCAGCAGCCACCAATAGGCACCACCGTCGGTTAATCTTCTCCTTTAGTTTGCACATTAATTGACCTTCAAGGTTACTTTTCTGCAAAGCATTAGACTTCTAGGGTTAATTTGTTGCAAATTGTTAAATAAAAATTATTTTTGAATGTCTGAAAGTTATAATATTTCTGAAATTTGTATGATATAAGAACCCAATTTGGATAATATATTGTTGCTATGAATTTGTGGGTCAAAAATTTGGGTCCTGTTGTTGGAATTGGGAGTCTGAAATTTGAAATTGGGAGTCTGAAATCTAAAAAATTTGGTCCTTTTAAGAGAATTTTGATTTTGGGCCTATGGACTGCATATTATTTGGAATTTGGAAATTATAGAATATTGATATTATAAAGTGTATAACATATCAAATATGGGTTCCTTATCATAATGTAACTGATTTTAAGAATGTTTTTAATTTTGATATATTTGATATTTCTGACTGAATTTATGATGTAAATTACATTCGAATTATGAAATTGCGTAATATTTGTGGAATACTGAATGTTTTGTATTAGTAATTAGTTTCCCAATATTAAAATATAAACTAAGTAGCATTTACTTGGTTTCTTACTACTAAAATAAAATAAAATAAATTTAATTTAATTTAGTTTATTAAATAAAATAAATTTTAAAAATTAGATAATATAATATAATACAAAATAATGTAAAATAAAACTAAATAATAAATTAAATTAATTTGAATAAAATAAAATAAAATGTGATTTAATTTAATAAATAAATTAAATTTAATAAAAAATATTTATAAATATATAATATAATACAAATAAAATACAATTCAATAAAAATAAAATAAAATAAAAATAATGGAATAAAATAGAATAATAAATAATAATAAATAATAAATTATTTAATAAAATAAAATAAATGATTTAATTTAATTTAATTTAATAAATTTAATTTAATAAATAAATAAACCAATTATATACTATAATATAATATACTACAAATTAAAATAAAAGCAAATATAATAATAAACTAAGTAGGAGTGAATGTCGAACAGTAGTCTTTATATAGATTCCAAATGACAATTCTTATAAACTAAGTACCACTTACTTAGTTTATCATTGGCAAATAAACTAAGTAGGAGTGAATGTCGAACAGTAGTCTTTATAGATTCTAAACAATTCTCATAAACTAAGTACCACTTACTTAGTTTATCATTGGCAAAATAAACTAAGTAGCATTTGCTTAGTTTACCACAATTTTCATAAATGTAATAATACTCTCCGTGCATATATGTACTCTTTCTTATATGCAAGTTTCGACATAGCAGTTGCAGCTAATAGTACTCCAACCGGTTCCTCGGCAACAATTAAAAAAAAGGGTCGTAGTTCCTGTTTGTGTCCTATACTCGAATTATAAAGTTAATTGAATTACTGCAGACATTCCTCACTGTTCCATCATAATAGATGGCAACATTCGGAAGGAGTGCCATTAAGTTGTTGAACAAAGTTCTAGGTTAAGCAACCCTCTAGATGAGCGAACGATCACTGCTTTGCTAGGAATGAATTGGACTCGTATGGGGAGATGATTCATTCCTAGCTGAGAAGTGATAGTTCCTTCATTTAGAGGGTTGCTTAACCTAAAACTTTGTTCAATATCTTAATGGAACTCCTTCAGGATGTTGTCATCTGTTATGATGGAACAATGAGGAATGTCTGCAGTAATTCAATTAACTTTACAATTCGAGTATAGGACACAAACAGGAACTACGACCCTTTTTTATTTTACCGGATTGCCGACTCAAGTAGTCTCTATAGATTCCAAATAACAATTCTCATATACTAAGTACCACTTACTTAGTTTATCATCATTGGCAATAAAAACTAAGTAGCATTCATGCATAAATTTCCAAATTAACTGAATCCGTCTTCTGTGTAGTTAAAAATGTCAGCCGACCGGAGTTGGATGTTCTATAGAATACCTAATGATGGGAGGGGATTAGTCGCAGCTTATCGTGTTGGGGTGTCAGATTTCTTGAACAAAGAACTAGAACATACGGATGATCTGAACGGGAAGATGTGATGCCCGTGTGTCAAGTGTAAAAACCTGATTTGGAAGAAAGTCGACGAGATTAAATTTGACTTATTTTCCCATGGATTTATGGATGGGTACTTTGTATGGACTCATCACGGGGAATCAGAAATGATTGAAAATATTGTGGAACAACCAATTTCACTGGATTTATACGTCGAAAACTATGATCCAGTTGAGATGTTGGTCGATGCTTATGGCCCTACTAATTTTGACTGGGCTGAATATGAACCTTCTTCAAGCAGTGCGAAGCAAGTGCCAAATGATAAAGTTGCTATATTTTACAAGTTGCTATCTACTTCTGGGGTCGCGTTGTATTCGGGAAATGATACGGACACCAAGCTGTCTGCAATGATGAAGCTCTTACACTTCAAGAATGAGCACGACTGTAGTGAGAGAGATTTCAACAATTTACTTGCTATAATTGGATAGTTCTTACCCAAGGATCATACTCTTCCTACGAATTATTACGAAGTGAAAAAGATGGTCAAGGGGTTAAATATTGGGTATCAAAAAATCGATGCTTGTGAGCAGGATTGCATGTTATATTATGGGGATGACAAAGATAAGGGACAGTGTGATATATGTAGCTTACCGTGCTACAAGGTTACAAAACGGGGGGAAGGAGAAACATGTTCCCAGGAAAATCTTACGGTACTTTCCACTTGTGCCGAGACTTCAACTGACTATTCATGTCGTCTCATACACATTTCAACATATGAGTTGGCATCGAACAAGGATGGTCGTCGGTTCGGTCACCGACTCACCCAAATGGATGGAGATGAATGGAAGAGATTTGATACAAATTATCCTGAGTTAGTGGAAGAAGTTAGGAATGTTAGGCTTGGCATGTCTACTGATGGATTTTGCCCTTTTAATAATTTTAGCCAACCGTATTTTCGGTTTGGCGGTCATTATGGTCGCCTTTATAATCTTCCGGTAACAATGTGCATGAGGGATCCGTATTTGTTTTTGACTTTACTCATTTCGGGGGATAAAAGTCCTACAAAAGACCTTAATGTGTACCTTCGACCGTTAGTGGATGAACTAAAGATGTTGTGGGAGACAGGGGTCCAGACGTATGATAAATCGATATGCGAGAATTTTGTGATGAAGGCAGCCATGTTATGGACTATCACTGACTTTCTGGCTCTTTGGATGGTTAGTGGTTGGTCAACTCACGGGAAACTGTCATGTCCTGTGTGTATGGGGGATGTGCAAGGCAACCAGTTGTAGCATGGACGGAAATGTAGTTTCTTTGGAACTGCTCGTAGATTCTTGCCTCTTGATCACAATTCTGTAAAGATGATGTCTTCACATTCAATGTGAAAGATAGAGAAGAAGGGGGTTGTTGGTCGGTTGTCGGGTAGTGAGGTGTTGGGTTGGTTGAACCAGCTTGATTTTCCTTTGTCGGGGAAGGAACACAGTAAATTGAGAGCAGCCGGATACGGGAAGACTCATAATTGGACACACTTGCCTATATGGTTTGAGTTGTCATATTGGGGCACACTTTCAGTTCGTCATTGTATAGAAGTCATGCATACCGAAAAGAATGTGTTCGAGAACTTGTTTTACACCGTGTTAGATGCGAGTGGTAAGACCAAAGACAATGACAATAAAATATTTGGAGGTGTTAAACATTAGGCCAGAATTGTGGCTTCGCCCTAATACTACGAAACCTAAAGCTCCATTCTGTCTTACTAAGAAACAACTTGAAGACGTGTGTAAATGGGTTAGTGGGTTAAAGCTCCCAGATGGATATGTGTCGAACATAACACGTTGTTGTAAGGTTGAGCAATTGAAAATTTTTGGATTCAAGAGTCACGATTGTCATGTATTCATGTAGAAGTTGATCCCAATTGCATTTTGTGAGATGTTACCTAGAAAAGTTTTGGATGCATTGACCGAACTTTCAAATTTCTTTCAAGATATTTGTTCAACTGTAATCAAGTATAGTGATGTCGAGCAGATGGAGAAGAATATTGTGCTTACCATTTGCAAGCTAGAAATGATCTTCCTTCCAGGATTCTTTAACTCGATGGAACATCTGCCTATTCATCTACCGTATGAACTCAAACTTGGAGGACCGGTGCAATATCGGTGGATGTATCCTTTTGAGAGGTAATATAAACTGCTAATTGCTATATCCTGCTCATATTAATAATACTTTAATTTGTCGGTATATTTATCTTAGGTATATGCGTCGATTAAAATAAAAGGTCAAGAACAAAGCTCGTGTCGAGGGTTCTATTGTTGAACGCTATACAGAGGAAGAGCTTGTCAACTTCTGCTCATTGTATTTTGACGATGTTGTCTCAACGAAGCACAACCGTTTAGGAAGGAATGAGGTTGTTGGTCCAATGACTCATGCTGATGATGAGTTAGTTGTATTCACATATCCGGCTAAACCATTTGGCCATAAGACGCTAACTTACTTAAGCGACAAAGAGTTGAAGATTGTATCTATATACGTGCTTCTAAATATGCCCGAAGTATCATCATACATCACGTAAGTCTTAGCTTATTTGTGGTATTTAGTAGCATTTACAAATGTAGTCATCTATATATGTTAAAGACATTTTACTAATTTTGTAGTTCATTCGAAGAGGAAGCGTATGCTTCTAACCTAACTTTTACTGCAGCAGAATTGGAAACATTCACTACAGCTAATTTCCAACAGTGGTTTAAGAAAAGGGTTGAAGCGGAGAACACTTCTGCGCGTTTTATAGATGTCATCCAAGGACCTTACAAAGTTGTTAGTTCTTTTCCTAGTTGCATCGTGAATGGGTACAAATTTAGAGTAGATGACTTAAATGAACTCACATCAGATTGGTTCCAGATCGACTCGGTCTTTTCGGCGTCGTGATTGCCTTCAATTTGCGTCTTCACCAGATTGCTCAGGTTATTATAGCAGGGGCCTCTATAGAGAGTACAGGATTACCGCGGGAGAAGTTCGATGCTTGGAGCGCCAAGATGCTCTAGATGGTGATTACCCTCTTGGAGGAGGCTTTTTGTCCGCCCCCACCTACTCAGTATTCTTATTATTTATGTTTTTTTAATTAAGGCTAGCTAGCTTGTTAATTCTCATATATATATATATATATATATATATATATATATATATATATATATATATATATATATATATATATATATACGGACTAATAATTTATATTTTTGATTCTATCAACAGGGTGGCGATGACGAGCGGGCCCACGACTCTAATTTCCATACACCATAGCAGCGTCGTTCACCTCCGCCCGCTGATGATACTTTTACTAGTTTATAGTTCATTTGTATTCATGTTATTGTAGAACATTTGTATATATTGTAGTGTCTAATTGCGTCTGTACAAGTATTGTCAATTATATTGTTTATCATTTATGGAACATTAGCTTATATTTGTAATTGGTTAGCTCAGTAGTGTTGATGATAATAAGTTGAAGATTACGTTTTGGTAGATATTTGAATGTGAATGTATGTGAATGTATGTGAATGATAATGAGTTGAATATTACGTTTTGGTGGATATTACGTTTTAGCATTACGTTGAATATTTGAATGTGAGAAACAGGTTTATATTACTGTGTATTAGGTTGTGACAGGTTACAGGTACATAAATGGGTTTAAACACCTAGAAACTGAACTTTTCAAATCTGTATTTTAAAAAAATAGTTACTTCCGACGGACATTACGTCGTATTTCATAATCACTCTTTTTTTACTAAATTTTGTTATATTTTAATTTTCAGTCGGGGATGAGACGCACAGTTCGTCGAAAGTAATAAACAGCCATTTTATATAAATACCATTTTATTTTAATATTCAGTCAAAAATACCTTATTTCCAGGGAATAATTCCGTCAAAAATAAGAAATGATATACTCGACGAAAAGTTATGTCCTGTTTTTCTGTCGTAAATAGGTTATTTTTGACGCATTTTCATCGGATATAAGTTCTTCGAAGATATAACAGTTCCGACGGAGTTTTTGACGGATCTTATCTTCGACGCGTATATATACGACCGAAGGTCCGACGGAAGTTTCCTTCGGAAATAGTTTAGTTCCGACTGAATAGGCTTATTTCCGAGGGAATATTCCGTCGGACGTAAGCTTTTTTCTTGTAGTGTTACCGCCAAGTATGTCTCGTGTTCATAACGTTTTTCACATATCTATGTTACGTAAATATGTGAAAGACCCGAACCACATTATTGAATTAGAATCGGACATGATAGCAAAAGATTTAACGTATGAGGAGGTACCTATTAAAATCTTAGATAAGAAGGATCATATTCTACGCTCCAAGGTTATACCTCAAGTCAAAGTTTTATAGAGAAACCACGATGTTGAGAAAATGACCTGGGAGTTAGAATCGGAAATGAAGTCAAGGTATCCTCACCTCTTCGACATACCAGGTACGCACCCTAATTTCGAGTACGAAATTTTATAAGATGGGGAGGTTGTAAGACCCCAACTTTTATGAATAAAGATTATTTTTTCTCAAAATATATTTTTGAATATTATGGTGTGGATTTGATATAATGTTATAGTTGTGGGTATTATTTACAAATTTTACAAAGTAAGCAAGTGGTTATATAATATTCTATTGGTCGGAGAATATTCGTTTTAACAGGGAATATTCGTACGATGGCACAATCATTGGTGGACCCCACAACGTAAATATTGTCATAGTTAGAAAACGACAGAATTATCTTTTTATAAAAATAACAGCAAAAGTTTTACCGTTAAACTGTTGAACTACCCGGTGGTAAAAGTACAGTAATACGCGTGGTTGCATAGTAGCTCACGGTATTGATTATTGATGCTTACGTGAAAAGCCACTCGGTTATACTCAATTATTGCTACAGTAACTGTTGCATAATATCTCTCATATTATTGATTCAATTATTGTCACAATATCATCTGCATAATATTTATTATTAAATCAATAATTGAGACGACAAAGTTATTCATATTATTATTTGCAATATTGATAATGTCTAGAAAGTTATGTCGAGGAGAGGTTTGGTCACCTAATTGCGCGCCAATAGGGAGAAATCCTTATCAAAAATCCCCCTCTTTCCTGAGAATGATCTGGTTGTTAAATATTGTGAGTTATAATATTAATGATGAATAAGTTCGTGTTGATTAAAGATGAAATTAATATTTTCATTGTGTTGGGATTATTAATGTTAGTGGAAATCGACATCTATTTCGATAATAATTGATGTCTGGAGGTTATATTGACCAATCGGGTAATTAATCGGATAAATAAGCAATTAATTGCTATTAATTCACATGTTTATAACTATTTGTTCACATGTGTGTACTATTGATTCACATGATGTACTATTAGGGGAGGTGGTGCAAGTTTGATAATACATGCAGGACTAAATTAAAAATGAAAGAAAAGATGAAGGTGTTATACTGTAATATTTCAAGCCCCAAAATGTGCAATTATCGAAACTATGTTTTCCTATAAATAGAAGCTCATTCTTCTTTCATTCTCACCGATTCACTGAGACTCACAAGAGTAATTATAGAGAGAGAAGCTATAAAGAGAGAAGCTATAGAGAGAAGTTTTAGAGAGAAAGTAAAAGAGAAGTCTGCTACCTCACTATTCTAGTATCCAGTCTTCTTCTGAGGTAAGGGATATTATTTTGTTCATTATTCATAGGAATAATATTTTCTTCCATACTCTATAGTATGTGAGTAATATTATTTCGTCACATATTCCTGATTATACCCTCATTTTGTTAAATTATTGCTTCTATACTCCGTGAAATTAGTAGAATATCCTTGAAATTTGCGCTTCATCTAGTATCGTTTCACAAGGATATTTTCTGCACATTCTTGTTAAATTTTAAGCTTTTCATGTCGGAGTACTGTCCATGAGTAGTATTCATTTTTACGGTACTATTCACAAAGTACTATTCACGGGATACTATTCATAAAGTACTATTCATGGGTACTATTCATAAAGTACTATTCACGAGTACTATTCACAAAGTACTATTCACGGGGTATTATTCCCCAAATACTATTCACATGGTACTATTCACTCGGGTACTATTCACCCGGAGAATTATTCATGACAAAAATTGATTTCTTTGCTGTCCAAATCATTTTTGATACAATATTATTCTTGAATTTTACTCCACAAAGCAGTATCATGTTGACAATTTGGACATTATTGAATTCTGGATAAATTAAGTTATAAATCTTTAAAAATTTATCATTTGTTTTCTTTTAATTGAATTCTTATATCATTGTCATCATCCTCATGTTTATATTGTGATAAAAGTCATATGTGGCTTACGTGCATAGATGTACTATTGATTGGTATGATTATGACCAGGGATTATTAGGTGTAATCATGACCGTAATGTTACAAATGATGTGGTAAAAATCATCATTGGCCTGTAGTGCATTGATGGACAGTTGTTGGTACGATTATGACCGGGGATTATTCGGTATAATCATGACCATTGATAATTACATGAATATCCTTGGCCCGTAATGCAGGGATGATTCGATGATGTGGTTTTTTTATTAAGTTGAGTCTCAGCGATAAAATTGATGATAAACTTTTTAAATCATAGAAGATAGTAGATATCATGCTCTACTTGACTCTTCTAATGGATTTCTTGTTCCGCTGCAATTAAACTTGATGTTTATTATGTTTTATCAGTTTAACACTGTTGAAGGCTAACGATAATTTATTCTGCATTATCTTAGTTATAATATTTCTTACTGGGCTAGTTGAGCTCACTCTTTTGCTTTCATTGTTCTCTTCAGGAAATGAGAACGTAGCTGGGACTAGTCGGAGAACGGAGTAACGGTCCATATGTTTGCATTAGTAGTCCTCATTATTCAATGAAATAGTGTGATAATAATTGTAATGAGGACTTTATTTGAGTTTGGATACTCTCTACGAGACATTATTCGTTTTGAAACTCTCAACTACGTTTTGTCGTACTGTATAAAAGAAGTTTGTATTTAAATTCTGTATCATATATTTGGCGACTCAAGATGGGTGATGCAATCTATTTTGGGGGCGCCACAGCAGTTGTAGCAAACACTGCGTCCCTTCCATCACTCCCTTTGGTGGTCTTTTCCACACTTTGAGCATCCTTCTGCTCTCTTCTTAAACCCTCTTTGAACTTGATGGTTGTTTCTATTGTTATTGTTGTTGTTATCCCACATTCTCTTCCCTAAATTGCTTCCTCGACGGCTCTCTCCTCCAGTGTTCTTACTCTTCTTCACCTTGTTATACTGACTCAAGGCCTCACTACCTCCTTCCACAATGATGGTCTTTTCCAACAATATGGCGAACGAGTCAGTTTGGAGGACGGACATTTTGTTGAACAATCAAGGTTTCAGTCCAAGCGCGAAGCGTCTAGCTTTTCTCTCTTCTGTGTCCACTTGATGCGTGACAAATCTAGCGAGCTCGTTGAACTTAGCCGCGTACTACGCTACTATTATATCCCCTTATTTTAATTCTAAAAAATTCACCTCCATCCGATTCTTTATTCTCTTCGAGAAATAATTCTCGAAGAACAGTGTCTTAAACCTTTCCCAGGTTATAACTCTTTCTCCCACTCTCTGCTGATTAGCTTCCTACCATTAGTTTGATTCACCCTTCATCATGTACGTAGCGAACACAGTCTTCTGATCTTTACCCACATGAGCAATGGCGAATTCTTTCTCTATCTCTTTGATCCAAGTCTGCGCCTAAATAGGATCGGTAGTACCCCTAAATTCTAGAGGTCCTACGCTCCTAAAGTCTTTAAAGTTGGTTATCGAAACTTCTTACTGGTTATTGCGCACTGGTTCATTATTTCTCCCTCGAAGGGATTCTCCTAATAAGTTGACTAATCGTTGGATAGGGTCTACTCGTTCTTTCTCATTATTGACCGACTCTTCTGGTGTTGTTAGTCTACGTCTGGGCAACATTTTTTGCATCACAAAATTTCATTCTTATTATCTAATTGTATTCTTTAAATACTTCTTTAATGCAAAAGAAAAAATTTATAACACATTTTTGAAATAAGAACATTTATATTCATATGTCAAATCATTACATCGATATGATCATTTCCTAGCATACTTCTATAAATGTCAACATATATCCCCTAATATCACAAAGGATGGGGAAATACTGACATACTACCCCTCTAACCTGAACTTACCTAGGGTTTACATAACTATCCCATCTCACAGGAAAGATTGGGATTTCACCATAATATACAGAACATAACTATACTATCGGACACCTAACTGAACAAACTATCCCAACATTTCTCTTGTACTCAACTTGTGATATGTGTGCTCCTAGCATAAGGGCGTTCTACATTTCCTCCCATACAGTGCCTCGTACGGCGGCATTCCAATACTGGCATGATAACTATTGTTGTACGCGAACTCTACTAATAGAAGGTGATCCTCCCAACTACCCTTGAAGTCCATCACACAAGCTCGGAGCATGTCTTCAAGTGTTTGAATTGTCCTCTCTCTTTTCCCATCGGTCTGCGGATGATACGCGGTACTCATTCATAGTTGTGTCACCATTCTTTCTTGAAGACTATTCCAAAAGTTTGACGTGAACCGCAGATCTCTATTTGATACAATAGACACCGGCACCCCATGCCTCGAGATAATTTTCTTGACATACAATTTGGCTAACTAGTCCAAACGATACTTAATATTAATTGGCAAAAAGTGAGCTGACTTAGTAAGACAATCTACAATCACCCATACGGCGTCGTGCCCTTTCTGCGTTTCCGAAAGTCCCACCACAAAGTTCATTGTGATGTGCTCCCATTTCCATTCTGGAATCTCTAATAGTTGTAATAACCCGCTTGGTCGTTGGTGCTCTGCGTAGACTCTCTGAAAAGTTAAACATCTACTTACGCATTCCGCAACCTCCCTCTTCATGTTTGGCCACCAAAAGTGGTGACGCAAATCTTGGCACATCTTCGTTCTTCCGGGGTGTATCCAGTATCTCGTATTGTGCGCTTCTTGCAAAATCTCCTCTCTCAGTTCTGGTACTAATGGTACCCAAATTCTTTCTTCAAATCTTGGCAGCCCAGTGCTATCAATCTTAAATTTTAATTCATCACCTTCAGTCAATCACTTCTTGATGTTATTGCAATCTTCATCCTTTTCTTGTGCCTCTTTAACCTTATCCAATAAAGTCGGGCTCGCTGTCACTGTAAATAATTGCTCGTCGATCTCAATCGGATACCTAATTTCCAAGTCTAGTCGTTCGAAATCTTTCACCAATTCTTCTTGAATGGTCAACTTCAATAACTTCTCTCCGCCTTTTCTTCTCAAGGCATTGCCACTACATTTGTTTTGCCTGGATGGTACAAAATCTCACAATCATAATCTTTGATCAATTCTAACCATCGGCGCTGCCTCATGTTTAACTCTCTCTGCGTGAAGATATACTTCAGACTCTTGTGATCCGTATATATCTCACACTTCTCGCCATACAATTTATGCATCCATATCTTCGAGGCGAAAACTACTGCTGCTAACTCCAGGTCATGAGTCGGATATCCCTTCTCATAATCTTTCAACCGACGCGTGACACGTCGTTAATGACCTCGTAGTGTTGCATCAATTACGTACCAAGACCCTTGTGTGACGCATCACTATACACTATAAACCTCCCCTGTGTTGTCTGGTAAAGCCAACACAGGTGCTTGACTAAGCCTCTTCTTCAATTCTAGGAAACTTTCTTCACACTTCTCCGTCCAAACGAACTTAACTATTTTTTTTTTTGGTAAGATTGGTCAACGGTGATGCTAATTTTGAAAAATCCTGAATAAATCTTCGATAGTATCCCGCCAATCCTAAGAAACTCCGAATTTCTGTCGGCGTCTTCAGCTGCTCCCAATTGATAACCGCTTCTACCTTCGCTAGATCCACCAAAACACCATTCTTGTCGATAACATGCCCTAAAAACTGCACTCTCTGCAACCAAAAATCACACTTGGAGAATTTTGTATAGAGTTTCTCCCTCCTTAATGTCTCCAACACAATCCGAAGATGCTTGACGTGTTCTTCCTCCGTCTCTGAATGCACTAGGATGTCATCTATGAATACGACAATAAACTTATCCAAATATTGTTTGAACACTCTGTTCATCAAATCCATAAATGCTGTTAGCGCATTCGTCAATCCAAATGACATCCTTTTTAACCAAACCAATGCAATCTAGCACATACGAAGCATCTTAAAATCACATTTCATGTGTAGGTAGGTCATGTATACATGCTAACCAACTCTAAACATGATCAACTCGGTATTCATAGATATTAGTTTTCACTATGTCAAGTTTCCCTTTAAAGAGTCATTTAACCCAAAGCCAAAACAAGTTGGACATAAGCAAAGGAATATTGAATCATAAATCATGCTCATTAATGCTCATAACTTAGTCATATATGTATGCTATATCAAGTTCAGAATTTGTAATATACAAGTTTCATTAAAGTTTGTTTTTTTTTAAACTATAAGTTTTCTTTATAAAACTTCTACTAAATCATGTTAAAGTAACTCATTATGAGTAAAGTGGCTTTGAACCACATGTCATATCTTTTTTCATGTATAACTAAGTCTATATTTCATGTTAGAAGCACCATATAACAAATAAAACAAGAATCTGGTTCTAGGGAGCTGCGGTGCATTTTTACTACCAAGAGTATAAATGGCTCAATCGCGCTTCTTTCTCGATGTAACCAAGAAAGGCTCTGCTTCTGTAGAATTTCAAACCCAAATCTAATTTTCTCCATTCTAAGCATGCTTAAACTCATTAATATTAGTTCCAAACATGCATATAAACTTTAGTATACATGTTGACATCCATACATCATTCAATTAACAAGTAATTTCAAGAATTTCTAAGAATTATCAAAAATAAGAACATATTTAATGAAATTACCTCTTGAAGATAAATTGTCAATCCCTTACTTCAAGTGTCTGATTGCTCCTTCAATCTTCACGCACAATTGTAACTCACCCTCTCTAATAGACTTTAACCAAAAGATTTTGAGCAACAAATCTAAGAATGAGGATGGCTCTATATATAGAGAAACTACGGACCAAATTTGGGTTTTGTCCACGGAATTAACCCAGCAGGAAGAAGAAGAAAATGGTGGGAAAAGAGAAGTTGGTGGAATATTTGTTACTGTTGCATCCAAACCATTCTTAACCATCATTTCTAGTCTACTAAGAGTTGGCAAAAAGAATGAAAAGGCTAGGCTTAGGCCATTTTCTCTACACGACAGTGGAATAAAATGGAACTAAGAAATTGGGACAACCAACTTGGTTACTCAGCCTTTGTAAAATATGGACCAATATACTTCGGTTTTTGTTTCCTTTTTGGATTTATAAATGTATTTTAATGAGATAATGTTATTATATAATGAAAAGTTGGGGGTTATATGCACATAATCATATAATCCATGTATATTGGGTTTACTTAAAATAATATTTAATTTGGGTAAATATAATTCTGTTGGGTATTATTAACTCATTATTATACACCCAAATATTAAACATAAAATATTTATTAAATTTAATCTTTCTTCAGAAATTATGAGATGCACAATTAATTAATTCTCCATGCATTAGAATGCCACACATGGTTATATTTTGCAACTCAGGAAATTATACCATTCAATTTCCTTTTACCATATGATTTTAAAAATGTCACATATTGTAATAATGTTCCATCTTGTATCCAAAGCAATTAAATAAATTTTTCCAAGATTGGCCACTAGAAAGAATCGCTGCCTTTGGTTTGTCTTTTGCAAGAAGGCACAAGTTGCGCTTTCCTAAGGCAGTTTCAAACCAGGCTTAGCTATTGTCGGTTCCAGTTTATACCACTAATGTAGTTTTACATAACACATAATTAATCCCAAATTGATAACACCAACTAATTAGACACCTTATTTAATTATTCCTTCAACACCATTCATCTTTGGACAGTAGATGACAGAGTTAAGATGTTTGATGTAGAATTTACTACATAACTCCTCCATCATTTTGTTGTTGAGGTTCTTAGCATTGTCTAATACAATTACCTCTGGTTGTCCATATCAATAAATGACATTATTTCTGATGAAAGCAATGATGACTTCTTTGGTAACCCTGGGGAAGGAGGCTACTTTTACCCATTTGGTGAAGTAGTCGATCATGGTGAATATGAATCGATGTTCATTACTGGCTTTGGGCTTGATGGGCCCGATCACGTCCATTCCCTACATTGAAAAGGACCAAGGTGAACTTATATTGTGGAGCTCCCTCGGAGGGGCGTGGATGACATTTTCATGAATTTGGCATTGATAACACCTCTTGACGTGATCATCGCACTCAGCTTTGAGGGTAAGCAAGTAATGTCATGTTCTGAGGATCTTCTTAACAAGAAGGGGGGCGCTCATGTGTGGGCCACATACTCCACCATGGATCTCATCCATAAGCCTCTGAGCTTGGTCTTTCTCCATACATCTGAGGAGACCTAATCATGCATCTCTTTTGTAGAGTGCATCTCTGCTCAGGTAGAATTTTATAGCAAGTCGATGGATCCGCCTTTTCTCAGTAGGGATCGCTTCAGCGGGTGTAGATCCATCTCGTAGGTACTACTTGATATGTTGATACCAAGGATGTTGGATGGGAGGTAGCTCATCCGATACTTCTCCAATATAGTTCTCATAGGTTGGTGCCTTGTGCATGGAAAATGTGACGCTTGGCATGTATTCCTTGTCAGGCATGTGAATCAAGGAGGCCAAAGTTGCTAATGCGTCTGCAAAATCATTCCTATTATGAGGAATGTGTAGAAAGGAGATTTCTCCGAACTCCAAAGCCATCTGTAAAACTTACCAATGGTAAGGCAGCAAATGTAGCTCTTTAGTTTGATAGATTCCCGTGGATTGTCTGATTACCAATTCTGAATCCCCAAAGACAGTTAACCGACTGATGCCCATTGAACGGGAAAGTTTTTACCCCATGAGATAGCCTTCATACTCAGTTGTGTTGTTGATGCTGACAAACTACAATTTGACGGCGACGGGATACTACTCCCCTGCATCGGATACCGTAAGCGCTTCCACTCAGAACCTTCCATATTGTGACTCCATCGAAATACATTTTCCATGTATGGCATGTATCGTACTGATGGTGTTGTTGAATTTCCATTACCCCTTCATCAGGGAAGTAAGTTTCCAAGGGTTTGAAATCCCTTGAAGGTGCGGCGGCCAGTTGATCCACAATTCCTTGACCTTTGATAGACTTTTGCGTCACATAGACGATATCAAATTGTTGTAGATCAATCGCCACCGGATGTACCGCAATTTAACATGGGTTTATTGAACACGTGCTTGAGAGGATCCACGCGGGACATGAGATGGGTTATGTGGCCATGGAGGTAATGTTGTAACCTCATGGAAGCCCATGCTAAAGCATAACAAGTCTTCTCAATCAGAGTGTACTTGTGTTCACTGATGCTGAATCTTTTGCTGAGGTAATAGATAACTTGTTCTTGGCCTCTATCATCTTTCTATCCCAGCATGCAACCCATGGCATTGTCACTTATGGACAGGTACATGAACAGGGAACATCATCCCTGGGTGGTACCAAAACAGGAGCTTTGACTAGTTGTTCTTTGATTGTGAGGAAAGCCTTCTCGCACTCATCGTTCCATTTCATGGAGGAGTTCTTCCTTAACAAATTGAAGATAGGCTCACAGGTTGCTGTGAGTTGAGAAATAAACCTGCTAATGAAGTTGATTCTTCCCAAAAATCCCCGTATTTCCTTCTTTGTCTGAGGAATGGGAATTTCCGTGATGGCCTGGATTTTAGTGGGGTCCAGCTCAATCCCTTTATGGCTGACTAGGAATCCTAGCAACTTGCCTGATTTAACGCCAAAGGCGCACTTGGCTGGATTCAACTTCAAGTTGTACTTACACAACCTGTTGAATAGCTTCATGAGATGGTCTAAGTGGTCTTCTTCCCTTCGGGACTTGACAATGATGTCATCCACGTAGATCTCTATCTCTTTGTGCATTAAGTCGTGCAGAAGAGCCATCATAGCTTGTTGATAAGTGGCTCCAGCATTGATGAGGCCGAAT
Organism: Panax ginseng; assembly: GCA_020205605.1. Taxonomy (NCBI): domain Eukaryota; kingdom Viridiplantae; phylum Streptophyta; class Magnoliopsida; order Apiales; family Araliaceae; genus Panax; species Panax ginseng. Next base: position 19,163,853 of record CM035150.1, read on the forward strand.
GATAGTCGTCTATAGCAAAAAATTCCCCAAGGCGTGATGAAAGCAGTTTTCTCACGATCTTCCTCAGCAACCATAATCTGGTGGTATCCAGCGAAATAATCCGCAAAGGAATACATGTCGTATTGAGCAGTATTGTCAATGAGAATGTGGATAAATGGCACATGAAAGTTATCTTTAAGGCAAACTTTGTTCAGATCCCGGTAATCCACGCAAACTTGCACCTTTCCTCCAGGTTTAGGCACGGGAACTATGTTGGATATCCATTCAGGATATGTGGACACCATGATAATACCAGCTTGAAATTGTTTCACAATTTCTTCTTTCACCATTAAACTCCACTCATGTTTCAATCGCCTGAGCTTCTTCTTGACTGGCTTGAATCCCTCTTTAATGGGAAGGCAATGAAGAACAATGTCAGTGGACAAACCCACCATGTCTTCGTGAGACCATGCAAACATATCCTTGAATTGGGTTAGTAGCGTAACCATGTCATTCCTTTGGTTTGGGGTAAGGTCTGAACCAATATGGATTAACTTAGGGCTTTCTATGGTTTCGAGATTGAAGGAAGTGGTTTGATCAAGGTTGGGTTTAGGTTTGTCTTTGACCCATTCTTGAATTTCTGGAGGCACCTCAATGTCCTCATGTATTTCCATCAAGGCTGAATTCAACTCTACATCAAAGTTACAATCTTTTTGGAGAAAAGGCACCTTATCAGCAAGTACAGGTACATCTAAATTCAGGGTCCTGAAACAAAATATGCTTTCACTTAGTATATATGAAATGGTTTGATCATACAAAGTGTTAGCATGTACTGACAAAATGACTACTAATACTGTACAGAAAAGTAAGCAGTTATGATATCTACAGGGTAGAAAGAGTTTCTGCCCGCTTTACCCTCGTCGACCAATGCAAGGAGAGCTACTCCAATTATCGAGGGTAAAGTCCTGATAGACTATAGTGATGGAGGGGCTGTCATCGTCCTCCTTTTCCTGAATGATGACCATTATGTCTGGGCAATCATCGTATGGGGTGTATCTGTTTGTATGTTCATCATGGACAATGATGCATATGCCTGACATCATCCTGATGATGTCTTGTTTAATTCTTCGTTCATCCTCTTCCACTCTAAGTTCTGGAACAAAGACTTCTTTTTTCCTTTACTGGCATCGGCTTGGGAAATAACATAGCCATTACGCTGGCTGGCACCTTTATAGGAGGTTGTTCGGACTCAGAATTTGGAGGTGGAGACAATCGTTGTGTAACTTAAGCTGATGGAATCTGACGATGTTTATGTGGATTCCCATGACTGGATCTGGCAGAATAGCCCAATCCAGCTGTCCCAATTTGACTGACAACTTGAATTGGGTGCTTAATACCCTAATGACTTTTACCCAACCTTTGTCCTGGCTGATGACCCAAAGATAGCATTTCTTGAGTAGCCGACATTACTTCGGCAGAAATCTTGGGTGTGAGAAGTGGCGCCCCAATAGGGTGGTAGTGAGTGTTGCTCACCTCCAGGGCATGAAAACTGACGGGCTCAACTTCTGAATTGAAGCTGATGAGAGGTATGTCACTCTGTTTAGGACATTCCGGCTCAGCGTTAACTATGACTAAGCTGTCATTCATGAAATATTTCAGTTGCTGATGAAGAGTGGAGGGGACTTCCCCAGCCATATGAATCCACGGTCTTCCCAATAGCAGGTTGTATCCTGAATTTATTTTGAGCACGTGAAAAGATACGCAGAAGGTATGGGGACCAATCTCGATTGGTAGCTCAATCTCTCTGACTGAATTTCGGCAGGCTCCATCGAAAGCTTTAATAATCGTGTGGCTGCTTCGGATCCGTTTGAGATTGACGTTCATCTTTAGCAACGTAACGTAATGACAGATATTCAGAGACGAACCTCCATCTATCAAAACTCCAGCTAGCATATATCCGAAGGACGAAACCGTAATATGCAATGACTTGCAATGACCGATCCCTTCGGGCGGTATGTCATCATTAGTGAAAGATATCACATTGTTGTTAAAAATGTGATCAACCAGATGTTGAAATTTTTCTACATCCACTGATGTCAGTAAGTAGGCTTCTTCCAAAACCTTCAGTAAGATCTTCCTGTAATCCTCAGAAGTTAAAACCAAGTCCAAGATTGAAATTTGGTGTGGAGCTTCTCTTAAGCTTAAAACCACCTTGGCTTCGTTATGACCCATAGTGCAGAGGAATTTTTCAATCTTCTCCATGGGTATTTTCCCCTTTGACTTGATGGTGGACTTTATCACCCATTAGGGAAGATACAGTGGATTCTCCTTCGACACTGTAGTAGTTGTATGAGAGGTGGATCCTTCAGCTTCTCCATAATTCCATGGAACTTTTTGTAAGCTAATAACATGATATTGTGGTCTAAATGGCAAGTTGATTGGCTCTGGAGCAGCCACTTTCAAAGGATTGTCAATTCCTTTGAGTTGAATTGTTTACATTATGAGAGGTTTGACAGTCCCATCAGCCTCAGTGGATATAACTGCTACCAATCCCTTCCATTTAGTAGGACAAGTACTCCCACTCTCAAATAGCATAGTATCGTCATCTGCTAGCTGTAGGACATCGCTGTCAATTAGATTTTGAATGAGGTGGTGGAGTGCCCAGCATTCTTCCGTACTGTGACCGCGAGAATGGGAGTGATATTGACAGACTCCATCAGAATTAAATCGTCCCGAACGGGGATTGATTGGAGGTAGAAGGGAAGTGATCCTTCCTTCATTGATCAGCGTCTGAAGTATTTCCTCCATAGGTTGGCCCAGGTATGTAAATTCCCTTCTATTGGCAAAATCCCTACGGGCTTTGGCACTTGCTCTCTTCGTCACTTTGTCTTCCAATGTTTCTTTATCTGAAGGTGACGAGTGAGTATTCACAACAAAAGGGAGCAGACTAGCATGCTCCTAGCTGACTAATTGGTGTGTGACGTGATGCTGATAAGTCACCAGTTCTACCAATTGCTCTATCTACTTATATAGAGCTTTCATCTTTCGTTCCACTGCGAATTAGAACTTTTCATAATCCTATTTGTCAACACCGTCTTTGATGATCTGGGATGATTCACCGTTAAAATTGGAACTCTGTCCACTGCTCCAATTAATCATGTTAACCTCTTCCTCTTTGTGTTGGGGAAGAAGGTTGTCTTGTACGTGAGGTTGATCTGGTTTGGTGACCACGATCTCACCGTTGTCTATTAAATCTTGGATCTTGTGTTTCAAGGCCCAATAATCTTGAGTATCATGTCCAGGTGCCCCGGCATGATAAGCACATTTCTGAGCAGCATTGAAACCCCTCCCATTAGGGTTAGTTGGTGGAAGAAGACGTGTGATTTTCTTCTGAGTTATCAGAAGAGTGAGAATGTTCTCGAGCGAGTCCCCTAAGGGTGTGAACACTCGAGGGCGTTTGATTTCTCCACCTTTTGGCAATGGAGGGTTTGAAAGACTGTGCTTGAAAGGGAGTGTAATTTCTCCTCTGGATAGGCATGTTTTGATTGCCTTTTTGATCTTGTAGTATCAAGGAAACATCCTCCTCTTTCTTTTTATGGACCCTCCGGGGGTTGTTTCCATAATTTTCGGATTGGATGTGCTCAGCAATAGCTTTAAGGGCAGCTAAGTCTTGAATCTTTCCTGACTTCAATCCCATCTCAGCCATCTCCCCATGTTTAATCATTTCAGCCAATGGTTTACCAATGCCAGCTAAGACTCTTTCATAGAAAGGAGCTTCCTGTATGTCTATGAAGGTCATGACCATTTCTGATTCTGTCATGGAAGGAATAACTTGAGCAAAGAAGGCGCGCCCACCTTTGAGCATACTCTCTGAAAGACTCATTGGACTGTTTCTTGACCTTGGTAATTTGATACCGGTCAGGAGCCATCTGAGACTGGAAGTTATATTGAGTGAGGAAGGCGTGAGCTAGATCCTCCCAACTATGGATTTTTGAGTTTTCTAATCTAGTATACCATGAACAGGCTTTTCCGGTCAGACTCTTCTGGAATAGCTGCATCCTAAGCTTTTCGTCCTTTGCATAAGATCCAAGTTCTCCAACGAACACCTTCAAATGTGTATAAGGATCTCCTAACCCATCATATTTTTTGAAGTCGGGAGTTTTAAATTTTTTTGGATAATGAACACCAGGGAATATACAAAGGTCGCCATATGAGACACTCTCGTGTGCTCCAATTCCCTTGATCGCACGGAGGGTTTCTTCCATTTAAAGGACTTTCTTACTTATGTCACCGGTGTCTGGATCTCTTTTGAGATGGGTGATATCATGACTTTTTTTGGTCATATCCAACTAAAGTTCAGGTTCTGTAATGGCTTTATCAGGACCTTGGGTTCCTCCTTGTGTAGAGGATTCAGCATGTATGGGTATCCTTGTACCCTGAGTAGACTGGTGTAGTTCTTTAAGCAGAACATCCAAATCTGTGATTTGTTTACATAATTCGTCAAATTCTGTGAACATCCAAGTCTGGTCTGATGATGACATAATTGACTGTAGACTCGTGGCCTTTTTGGATTTTGACCGAGTAATAGGTCTGATTGCTTCCCTGCAAAAGACTTGCGTAGTTTCGTCTTTAGGGAGTGTGAAAAATTTTTGTATGCTATGTATCCATTTTAGGAATATTATCCTGCAATGCGGATGTTAGCTGTTTGTAATCCAGGATAACATGTTTTAATTAAAATATATATGTACACGTGTTTCTTCATATTTCTCATTACATGGAGATGAATATAGCAAGAAATTACAAGTAATTGACTATACAAGTAATTTGAAATGAGAAAGCATGAAGAGACTTTCCTCCGCGTTTGGTTTATCAGAGGCTGACCTATCTTAGGTTACTCTAGCGGCTTTTTGGCATGAAGGTTCCCAAATCATCGCAATTTACTTGACGGAAAGTTAATCCGGCCTTTCAACTTGAGCGAATTTGGGTGGTGCCTTTCCTAAGCCTCGTTGAAATTAGTCTTCCTACGAGTCTAGTAATCAAACACAGACAAGATAGCCACCCCAAGCCCTCTATTTATAGAGCAAATTTGATAGGGCTTCCTCGCCTTTTTCTCTTATAAAATGGCCACCCCAAGCCCTCTATTTATAGAGGGGAGTCGTAGTGTACTGCTGGCTAGCCATGATTGTACCTATAATTTGGTCAAAGTTGCCCGGGCTTTACGGGTCCCATCGTCTCGAAGTACGTGCATGCATGCACTGTAATGTCCGCTTGAACTTTCAAAATTGCAATCCGGGCATCCGACTGAGGTATGTAAGACCTATTTCGGACCGCCATTGTCGAGAGTTACGCAATGACATGGGATTAGAGGTTGTACGAAGTCAGGAAGATGGGAATATGCCCTCCGGTCTTCAAGCTTCAAATTATATCCGTTATCCTGCGTAATAGTCACTCGGGATTGGACATCCTTGGTTCTTGTGGGACATTGTTGTGTAGAAATGTATGTATGAAATGTTGATACTGCGTGATGTGGCGTCAATATGGCAAGACCTCACCGGGGTTATCGCCGGTTTGGGCTGATAAAGTAGACGTTGCTCAGGGTTATCTCTGAGATTGAACTGATGCAAGTGTTGAAGGTCCTCAGTTGCATCTCTGAGGTGTGCCTATTTTCCCGGTGTTATCTCCGGGTCTTGTACTGAGTGCCTCAGTGTGAGTGCCGAGGTTGAAGATGATTGCATTTGAAATAAGCATTTCCGAGGTTATCGCCGAAACTGCATTCCTTGGGGTTATCTCCAAGGTTGGTAGCTGCTACTCCCAGTGTTGGGACTGGGACTGAATATCTTGGGGTTATCTCCGAGATGGATCGGTCTTCTTCGGTGGAATTTCCAGTATTGGAACTGCATGCCTTGAGGTTATCTCCGAGTTTGGACCTGATACTCCCGGTGTGTGTTCCGGGGTTGAGGTTGAACTTCCGGTAATAACCGGATTGGATGTGAGCTGTCTTCCAGGGTTATCTCTCGAAAGATTTAATTTGCCCTATCAGAATGTCGTCGTGATGTGTGTGAGAAAATTTTGAGTGTCTACAATTGTTTAGCGGTGACCGTCCGAGAGTTGTTAGTGTTTCCACCTGCATTTTGAACATGAGTTATTCTCGCCAGATGTTGTATGAATTTCATAAAGCCTCTGAACATCCCATCGTTCATCATTTGATTGGTGTTGTTATTTACCTGAGGATTATTTTCTTCTTGTTGCACATTATCCAGGGTATTGATCTGTGGTGACTTAATGGTCTCCTTTCTGGTATTGGAACTGCATGCCTCGGGGTTATCTCTGAGATGGATCTGATACTCCCCGGGTGTTTTCTGGGGTTGAGGCTGAATTTTTCGTAGTATCCGAGATCGATGTGAGCCGCCTTCCGTGGTTATCTCGAAAGACTTAATCGCCTCTTGCAATGTCAGTAACTAGTGTGCAGAAAATTTCGAGTGTCTACAGTATGATAGGAAAGTTGATAGCAATCCTTTCCCAAAACCCTTCTTCTCCATCTCTCAATATCATTGTGTTCCTCTCTTCCAAACTCTTTGTGTTTCACTGTTATCTAGCCTTAGGGAAAAAATACGCGTAATATAACTGGCTCCCTCTCCCCCACGTACGTCAGGTACAAAAACAATACGCCAAATCAGTTATGTTAAGCCAAAAGTCACAAGGCTATGTTTGGATACATAATATTTCCCATACTAGTTTATTTTTATAATATTTATATTATGGGAAAAGGTCCAAAAATACCCCTGATGTTTACACGAATGTCCCACTTCCCTTAAGCTAATTTTTTTTCCAAAAGTACCTTTAATGTTTCAAAGAGCAGGCCACCCATGCCCTTGTTGTCAACAGACCACCCACCTGGACTAACGCTGTTTACACGTGGATTATTTTTGCTGATTAGGCACTTAGGGTCAGAACAAATTGAAACGTCACGGGTCAAAAGAAAAAAACAAACGTGTTGATCCAAAAAAGGGGCAAAAAAACCCCAATCAGTTTCTTCAAAGAGAGAGGCTTCGATCGAAAAGGAGAAGAAGACGCGAGAAGAAGGTGAAGCCATCGAAGAAGGTGAAGCCCAGTGTTGATCGAAGAAGGTGATGAAGAAGATTCAGGAGGAGATACAGTGTTGATCGAAGAAGGTGATGAAGAAGTTCATGGAGGAGATTTAGGAGTTCCGTGTTACGATGGAAAAAGACGGTGTCCTTCAGCTTGCCCAATTGGGTTGTGGATGATTTTTTGTTCAAAATTGTCTCTGTTTTTGAGGGGATTATTTTGGTCTCAACACTTTGTTTTTTCTTCCTCTCATTAGTACCGCCACTTTTGATGAGTTTCCATTCATTGAATTCTTCATCACGACGGAATCATCATCTAGAGAGAGAAAATGGGTTGAGGAGAGAGAAGAGAAAGCAATTTACGAAACTGAGTAGTAGCCTCAAGCTGCAACCATAGAGGAAAGACTCTCTAACTGCAATTTGAGAGGAATGGAGGTTGTATTTGACTAGAGCTTGGTGGATATTTTTCATAGCGGGTACGAGGAACTTGGTGGTGTTTTTGGGTCGACAAAACTTACGTTCGACAAATGATGGATTCGATTCGGTTAACGGGAAGTAAGTTACGACGTTAAGGCTAGACCCATGAGTCGAAAAAAATGATCATTGTTTGGCGGTGAGTAGAGTAGTTCGTTGGGAAGTCGACAAGAACTTTGATACACAGTCTTGGGAGAAGGACTTGAGAACAAATGCCCAGTATCAAATACTTTGAGGTGATCAATTCCTTGAGATTTGAGGAGTTGAGCTACCTTGCAAGGTAAGGGTAGATTGTTTGTGATTCTGCCGTAATTTACTCCTACTAAACCTCCATCTGGAAAATGTAAAACCAAAATTAATATTAATCATTATATATTACTCCACATATATATGAATTGGTTTGTGAATGAAGTTGAGAAAGTGGAAAAAAGGAGTTAATAAATGTTTATATATATTACCTACAAGTGAGAAAACGTAAAAGAGGAAGAGAGAGATGATGAGTCGTCGGTTCATGTCCATGCTCTGTTTGTTTATTTCTGGAGAGAGTGGTCTGTGGAGTAGAGCAGAGCGAGTGAGAGAGAGAGAGAGACGAAGAAAGGAAAGAGAGAAAAAGATGGAGAAGATAGGAAGAGAAAAGAGAGAGAAGAGAGAATAAAAAAATTTATTTTTGCCACGTGTCAATTGTTGAGCACGTCCGTTTGTCTAGCTGGATTTTTTTTAACGGGAGGGGCACAATTTACCCAAAAAATATAATGTTAAGGGTACTTTTGGAAAAAAAATTAGTTTAGGGTGGAAGTGGGACATCTGTGTAAACATCAGGGGTATTTTTGGACCTTTTTCCTTTATATTATATAGTCACTTTTGTCACACTTATTTTAGTTAATTTAAATGACTTTAGTTTAGTTAATTTAAATAACTTACAATAGTAATTATAATAATCTTTATTATAATTATACTTATGATTAATAAATAATTATATATCTAATTTAATTAATAAATTAGACTAAAACATTACTTTATTTAATTTAATTATTCTCTTAAATATTAAACAATTCATTTAATTTAATTATTTTTATTAAATTAAATCTTTCAAATAAAAATTACCATTATTCAATTTAATTAACATTAATCAATTTAGTTACTAAATTCTTGCATCACAATTCCATCAATTATTTATTTTTTTTCAATAAATAAATTTAATAAAATATTTATTTAATTCAATAAATATTTAAATTAAATTACAAAATTTCTCGATCGTTACAATTTGAGCTCAACTTTTTTTTTCCATTGTTTTTCTCAGGAAATGAGAGTGCAATGGGGACTAGCAAGGATGTGGGGTGATGATCTGAGATAGTCACTATAGTTGTCTTCACCATGTTGTAAAATAGTGTGACAATAATCATGTTGAGGACTTGTAATATGTGTTGTCGTATCTTATACGACATTGTAATAATTTGAGTTTGAATATTGTCATATTATCTACGACACTATATTAAGAGAACATATGGTTGTCGTATGTATTTTGGGGATTCAAATTAGGTTGTGTCGACCATATTTTGGGGGCGTCACATTTAAGATGAAGAGGAGAGAGAAATATTGAAAATAAAGATGAAGAGGAGAGAGAAATATTGAAAATGAAGAAGAGGAGAGAAAAAGGAAATGTCAAAAAATGAAAAATAAATCTATATATCATTCATCTCGTGTGGTAACTTCCATGTCATTTCTTTGTATTTCTTTTTTTTAAAATGCCACATAAATACTAAATTAATAGACAACCAATTAATTTAACAGAATGGTCTGATTCAAAATTTCTAATTAATTTAGTTGATAGATTGCATACTTTTAAAGTTTAATGGTTAAATGCTAAAAATGTGACAACCATAATGGTGTATTTGCCCTTTTTGCCTAAAAGAAAGAATGCACATGTGAACAATTTGCATTGTATCTCATATAATGCTAAGAGTCTTAAATGATATGATATTAAATATTTTAATGATAATTTGTGTTATAGTCAATCATATGAGATCTACGTTATCAATATTATGATGACACATCATTTGAAACATTTTTTGAGATAAAATTTTTGAAACCCCTCGTATTACCCTAATTTTATAGACATTGCTTCCTTTCCCCCTTCCTTGTTGTAACTCTTTGTTCGTTAAGCTACCATACTAATGTTTGCAGTTATACAATACTCTTCTAGTCTTCTTTAGTAAATATAAGAAAATTTAGAGTATTTTGGGTATATTATATTTTTTTATTTATTTTAGTAAAAGTATTTAATCTATTTAATCTTGTTTCATCGTAAAACAAGTTAAACGAGATAAATGCACTTAGACTATGTTTATAAGGATTATAATCTCAAGATTATAATTTCAAGACTATTAATCCTAAGATTATAATCTAAAGATTATAATTTCAGGATTATAATTATAATCCCAAAACTATTAAGCCATTTTATAATTCCTAAACTAATAGTCTCAAGTTTAAATTTGAAAACAAAAAAGACACTTAGAATTAATATTTCTATCCCAAGTATAATCATTGAAAACAAACGTAGCCTTAGTAAAATAAAAGAAAGAATGCACATGTGAACAATCTTTTCTTCTTCTTTTTTATATTTTATTTTATAAAATCTTATATTCTACAAAATATTTGTTACCTTTAGAATTCTAGTACTTATAAACTGAATAAATTTACATCTATCTAATAAAATACAAATGATTTTGAATTTCCCGCTCACTCAATAAATCATCTGGCCGTTCAAAGTTTGAGATAAATCCTGTTAAAAATTTTTGCTATATAGTAAGATATAGAACAACAATATTTTTGCCTGAATCGAATGGTTGATCACTCTTTCCTTAAGACTATATTCGCCCCTTACTTTTGCTACACAGAGTTACTGCGAATTAGTCTCCCAAGATAAGATAGGCCCAGATTTTACTCTGTACTAGAATTTGTTGTGTATGTGTAGGAACAAATCTAGTGCCAAACTATAAATGAAAGAAGAAAATTTATAATAAGGAAAATATTCAGAATGATAATTTTCCTAACTTGAGAAGGATTGAATAAGAAGGATTGAAAAGTTTGAAGTGTTGAATTTGGTGGATTCCTGATCTATTTATAGGTTTGTCGTATCCCAATTATTGGGATATGACGTATCCTATAAATTGGGTCGTATCCCATTTATGGCATCCTATAAATTGGGTCGTATCCCAATTATGGGATATGTCGTTCTGTAATTTTTGATACGTATCCCAATTCCCAATTTTTGGCCCAAATACAAATACTTTCGCTCCAAATATTACCGTTGCGTATTTTTAACCCAACTCAATTTTGGCTTCGGCCAAATATTACCGTTGGCTCCAACTTCCAATACCGACGCGTTAATATTATAACATATAATATATTTATTATATACTTTAGATAATGAAAATATCCAACAATCCTCCCATATTTTCATAATCTTCCAATCATTTTTCTTTGACATTCTTCTTTCTCTTATTAAATATAGTATACATAAGTAATAGGTATCTTTCGACTTGAACCTTTACATAGTCTATTTCACAAAATATCTGAATTTTTAGTAGCGTTAGCTTTGAACTAAAAAATCTTAAAGTGATATCTTGCTCTATAGACATATACTATATCTCTTATAGTTTAAGAAGACCTAACACATTTATGGCCATGTGTTTACCTCTTGGGTTTCGTAAGTGACTTAGAGATAAGCCTTATGTCTCGCAGAAGCGGCCCACTTCCTTCACTTACATAGGTGAATCTAATTAGATGCACTTGTATGACCTGCATCCTCCAAACTGGACATAGATTCATTAAAGGTTTACCCTACCCTCTTTGTTCTCCATACAAGCATACACTATCTTTGAGATGGTTTTGAAGAATTTCTTCTTCATACTTGTCTAGTGTATAACTAGTTATTATTATAAGTATTTTTCCATTGAACTAATATACCAAATGTTACTCTAGTATTTAGTTGGATTCCACTTATAGATTACCTCTCATTTAAGGCTTTAAACCCATCTCCCTGGAAGTCTTACATATTACATCCTTGCCTAGGCCTTTTGTAAAAGGATCTGCCAAATTTCCCTTTGACTTAACATAGTTAAACGTAACAACCCCTTTATTGATTTGCTCCCTTACATAACTATGTCTTAAACTTATATGTCTAGACTTTCCGTTATAAACCTTGTTATAAGACCGTGATAATGCTGCCTCATTATCAAAATATATTGAGATAGCTATCATTAGTTTAGGCGAAAGTGGTATCTCAAATAATAAATCCTTAAGCCATTCGGCTTCTTTTTTACGTTAGATTGATAATGCAACAAACTCGATTCCATAGTTGAATGTGTTATCAAGGTTTGTTTTTCGAACCCCAAGAAATTGCCCTCCTCCTAAAGTGAATATCCATCCATTTGTAGACTTTATTTCATCTCGAATCATTATCCGGTTTGCATCCGTGTACCCTTCTACCACAAATTGGGTATCCTCAGATATAGCATAATGGATAGTTCATCGTGGTTTTAAGATATTTAAGTATCCTTGATCATCGCATCCCAATGAACTCGACTCGGATTATGAGTAAACCTACTCAATACTCCTACTGCAAATGCTATATCAGGTCTAGTACATTACATTGCATACATTAGACTACCAATTACACTTGCATACTCTAATTGAGATATGCTATTTCCTTTATTTGAAAATAACTTAACAGAATGATCATATGGGGTAGAAGCTATCTTGCAATTCTCATGATTAAACTTCTTTAACAATTTCTCAATATAATGAGACTGAGTTAAAGAAATAGTATCTTGAATTTTAATACCTAAAATTACATCAGCCTCCCCCATATCTTTCATATCAAAAGTAGCAGACAAAAATGCTTTAGTTTCTAATACTACTTTTTTCACTAGTACCAAATATAAGCATATCATCAACATATAAACAAATTATAACTCCAAAACTTTTATTAAACTTAGAATAAACACATTTATCCGATTCATTTATTTTAAATCCATTTGAAAGAATCATTTGGTCAAATTTTTCATGCCACTGCTTAGGTGCTTGTTTTAGGCCATATAAAGATTTAATAAGTTTACAAACTTTCCTTTCCTGACCTTTCAAAACAAACCCTTCTGGTTGTTCCATATAGACTTCCTCTTGTAAATCACCATTTAGAAAAGCAGTTTTAACATCCATTTGGTGTATAACAAGTTTATGAATTGATGCTAATGCAATTAATAACCTAATGGTACTAATTCTTGCTACTGGAGCATATGTATCAAAATAATCAATTCCTTCCTTTTGCTTAAAACCTTTGGCTACCAGTCTAGCTTTATACTTATCAATGGATCCATCTGATTTTCTTTTCTTTTTAAAGATCCATTTACAGCCAATGGGTTTACTACCAGGAGGTAAATCCACAAAGACCCAAGTCTTGTTACCCATGATATAATCCATTTCATCATTTATGGATTCTTGCCAAAAACCAAAATCTTGAGAGGACATAGCTTCTCTAAAAGTTAATGGATCTCTATCACTAGAATCATGTTCAGTCACAAAAACACTAGAAGAAACAATAGCATCCATGTTTCCTTCTACTAGGTACATGTAGAAATCAGGGCCATATGATTTTTCTATCCTTGTTCTTTTACTTCTTCTTGGTTCTATTTCTTCAGTAGATGTAGTAAGTTCCATTTCATCATTTGTTCCATGATGAACAATTTCTTGATCCTCTTTATCAGTGTCTTCTCTTAACCTTTTCCTAAAGAAAGAATTCTCAAAGAACTCAACATCTCTAGATTCCAAAATTATATTTTGGCTAACAGAATCTGTGGATTCCATGGTCAAGAATTTATAGGCTTTGCTATTTTGTGCATAGCCTATAAAAGCACACTCGATTGCTTTAGCACCAAGTTTAGGCCTTTTAGGATCAGTTAACCTTACTAATGTTCTACATCCCCACACCCTTAAATGGTCAAGAGAGGGTTTTCTCTTTTTCCACAATTCATAAGGTGTAATATTAGTTTTCTTATGGGGTATACGATTAAGTATATAACAAGCAGTCATTAATGCTTCTCCCCATAAATTTTTAGGCAAACCAGAAGTAAGAAGTAATGTATTAATCATTTCTTCAAGTGTTCTATTTTTTCGTTCTGCCACTCCATTTTGTTAAGGACTATAAGGAGCTGTAGTTTGATGAATTATACCATAATTCTCACAAAAATCATTATAAGAGAAGTATTCCCCTCCTCTATCCGATCTAAGAATTTTAATTCTTTGATCTAATTGATTTTCAACTTCAGCCTTGTAGATTTTAAATTTTTCTAAAGCCTCATCGTTAGTCCTTAACAAATAAACTTGAGTGCATCTAGAACAATCATCTATAAATGTTATAAAATATCTTTTACCTCCCCTAGTTAATATGCCCTCAAATTCACAAATATCAGAATGAATTAATTCTAATAATTGTGAATTTCTTTCTAATTTTTTAAAAGGCTTCTTGGCAATTTTAGATTTAACACATATACCACATTTTTCTAAGTCAGAAAAATTAATCTTAGGAATTAAACTATGATTACTCATGCTACGCATACTTTTATAATTTACATGTCCTAATCTAGCATGCCAAACATTAAAAGTAGAAATCATATAAGCAAAAGATGAATTTTCATTAATAACATTTAGTGTGTACATGCCATTAGATTCATATCCTTTTCCGACATACATACCACCCTTAGACAATACAATACAATTAGCGTCAAACAATACTTTTATGCTATGTTTGTTTAAAAGACTAACGGATACAAGATTTTTCCTAATTTCTGGAACATGAAGAACATCATTAAAAGTAATTATCTTCCCGGATGACAACTTGAGAACCACCTTGCCTTTGCCCATCACTTTTGCAGTTGATGAATTTCCCATGAATAGTTCTTGACCATCCTTCATAGGTTTATAGGCTTTAAATATTGCTTTATTCTTGGCAATATGCTTGGTTGCTCCAGAATCGATCCACCATTCCATGTCATTTTCAACCATGTTAGTCTCTATGATCATAGCAGCAATATCCTCATTGTCTACCATATTTGCTTGGTCATTCTTTTGTTGCCTTTGTTTCAAGTACAAAGTACATTGTTTCTTGAAATGTCCTGGCTTACCACACTTCCAACAAATACCTTTCGATTTTTTATTTCCAGAAGTGTTATGTTGACCATCACGCTTTCTTTTATTGTTGCCCCTTGGTTTAAATGTATTTTCTATGACAAGAGCTTTAGCACTTTTATTTTCTATTTCCAATTTATCCAAGTTTCGAGAATTTTCTTCAACTTGGAGAAATTTAATAAGTTCTTGCATAGTCATTGCATCTTTCTTTTGTTTCAATTCCTTTCGACAATCTTTCCATGAATATGGTAACTTTGAAATAATTGTCGATACTTGAAACCCTTCGTCAAGGCTATGGCCTTCCGACACAATTTGATTCATGATAATTTGAAGTTCATGTACTTGCAAAAGATAATGATTTATTATCTATCATTTGATAATCAAATAATGAACTTACTAGAAATTTTTTATTTTTTACGTCCTCAATTTTGTGTTTGTTGTCGAGATCTTCCCATAATTTCTTCTTAGTCTTTTCCATGAATTTGGCTTCATATACATCATACAACGAATTGGATAGGGCATTTAGAATGTACCCTTTACACATGAAGTCATCTTGTTCCCATTTTATTCGATTTTTCATTTCTGCCGGTGTCTCATTTTTCTTTTCTTCAATTTTCTCCTCATTTAGCACATGAGAGATTTTTAATGTTGTTAAGCAAAAATACATTTTGCTTTTCCAACGTCTGAAGAATAATCCATCAAACTTTTCAAGTTTGTTAATTTGATTCAAGCTATTTTTTGAATTGTTGTCCTCCATGGTGTATTTTAGTCTTAAGATTGTTAATTTTTTTTTCTTTATAGTAAGATATAGAACAACAATATTTCTGCCTGAATCGATTGGACAAATCCCATCGTTCATACAGTGTCGGAGGCACGGGATCCAGCTAGTTATCCTAATATTATTCAAAGGAACGTATTTAAGGATTATTAGATCCTTTGTCTGAAAAAATGAATATTACTTTTTTTGAAATTACTATTTATAAATAATTAATCATAATTTCACAAATTCTTTCACATAAGTGTGAATTCACTTATTGTACATATGAAAACGCTTTGTTCAAATATGAAAAAAATTATAAGAATTTCAACTCACTTATTTATTTTATGTTTTTTTGTTTGAATCTTTTCGGGACATATATTATGCTTTACAAAATTACGAAAGAAAATATTAATAGAATAATATGTTATTTTTTTCTCCTTTTTCTTTGCTGGTTAGATGGTCTCTTTTTCACGGAAGTAGTTAGTATGAAGTTTATTTTTGAATAAGTTGGTCAATTGGTCAATACATAACTGACACGCAGACTAGGCTCTATATGTGTCAGCATTCTATTGACCAACTTACTAAAAAATAAACTTCATATTAACCGGATCCCTTTTTCACCCCCATTAAATTTTGGTAAAGTAAACCATGACATCAATAAATATTTATATATTAACATTATTGTAAGGAGAATAATTAAT
The DNA here is from genome assembly GCA_020205605.1 of Panax ginseng. Lineage (NCBI taxonomy): Eukaryota > Viridiplantae > Streptophyta > Magnoliopsida > Apiales > Araliaceae > Panax > Panax ginseng. The sequence continues at coordinate 19,180,037 of CM035150.1, forward strand.
TCAAGTCCAGCCAAAAATCAGAAAAGATGATTAAAGTTGGAGTGTGGAACACTTCATCCCATTACTAAACTCTCGTTCTAGATCATGCTAAAAAAATAAAAATACAAGAGACGCTTTACATTTTTGTGTGAATTATTTTTTAAAACAATACTAGTTTAAAAAATTATATAGACAATATAAAAGAGAGTATATTTTTTTAAATATAAATATACAAAATAACATTATTTTTGTGTTATAACACACCTAATTATATACGGCGTGTCTTGTCTATTATTTTACCTAAAAGAAATTCTATTTTAAGGCTGCATTATTTAATGCTGAATTCATATGCCCCCACATAATAAAAGATTGTAGGTTTTAGTTAAGAAAATATTTATTTAATTGGTGTTTAATGTTTCATCTTTTCAAGTCTTCTTTCTTTCTATATGCAGAGCTTTAAATCTTTTTTTTTTCTTCTTCGTGCCAAGATTTCTCTATTTTGGCTTACTTTAATTCAATTATTACATCTCCGTCTGTTCCAGTTTATTCTCCTCTTTCTTTCTTTTTTTTTTTTTAGTTTTTTTTCTGGACACCATCTTACTATAAATAGACCCATTCAGTTTCCAAACTTTATTCTGCAGATTGTTTTACATAGTCAATTAGTAGAAATCTCTTCTGGGCTTTGGTTGTTTTTAGCCCTTAATTTTAAAATTTAAGGAATATTGGGGTTGTTTTTGGCACCATCTTACTGTAAAAGTGTAAATACCTTCATTCAGTTTCCAAACTTTATTCAGTAGGTTGTTTTCCATAGTCAATTGTTGACAATCCTTCTGGGTTTTGGTTGTCTTTTAGCCCTTAATTTTAATTTTTTTAGAAATTTTATTTGGAAGTATTGGGGTGTTTTTAGGTGTGACAGAAGTTTTGGGACATGGTTTTTTCAAGCATGAATCATGGAGTGATCGCTACCATGTTTTTGTGGGATATGGCAGTGGGTTCAGTGGGTAGAATTGGAGAAAATTAGTTGAAAACCCTTCTGGGTTTTGGTTGTCTTTTAGCCCATAAATTTTTTTTTTAAAAATTTACTTGGAAGTATTGGGGTGTTTTTAGGTATGATATAAGTTTTGGGACATGGGTTCTTTAAGCATGAATCATGTAATGATTGCTACCATATTTTTGTGGGTTTTGGCAGTGGGTCCTGTGGGTGGAATTGGAGCAAATTGGGGAACACAGGCAACTCACCCTTTGGAGCTATCAACCACAGTTCAGCTGCTAAAGGACAATGGGTTTCAAAAAGTCAAGCTATTTGATGCTGATTCAACTACTTTGACTGCCCTTAGTGGATCTGGGATGGAAGTCATGGTGGGAATTCCCAATGAAATGCTTTACTCTCTGGCCAACAGTGTGGCAGCAGCAGAAAAATGGGTGGAGAAGAATGTTTCTGCTCATATCTCCTCTAATAGTGTTAACATCAGGTAAACTAATTGCTTCCCCTCTTAATTTTTTTTTGCCCCCTTAACGTACCAATTTCATGTTTATTAGGGAAGAAAAAGTAGACAGAATAGAATAAAGAAGATGATTATGGTATGTAATTAATATGATAGTAAAGTGATTTCTTCATTGATTAGAATTTGAAATGTGATTAATTACACCATTTTTGAGTTTTAAATTGGTTTGTTCTATATGTGCGGATGAATTTTTTGAAAAAAAATGATTGCTAATATGATTATGATGTTTGGGAGCTTACTAAGTAGAGTTTTGTTCAGTTACCTTCTTTAGAATATTCTATGATTTGAACTATAGTGGATTTTTTTTTATAATTAATTAACATAGTGCTATAGTGGAAGCTAAAACCCTCTCTTGATTAATTATAAAATCAGATTAATGGTTTTTTAACTTTTTTTTTGAAAGAACCTATAGTATTAAATTTTTAGTCCTATGGGCATAGGGGGAAAGGCTAGGAGGGGAACTTAAGTGCTTTGGCTGATTCTGCTGACTAGGCTATCACCTTTAGTCTATGTTTTTTAAATTTGATTCTTCATATTTGAGCTATGTAAAATATTTGAAAACTTGATGTAGCTGCTAATCTGATGATAGAATTACAATGATGTTTGCTTAATTTTCTTGCTCAATGGAATCTTGTTTGGTAGGTCCAAGTATTCTGTTTCATATTAAGGTATTTATAATATTAGACAATTTGAACTACTCCAATAATGGAACAAAAAGAAATAAATTAATCAACATAGTGCCATAATGGAGCCAAACCCCTCACTTGAGTTTTCTTGTTTAATCCTAATGATGTTTCCAATGTTTTATATTAATTGACTACTCCAATTAATGTCCCTACAAGAAGGTATTGCCGGTGGATATTGTGTATGTATATGATTTCTATGTGGTCCATCTATTACAGTGAAGTATTTAATACATGTGGGATCTGATTGCTTATTACTTCGTCTGCTGTCTGCTAAATATGCACAATGAATTCCAAGGGATTTTTTGTTCCAGACCCTAGTAGTTGAAATTGTGTGATCTATTTGGAGAACAAAATTTTATTTGAGATGTAGAGGGAGTAATGAGGAAGGGTAGATATATTTACAGACGCTTGATGAAATGAGAGATCTTTTCCATAGAGGTTGAAGTTGATGAAATTTATCTGAGTATGGTCAAATATAATAATCCAAAACCAAGGGTATCAAGGAACTCTTATCGCCGTGCGCTCGACGTACTGAGTACTATCTTTCCGAATCATGAGAACTAGATTTTTGCGTTCGACCATAAGTAGCATTCCTCGTACCCGATTAGCATCTCCTATTAAACCAGTTGATCAACATTCCTAGTAACGATATATGACCAAAACTATTTTCTAATGAGATCTAAAGTTTTTGCTAATGCTGCATAACTGTGTCCTCTCGGTTCTTTCACTTTTTTGGAATGAGTTCGTTACATCGTGCACGCATCTAACAGACAGTTGTTGATCTTCAGTTAAACTGGCTGACTTGGTTTCACTACTACTGTGTTTCTTGGTATGAGTCTAAAGTTCTTAGGCTGACCTTCTTCGTAGTTATAAAGATAGAGCTGAATATAAATATATACTCTACTAATATGTCTCAGCTTGCATATGATTTTTTAATTCTTCTCTTAAACTGATGGTCATTGATATCCTTTTATTTAAGGTATGTTGCAGTGGGAAACGAACCATTCCTGTCTACATACAATGGAAGCTTCCTTGGAACAACTTTTCCTGCCCTTCAAAATATTCAGGCAGCCCTTATAAAGGCTGGTATCGGGAATCAGGTGAAAGTCACAGTCCCGCTCAATGCTGATGTGTACCAAAGCTCGACTGACCTCCCATCTACTGGTGACTTCCGACCTGACATTCATGACCTCATGGTAGAAATCGTCAAGTTCTTGAGTGATAATGGGGCTCCTTTCACGGTTAATATCTATCCCTTCATAAGCCTCTACAATGACGCCAACTTTCCTGTTGACTATGCCTTCTTTGATGGCTATTCATCCCCTATTAATGACAATGGTCGAGTATATGACAACGTGTTCGATGCAAACCATGACACACTCGTGTGGTCCCTGCAGAAAAATGGGTATGGAAATTTGTCGATAATTGTCGGGGAGATTGGATGGCCTACTGATGGTGACCAAAACGCGAATCTAAGGTATGCCCAGAGATTCAACCAAGGGTTCATGTCCCATATGGGGAAGGGTACCCCAATGCGATCAGGCCTTATAGATGCCTATTTGTTCAGCCTTATCGACGAGGACGCAAAGAGCATTCAACCTGGTAATTTTGAACGCCATTGGGGAATTTTCAACTATGATGGGTCACCCAAATACAATCTTAGGCTCGGACCAACAAATGCTGGAGGATTAGTACCAGCAAAAAATGTCCAGTATCTTCCTAAAAGATGGTGTGTGATGTCATCCTCGGCGAGTCTTCAGGATTCAGAAGTGGCAGCTAGTGTGAGCTATGCTTGTGCAAATGCTGATTGCACGTGCCTCGGGTATGGGACATCCTGTGCAAATCTCGACGAACGTGGGAACATTTCTTATGCTTTCAACAGTTACTTCCAGCAAAATAACCAGCTCGAAACTGCATGTAAGTTTCCAAATCTTTCCGTGATCACGTCTACTGATCCATCAACTGCAGATTGCAAATTTAAAATCATGATCCAACCAACAAGATCTAACAAGAAGATTATTTCTGGGTCTTCAAAGAAACCTGTTGGTATGATTGTGTTTATTTTTATGTTACTTTTGATATCTGTTTGATATTTTGGGCTGAACATACTTCTTGGCATAGCAATGGATGAAGGTGAAGCTTTTCATTTTTTTTTAAAAAAAATGTGAGTAGTACATATTATGGTTCACATATTTTTACATGGAACAGAACTTGATTGTCATCAGTTCCATATTTAGAGTGGCAGATTTTACGTAGTTTTCTTGTGTGCTGATTATTGGGGACTAGCTGGTTATACAATTAATATTTTTCTCTCCATTTTAAAATTAGAGAGAATTTTCTTTTTTGGAAACTGATAAATCTATAACAGAAAATATTATTTCCACAATAAAACTGTCGCTATTCAAAGTTGGCGGGTGGTTATCGAGGTTTAGATCCTATAGCGACAGTTTTTACCGTCGTTATACATCTATAGCGACACTTTTGTTGTGGAAATATTAAAAATTTTTGTGGAAATATCAATTTCCTTCTTTTTTTTTTCTCCGAGATAGATTTCCTTTTTTATTTTCTTTTTGGTGGATTATAAAGTGAATGAAGTTGGTGATATATGTCAGTACTTATATTTGAAGAGTTTTGACTTTAGGAAATTCAAAATGGGTAGTCCATTTGAGTAGGCTACACAAAAAAGTTATTTTTGTGTAGCTGAGAGGTGTAATGCACTAATGCTTGTATAACCAAGTTATCCAAAATATAACTCTATGCTATACAAAATGCAAGTCATTTTTATAGACAATCCATTTTAAACCGTTTGGAATCAAGATCCATATTTAGTTGATTGAGTGTTATCATGTCACTACTATTATTCAATGTTATGCCCAATTTCAGGAACAATTTAATTGTCCAATTTGTCACAAGTGTGGGCAAGCATTCTCTAGCTTAGTAGCTCATAAGTCAGTAGTTGAGAATATCATGGCCAATACGTATCAAATGGAGTTTGTATTGGAGTTGTATATCCCTTGGTGAGCTTGAGAACTTGAGAAGCTATAGGCGTAAATCAAATGTTGATGCTATTGAAAGTCTTAAGTAGGTTTTAAGGTTTGCAGAATAGAATTTTGTTATAATGTAATAATCAGGAGATTGTAATTCAACACTATTTCACAAGGTTGCGAGTGGTAGAAATCTTAGAAATTTTATTAAGGAGTTAGAGTTTGAATCGGGTGAGATGGTGAGAAATTCTTATTTGATTGCTAATAGAATTATTGATTTTTATAGAAAACTCTTTAAGGAGGAGATTGAGGAAAGACATATGGTAGAGGGTTTAGATTGGTGTCCTATTTTGAAAAATAAGAGTTTTTGATTGGAAGAGCCGTATACGGAGAAGGAAATCAAGAGGGCTATTTTTGAAATGGACAAAGAGAAAGCTCTTGGTCTTGATGAGTTTATAATGACTTACTATCATATAAATTGGGTTGTGGTGAAAGATGATCTCAGTAGAGTTTTTAGGAGTTCTTTGCTACAAGTTTTATTAGGAAAAATAATAATTCCACCTTCATACCCTAGTGCTAAGAAGGATCCATTTGTTAAGGTGACAAATATTAGACCCATTAGTCTTATGATTAGTGTGTATAAATTTTTTATTAAAGTTCTCTCTAAGAGATTGGGCAATGTTGTTGGGGGTACAATTTTGAGTTCTCGGAGTGCTTTGTGGGTGTCAGAAAGATTATTGATGCAACTTTAGTAGCTAATGAAGTTGTGGAGGATGTACATAGGAGAGGGAGAAAGGGTCTCGTGCTTAAACTGAATTTTGAAAAAGCATATGATATGGTTAGTTGGGGCTTCTTGGATAAGGTGTTGTTGGAGAGAAAATGTTTCAGAGTTATGTGGCGCTCTTGGATGAAAGTGTGTTTTGTCTCTTCTCATTTTTCTGTGATTGTGATTGGGGAGCTAAAATCTTAGTTTAAGTCTTTCTGAGGTTTGAGGTAGAGAGACTGTTTATCTCCTCTCTTGTTTACTTTACTTGTTGATGATTTGAGCAGGATGCTCAGCCGGGGAGAAAAAGTGTGGTATCCTCGTAAGTTATGCAGTTGGACATGAGGAGGTGAGGGTTTCTCACTCCCAATTTGCTGATGATACTATTCTTTCTTTTAGAGGGGCTCCAAGGTTTTAAAAATGTGTCAATTATTCTTCAAGTTTTTGAGTTTTTGAGGCTATTTCTGGTATTTCTGGTATGAAGGTTAATTTGTTTAAATGTAGTGTAATTGTGATCAACATAGATATGGGGGAGATTTTAGTATATTCGTCTCTGATTGGTTGTAGAATTGAGGAATTTACTCTTACTTACCTTGGGTTCCCGCTTGGTGGGAATCCTAGGTCAGTCTCATTTTGGGTTCCGATAGTTGAAAGAGTGAGTCAATGTTTAGACAAGTAGAAAGGTGCATATTATTTCTTTATTTTTTTTGGAGGGCTAGGATTACTTTGATTCAGGCTTGCTTGTCTAGTATATCCCTATATACTAGTATATTTTAATATTAGTATACTAGGACATATAGCGTCGCTAAAAGTATAGACCACGGTTGTATGATCGAACCGTCGTCGGGTCCGTCGCTAAAGGAGGTTGAGTTCGGGTGAGTTGAATAAGGGGTGAGCTTAAAATCCGGACCGATTAAATATATATTTCATTTATTTTCTTATTTTTGGCAATTTTTTTAATTTATATTATTATATTTGTAAAGAATTAAATAAAAATTCATTTGATATTAATTACAAAATAATTAAATATATTTTTTTTATTTATTTTTATTTTTTGACTAACTTTTTAATTTATATTATTATATTTGTAAATAATTAAACAAAATTCATTTGATATTAATTTAAAAATATTTAAACATATTTTATTTATTTATTTTCTTATTTTTTAGCAAACTTTTCTAATTTATATTATTATTTGTAAAGAATTAAATAAAAATTCATTTGGTATTAATTACAAAAATAATTAAATATAATTTTTATTTATTTTTCTGTTTTTTTGGCTAACTTTTTAAATTTATTTTAACATATGTTGTTTTATTTAGAATAAATCTTTCATTTTCTCCATAAAATTATTTCCTCAATTTTCACGTAAGAAAGCCGCATGAGATGATTTGTGCCACATAAGAATTTTTTTTACACGTATGCAGCTGATGTTGACATTTCCGTTAAAAGTTAACAGACTTAACGGATTTTCTAATGTTTTGTTAGTAAATACAAGTTTAGTGAGTTGATTGTAAGAAGAAAAAAAAATCAATGACCCATTTGTAAGTCGATTTAAATAGGGTGACTTAAAAAACATTTAACCCTTAAAACGAATGATAGGGTTATTTTTCTTGCATCTATTTGGACATATGCTATGGGGGCTTTTATATGTATATCTGTTATTGATTTATGTAGAGATTGACGGGCTGTATTTTTTAAATGCTTTCTTGTTTTTGATCTTTTAGTCCGCTATGGGTGGGCTTCTTGTGCCTCATTTATTGTTTCTTTTTTTCTTTATTAATAAAATATTTTCTTTTATAAAAAAAAAGTCTACATAATGCAACAGAATTGTAATACAATAGTAATAAAACATTACGACATTTATAAACTATGCATTACAGACGGAATGAGCTGACATTTGTGGGCCTAATGAAATACATCCATATTGATGTAATCGTATTACGCTTGCAATGGGCAACATGTAATAAATAAACCAAATAGAAAAAATAAAGAATAAATTATATACATATGACCAATAAAATTAAAGTTTTACACATTTCATTAACAACTTGACAAAGAATTTAATAGAAAATTAAGGAATTTGAATTGAATGGACACATTTTTATTTATTATTTATCATGGTAAAATTGTATAACTAATCATATTGGACTCGAAATTCTTTAATTTTTTCACGAATTCCTTGCATGACATTATTATTAGAGGGTGTAAAATTTTTGTTTTACAGGTCATCAGTATATAATTTATTTTTGAAAAAAATATCACATCAATGATATACCTTATTGTATTAAAATATTATTACATTGGTTTGATGTTAACCAAACACTACCTTAACATTATGGCAAGTATTCCGTTATACAACATCGGAATTACTCTACTGTAATTTTTCACTTTTAAGCATTATATCACTGAACTTTAAAAATATACAATTCATCCATTGAAGTAATTACGATTTAAGAATCACACCATTCGGTTAAATTCATTTGATGTCCGTTATATACAATTCATCCATTGAAGTAATTAAGATTTAAGAATCACACCATTCAGTTAAATTTATTTGATGTCCGTTTATTTATTATTTGCACGACATTGCAAAAAAAAATTCAAGAAAATAACGTGGAAACAAATAAGCAAACACGTGATTTGAATTGATATATTGTATAATTTTTTCTCTCTCCATCTTTCTGGGGTTTAAAACATAATCCACCGGTGGTGGCTCAACTACCAACCGTTACCCCGACTAACACATCTTCAAAACTCCATAACCATCATACGCGACAGAGATGAAGAAGGCCGAGTCGAGATTGACTATAACGCCAAAAGGGTGTTATTTGTTGAGGCATAATTTGATTCCATGATTGACGACTTCGATGATTTTTTTCCTTCGTTGGAGGTCCGACGCCTCGTGTCGGCATTTGATTACTCCAACGATCTCTCTTTGTATCCTCTGTATATATCACATGTACTCTTTTTTTGGGTCACTGTTTTTAAAACTCTCACCTAATTCAAACCCTAAATGTTTCCCCAAATTCATTGCAGGGACGTGAGGAAAAAGAAGATACAACTAGAATTTGTAGTGGATGAAGATGATGACATGAATGATTTGTGGCTAATGGAATTAAACCCAGATATAAAGGAACTAACCTAGATGGAGAAGGAACGTAGGAGGGTGTATTCAATTAAGAATTCTAAAGACTTTAAAAGTTTGGTTGTATTCAATCAAGACATTTAAAGAGTTTATAAAAGTTTACTGGTATTCAATTATAACTTTTGTAATGTCTATAAAAGTTAGGTAATATTGAATTGAGACTTTTACAAAGTCTATTAAAGTATTTTAGCAAAAAGTCATAGATTTTTCATATTTCTGTCAAATAGTAGAGTTTGACATATTTTAAAAGAAGAGATACCCATATCCAAAGTTTGACGTCATCTCTAAAGACTTTCAAAGACTTTTAAATATTTGAAAAAGGGAGAATATGAATATAGGAGAAAGAGAGATATAGAGGAGATCAAACAAAGAAGAGAAAAGAAAACATATATATATATATATATATATATATATATATATATATATATAGGGAAACGATCCGTGGACAACGTTATTTGGGAACCCATGGATAACTAACGCATCATCCAGTGATCAAAATTGGAGTTAATGGCTGAGATGAGCTCCCAGCCGCTAGAGGGAGTAGCGGCCATCAATAATTTTAAAATTCCACTTTCCTGGCCGCTAGAGGGAGTAGCGGCCAGTCAAAAACGATGCGTTTTTTTTCGTCAAGAATTACTCCCTGGCGGTGAAAGTGGAATTTTAAAATCAGGGCATTAAGGGAATTTGGCCAAGCCGCTAGTGGGACTAGCGGCCAAATTCACCTTATTAGATCTAACATTTTACTCCATTCCCATCCAAATGCTTAACATCTGCAGAAATATAGCTTCGTAAAGAATCTGCTAAATCTGAAATCACTGGTTTGTGCGAGAAATTATTGGTAAGTCTTCATCAATGGCTTTCATGGCTGCTACAAATATATTTTTATCTAGCTCTTCTGAATCTTTTGCTAGTTTAGAATGTAGAAATGAATCAGAAAGTATGTTGATGATGGTGAAAGTAGTAGTACAAAGGTAATGGTTCCTTATGTTGGTCAATTATTTTATAAATTAGAAGAAGCTGAAATTTTTTATAGATCATATGCCCAAAAAAGTGGATTTGAGATTAGGATTGCTACGAGTCGTAAACATGCTCACATTAATGATTTGACGTCAAGGTTATATGTATGTAGAAAAGCTGGTAGACCAACTGTTGTGAAGAATTCATTAGATGATGAATGTGATAACGATAAGAAAATAAGACAACGAGACACAATTGGTGAACACTATGCAAAGCTAGAATGTATGTTGTCCACAGAAGAAAGAAGATAATCTTGGCGTATTTGGTTATTGAGTTGGATCACAATCATCGATTAGTGACACCTACCAAAGTAGATTTGATTGAGACACATAGAAATATTACGCCGGTAGCAAGAAAATTAATTGACACTTTAAATCAAGCGGGTATTGGACCAAGTAGGATGATGAATGTTTTGAGCACAATGGGTGGAGGAATGCAAAATATAGGTTTTAGTGAGGTTGATGTTCGTAATGTATTTAGGGATTTAAGGCGTGACTCGGAGGATGAAAATGATGCACAAGCAGCAGTTAATTATCTGAAGAAATTTGATTCTAGCAGTGCGAGTAAATTTTTCTTTCGTGTGAAATCAGGTGAAGACAATTGCATAGCTTGTATCTTGTGGGTAGATGCCCGTTCAAGATTTATGTATCAATGTTTCGGAGACGTGGTTACATTTGACACTACGTATAGGACAAATAGGTATAATATGCCATTTATTCCTTTTACCGGGGTTAACCACCATTATCACTCTGTTTTATTTGGATTTGCATTGTTAAGGGATGAGACTGAAGACACTTTCAAGCTGGGTCTTAGAGGCGTGGCTTGAAGCCATGGATTACAAAGCTCTGTAACCATCATCACTGACCAAGATAAAGCTATAAGCAATGCTATTGGTAGGGTACTCCCATCCACTCATCATTTATTGTGTTCTTGGCATATTAGTAATAAATTTCCAGAAAAATTACATCATGTTTATGCGGAACACCCATCGTTCAAAGATGATTTTAACAACGTGTGTATATAAGTCATATTCCATCATGTGAGTTTGAAGAAGCGTTGGGAAATACTTGTGAGAAAATATGATTTGTCTCAAAATGAATGGGTCATAAGTTTGTATGATGTGAAGGAGAAATGGATAAGTGCATACACAAAGAGATATTTTTCTTTGCGAGGGAATGACAACCACCGGAAGAAGCGAAGGTATGAACCATTTTTTGATTCTTATGTGAAAACTTCAACAGCATGAAAGATTTTGTTGTCAAGACTCGTAAGGCTATTGAAAACAATTCAATAGAGAGAGAAAGGCCGATTATATACAAAGCATCGAAAGCGTAGTTTGGTTTTAGGAACATCGTTGGAAGTACATGCTTCGAATGTTATACAAAAGAGATGTTTAAACGTTTTTCAAAAAGAGCTTGTGGAGTCTTTTAAGTATAACATCAAAAAAAGTTAGTGAGTTGTGCATTATTGATGCAAAGGTCATCACGATTGTACAAGGAAGATGCAATTGAAAATAGTCGAAGATATCGGCAAGTTATCAATAATTGTCAGGGGGGGTCGATAACATGTACTTGTCAAATGTTCTCACATTCTGGTCAAATTTGCAGACATGTACTAAGATTCTTAAGCTTCAAGAGTATTGCACGAATACCTGCTTACATGATCGTTCCTCGATGGACAAGAGATGCTAATAGGAGTAATGGTGAAGAGGAAATGGTTTCTCCAATGAGTGCAGACTTTGAAAAAAATCAATCAATGCGCTACAATCATTTGATGAGTGATTATCAAGAGTTAGCTAGTAAAGTCGCTGCTTTCGATTAGAGGCTACAAGGCAATACTACAACAAAATGCACTGGAAAGCCCTTATTGATCAATATGACCCGGATAGATGCGGACATAGTTGGCGATGATAACGACCAGCATGAGAATTGCATGCGATTTCAAGATGATGAGGTTGATGATGATGATGATGATGAAGATGAAGACTATAACGTTGATCCGGAAGAACAAGAGTATTTGCCACCAATTGCTTCTCAGACAAAGGGTCGGAAAAGACAACCAAGATTAAAAAGTGTCGTTGAAAAATTATTGGGTAGTAAGTCTCAACGAAAATGTGCGATATGCGGATTTGAAACTAACCATGACAAGCGCAATCACTATAGGGTGTTAGGACTTCCTGAACCTAAAGATAATTAATGTCTCGTTATGTGTTTATTTAGAATTTACAAGTGTTTTTTGTTCTTGAGTGATTATGGAGATGTAATTTAATCAGAATGTTTTTCAATGTTTGTTTTGGGTTCAAAATGTTGAATCATTTCCAATTTAGTAAGAATGTTGGAATGTTTGGACTTTTTTGTATTTTTTGGACTAGACATTTAGTCGAATGTTGGAATGGGTTTGGTGCCAAATGATGTATCTTTGGTCGCTAGAGGGAGTAGCCGACACTTTTCTAAAAGTCTTTGGCCGCTACTCCTTCTAATGACCAAAGATACAAACATTTGGCTCCAATCAACTGTGCTACCAACCTATACCTGTTAAACAAAAATGAATGTGAGATTGATGGACTAACGTTAGCTATTTGCAGCAATCCCTTCGTCGTCTCGCTGTGCCCAGCCGTCTCGCATCTGCAAACGCCTGACCGCTACTCCAGTATACAAATTCAGATCTGGACTTTGGCCGCTAGTCCCACTCAGCTGGCAGCCAAATTCCCATAATGCCACGATTTTAAAATTCCACTTTCTGGCATGCTAGAGGAGTAGCGGCCAAAGAAAACGCTATCAACGTTTGACCGGCCTCTACTCCTCTGGCGGCCGGAAAGTGGAATTTTAAATTATTATTGGCCATTACTCCCTCTAGCGGCTGGGAGCTCATCTCAGCCATTAACTCCAATTTTGGACGGCTGGATGAACGTTAGTTGTCCATGGGTTCCCAACTAACGTTGTCCACGGATCGCTTCCATATATATATATATATATATATATATATATGAGTCTCACTTTCTCTCTCTACCTTAGTCCTCTCAAAATAAAAACCCCAAAAGGGAAAAGAGCTATTATAGCAGGTGAGGAGAGAGAAAAATGAGAAGGGGTTAAAAAGAGGGAGTAGCTTTAAGGGTTACAAATAGAACCAATGGTATAAATGGAGATGACACATATTTTAATATAATTTTATATTTATTCTCTCCTATAAAAAAATTCTCATTTATTAAATTTGTAAGTATTAAGGAGGTATTTTGTTTTATGTTTATTTTTAAAAGTAAAAAATTTATTAATTTTGTTATTTGTTGAAAATTATAAACTGTTAGTTTAGTAATAATGACTTAATAGAAAAACGACAATGAACTATTTCAAAATCGAAATTGTTATTTTATATTACTGTTAGTAGAAAAAGATTTTTTATGAAATATAAAAATTATAAAATAGGATATTTTCTTGTAATAGACTGAGTATGATTTAATAATTCAACTTCAACAATGCCTTTTATTTCAAATTAGGTTGTAACATGGTCAAATTATTTTAATATTATTTAATATCGTACTCATTTCATCTAAAATATAAGATTTTTGTTGACTTTTTAACAATTAATATATGATGCAACATATATTAGAAGTATACAAAAGTCTATCAAAGTCTTGATAAAAAGTTTATAAAGTCTGTCACTTATTTTATAGAGTCTATAAAAGTAATTTTAAAAGTCTTTAAAGTCCACAAACTCTACAAAAATTTGTCACTTAAAAAAAGTATTTAAAAGTCTTTGAATACACCCTCCTAAAATACTTGTGTGGTGATAAATCCATATAGGATATGCCCACTTCAACATATAGTATTTTTTTCTTGTTCCATGTGGCGCTCCCATGGGCGGAACTAGTGGGGGGGCTAGGGGGTCATATAGTCCTCCAACTCGGAATCAAGCATGTTAATATTAGTTAAATTTGATCTTTGTTATGAGATGATATTAATTTATTTGCTTCTCCATGTCCTTCCACCTATAATAAATTAAAAATATTACTATAAGATAAAATAATGTTAAATAAGTTTGATGATTAATTACTTAATATTGCACTCATTTGTTTTATTGACTTAATCATACCTTAGTATCAATTTTTTGTAAATGAGAATAACTTAATTCATTTTTTTGCTTTGAGTGGCTCCTCTCAGTTGTCTCTAAGGAAGATGACCAGAACTAGACTTGGCAAAATATGGTTATGGGTTGGTTTTGGTTTTCAAAATATGGTTAACTAACTATTTAAGAACTAAAATCATATTAACCATTTTTAATATGGATAATATGGGTTGGAACCATATGGTTATGGTTAAAAACCATATTAACCATTTTAATATGGTTATAGTTCCATGAAGGCCTGATTTGATATATTATTATTTTTTTGGGGGTGGGGGTGGGGTGGGGGGGTGGTGTGGGGGTAAGGGTGTATACATAATCACATAATATTTTTTTGTGGGGTAGGGATGAGGGTGGGGTGGGGGTGGGGGTAAGGGGTGGGGTGGGGGGTGTGGGGGTGGTGGGGTGGTGGTAAGAGGTGTATGCATCATCACATAATATTATTTTTTTTGGGTGGGGGTTTGGGGGTGGGGGGGTTGGGGTAAGGGGTGGGGGTGGGGGTGGGGTGGGAGGTAAGGGGTGTATACATAATCACATAATATTTTTTTTTGGTGGAGTAGGGATGAGGGTGGGGTGGGGGTAAGGGGTGTATACATAATCACATAATATTATTTTTTTGGGAGTGGGGGGGGGGTAAAGTGTATACATAATCACATAATATTATTTTTTTGGGGTGGGGGTGGGATGGGGGTGGGGGTGGGTTGGTGGTAAGGGGTGTATACATAATCACATAATATTATTTTTTGGGTGGGGGGGTGTGGGTTGGGGGTTGAGGGTGGGGTGGGGGCGGTGGTAAGGGGTGTATACATAATCACATAATATATTTTTTGGTGGGGTAGGGATGGGGGTGGGGTGGGGAGTGGGGGTAAGGGGTGGGGTGTCGGGTGGGGCGGGTGGGGGGGTTGGGGTGGGGGTAAGGGTGTATACATAATCACATAATTTTATTTTTTGGGGGTGAGAGTAGGGGTGGGGGGTGGGGTGGGGGTAAGAGGTGTATACATAATCACATAATATTATTTTTTTTTGGTGGGGTTGGTGGGGTGGGGTGGGGTGGGGTGGGGTGGGGTGGGGTGGGGAGTAGGGGTAGGGGGTAAGGGGTGGGGTGAGGGATTGGGTTGGGGGTAAGGGGTTATACATAATCACATAATATTATTTTTTGAGATTGGGGAGTGGGGGGGTAAGAGGTGTATACATAATCACATAATATTATTTTTTTTTGGGTGGTGGGGGTGGGGGCGGTGGTAAGAGGTGTATACATAATCACATAATATTTTTTGGTGGGGGTAGGGATGGGGGTGGGGTGGGGAGTGGGGGAGTAAGGGAAGGGGTGGGGTGTGCGGGTGTCACAGGGTGGGCGGGTGGGGGGTTGGGGTGGGGGTAAGGGGTGTATAAATAATCACATAATATTATTTTTTTTGGGTGGGGTGGGGTGGGATAGGGTGGGGGGGGGGTGTGGTGTATACATAATCACATAATATTATTTTTGGGGGTGAGAGTGGGGGGTGTGGTGTGGGTTGGGGGTAAGGGGTGTATACATAATCACATAATATTTTTTTGGTGGGGTGGGGTGGGTGCGTGGCTTGGGGTGGGGTGGTGGGGTGGTTGAGCTTCTTGAATATGTAAATATGGATGGAAAGAACTTTTGATTTGGATTTGGAATAAAATATGGGTCGAAAAATGGTTAACCGGGTTGGAACTATATTTCTTTTTAAAAATATAGTTCCAAACTTTAACCAACCCAAATAAATAAAAACAGTTAACCAACCCATTGGGTTCCAGTTAATATGAGTTGACCCGACAGTTAACCAACTATATTGCAAGGTCTAACCAGAACCACAATATAAGGTTTTGAATATATAATATTATAATTTGTAAGTTATTTATAAAAGTAGCCAATTAGTTGACTAAAAAATTGAAAGTCTGATTAATAGTTCCATAGTTCGGGAATATATATATATATATATATATATATAAAGTTATTAGACTCAAAACTCAAATGTTGACAATGGTTGGAATATGATGTTGTGAAATAATATAATTGGGCAAAATGAATTTGAAAGAAGCACTCCAAGCGTTAATAAATAATTTTTTTACTAATGTATTTTGACCCCTCTAAAAATATTCTGGTTCCGTCACTGGACCCTCCCAAATCCGCGTATTTACTACAACAAATTTGGTGCATCACTATTCATCCACGTCCACAACATCCAACTAATATTGTAAACTAATTCACATAAAAATATTACATTATTTATATTATATCTTTACATTCCCAAGTTCTTATAAACTTATATATCTATCTTGGAGTATACATCATTATACATTAATATTTGTAATTACATATCATTATGTCTACTTCTCAGTCTAGAACATACTCTTCTCTTTATCCTTTGAGCATGACCTTTCAGGTCCTTATACTTTAGCTGTAAAATATAACATTTCGCAAGAGTAAGAACTAATTTGCTCAACAAATATAAAATGATTCAATTAAATGAGAATATCATAGCTCAAATTTCTATTCAAAGGAATACATTACCGATGAATCAATAATTTATGATTCAAAATAAGTATTTGAATATATGACAACTTGAAAATCATCAAAGGATTCTTCGCAAGAAATTGAACTCTCTCAAAGTTTATAGAACTTTGTTAGAATTTTTAAGACTTAGATTGTTCTTAATATTTTGAGAACTAACTGAGTGGTTGTAGGAATTATGAACTTTATAAAGTGTTCATCAAAGAGCTCTCCAAATTAATGTTCAATAGTCACAAAGAATACAAATTCTCTATAGAGTATTCTTCATTGTTCGGGAGTGTTTTACCGACCATCATGTTAGCTAAAGGCCTGGGCTGGAGCGGATGAGTTTGGGTCTATGTGGCCGAAGGCATACAGGATGTCGAAGGTGTTCGGGTTCGGATATCCGAGCCCATTAGGCCGGAATCCGGTTGTGATCAGGGAGGTCGGGGTCGGGCCTTCGCGTCCTTTGGGCCGAAGCCCAGACCGATGTTTATGACGTCTGTTGGATTGGGCCTGGGTAGTTGGACAACCCATATGCAGAGTCTGGAGTTAAAAGGGATTTACGTGGTTGAGGACTCTCCTCCTAACCATATTTGAATAAGGTAACTCCAAAGGTAGTATTGGAAAGAGATTCTACTTACACCTTTTAAGGAGATTGTGTTGGATCCAAATATGGGTAACTACCATATTTAGGAATCCTATTCCGACTCGGAGAGGGACTATTGGGGAGTGAGGATGGCTATAAATACAAGGCTTGGCTACAAGTAAGAGGTAATACATCTTTGAGCACTAAACACTTAAGCCTCCATTGTTAAACCTTGTGAACGGCCTGTACTTATTCTCACACCGGAGCTATCCCCCGGCGGCACAAGCCGTTAAGCTTCTTGTGTGATCTGTTATTGTGCAGGTTTCAGCGCGTGGATTCTGTGATTGGACGCGCAGACGAAACTTGTCGTTAACATTGGCGCTAGAAGGAGGGCTTTAGTGCTTTTTGCAATCACATACTCTTTTCCGGTAGCAGGCTATGGCGAGTCAGGAGAATGGTGCCTCTGTCCAGGAAAAGGAAAAAACTCACCAGTCACACCAGACCACCCAGGTGAGGGGATCAGTGAAGGACCGACTAGGGTCCAAAATACCGGAGGTTCAGGAGGTGCCGACCCCTTCCCTTCAGCGTAAACTCTTTCACGATAGCCAACACACGCCTAATCATGTGAGTCTGGCCGATGAAAACCATTCTCGGGCCCTCGTAAGGCAAGAAAGAGGAGAAAGTAGCCGGGACCAGCGGGAGTTCATCCTGAAAAGGAAGATGGAGCAGAACAAAGATTCCATGTTGGCACTACGACTACAATAGGAAGAACTCGAAGCACAAATGGCTAAAATGGCCGGAGAACAGGAAGCCTCCTCGAAGAGGCGTAGACATCATAGCCGATCCCGATCACCCAGACGGGATGTGGCTAGAAAGGAAAGGAGCCAACCCCGGAGTTGCTCCCGGGAAGGCAGAAGATGCAAGATGAGTCGATCAGATGACAAGAGATCTGGACACATAGGAAGGTCGGAGCAAAAGAGGAGGATCGCGTCACCCGAATACGAGCGGGACATACATCATTCGTTCCCCCGTAAAGAGGAGGTCGATCCCCTCGCTAGAAGGGTCGCAAAATTAGAGAAGTTATTGGCGGCCAAGAGTCCGAAGGGGACCTCTTAGAGCTGTCCAGGATCTCCCTTCTTACCGAAAATCAATCAAGTCACGACTGATCCAAAGAAGAAGATGCTCCCTATGAATATGTATGATGGGTTAGGGGATCCTTACGATCATTCGGATGGATATGACCGTCTGATGTCTTACTATAGACACTCGGACGCTGCCAAATGTCACATGTTCGCCACGACATTGAAAAAGAGTGTCCGGGAGTGGATGAGAACTTTGGCAGCCGGATCGATCGGTTCGTGGAATGACCTTCGGGAAAATTCCATGCTCGGTTTGGAAGTAACAGGAGATGAGGAAAGATCACGGCTTCCCTCATGTAGGTTAGACAGAAGTCGGATGAAACCCTAGGTCAGTATATAAAAAGATTTCGGGAGGCTGTGGGGTCGGTATTAGAGTTGAACTCCCCACAAGCCCTGGGATTCTTCACAACGGGTCTGGATATCGGGAGGTCGAAAAAATTGATGAAAGATTTGGTGATCAACCCTCCTGCAGATTTGACTGAAGCCTTCTATCGGGCCGAAGGGTTTATTACGATAGAAAAAGCCATGGGCAATTTTAAACCACACTCCCAGTCCTACGAAAAGTCTAAGGATCAGCGCTCGGATAAAAACCAATGGAGATTGGATAATCCGGGTAAGAAAACCTATAATGGAGGAGGATCAGGAAGTAGCCGACCTCCCCTACCTAACCGAAGTGTCAGCAAAGTTTACACCCCCCTCACTACGGATCGGGCGAAGATCTTGAAAGAGATAAAGAATAAATCCTTCTATGAACCATGCTCGAGATGAACCAAACCTGGGAGGAGGGGTAGAGACAAGTTTTGTGATTATCACCAGAGCACCGGGCATTCGACAGAGGCATGCAACGACTTGATGGACATGATAGAGAAGAATGTTCAAAATGGTCAGTTAGTTCTGTATGTAGCCGGTCGGGATAACGTGGTGGTACCAAGAGAGGAAAGCAGAGATCAAGGTCGGGACACCCAGCTTCCATAGAACCCCCCAGCCCGAGGCGTAATTGATGTCATCTCAGGCGATTCTGTTTGACAGGTAACTGGAAAGAAGAGAAGTGGGCATCTCAAGGCAGTGTTATCGGTTACAGGGTCTACTACAAGAAAGGATCAGGCATATCCTGGAACATCTATCTCTTTCTCGGATGAGGACTATCCTACAGACCTCATAGAGCCGCATGACGGGGCGTTGGTGATAACCGCCCAGGTCGGGACCGTGGATATGAAACGGATGATGATAGATAACGGATCCTTGGTCGATATCTTGTACACCCACGCCTATCAGAGGATGGACCTGCAAGGGATGAAGATGGATTTGGGAGGCGAAGGACCTTTGTACAGTTTCAGTGGAGATCCGGTGTATGTGTCTGGTACCATTGAACTGCCTGTCAAGTTCGACACAACACCCAATCAGGTGGAAATAATGGTCAGATTTTTTGTTGTCCAGGTGGATTCGGTTAACAACGCGATCCTCGGAAGACCGACCTTGGCAGCCCTGCAAACAGTGACTTCCATACCCCATTTCAAAATCAAATTTTCGACATCGAACGGGATTGGGGAGGTAAAAGGTGACCTAGACATTTCCCGAAGGTGTTACCAGAACAGTTTGATTTCTTCCGGGGTCGGGGTCAGTAAGCAAAAACAGACAATGGCCATCGAAATAGAGCCATTCACTGAGAGCAGTACGGAACCGCTTGCCCTGCCTGCCGAGGAAACAGAAGATGTAGAACTGGTACCGGGTAATGCAGTGAAAATGATCAAGACGGGATTAGCAGAACCATTCATGACAGGATTGATAGATCTGCTCTGAGTCTATGCTGACATCTTCGCATGGGAGCCGAGTGATATGCCGGGGGTAAGCGAATCGGTGGCCCTGCACAAATTATATGTAGACCCAAATAGAAAACCAGTCATACAGAAACGAACGGTTTTCGACCCAGAGAAATAGAAGATCATCGATGAGGAAATTGCCAAAATCCTGGAGGCCAAATTCATCTTCGAAATCGACTACCCAGAATGGTTGGCCAATGTGGTCTTGGTCCAGAAGCAGAACGGAAAGTGGAGATTATGCATCGACTACACGGACTTGAACAGGGCATGTCCGAAAGACTTCTATCCATTTCCCAACATAGATCAGCTGATAGACTCCACTTCGGGATACGGCATACTGAGCTTCATGGATGCCTTTTCAGGGTACCATCAGAGCTTCATGGATGCACGTTTGGATTGGGATCAGGAAAGTTCTTAGGATATCTTGTCAGCAAACGGGGAATCAAAGCGAACCCAGAGAAGATTCAGGCGGTCCTATATATGAAATCCCCAAAGTCGTATAAAGATGTTCAGAGATTAACGGGTCGGATTGTATCCCTTTGACGGTTTGTCTCAAAATCAGCGGAGAGATGTCTGCCATTTTTCGACACCTTGAAAGGGCCTAAAAATCAGAAGAGCTTTCAGTGGACTTCGGAGTGCGAGGATGCGTTCTAAGGGATCAAAAATTACTTATCCTCAGCACCATTATTGATGAAGCCGATCCCTTCAGAACCTCTGTACTTATACTTGGTAGCAAGTTCGATGGCGGTGGGAGCAACATTAGTTCGGGATAAGGGGGGAAATCAGTTCCCGGTATACTATGTTAGCCATGTACTTCGAGAGGCAGAAACCCGATACCCAAATCTAGAAAAATTCGCCTACGCTTTGATCATAGCAAGCAGAAAACTTAGGCATTATTTCCAGGGTCGGTTAGTAGTGGTATAGACGGACCAACAGTTAAAGAAAATACTGCACATGCCAGAGGTATCAGGACGGCTTGTTGCATGGGCAATGGAACTGACACTGTTTGCACTAGAGTATCTACCCCGAACAACAATCAAAGGACATGCCTTAGCAGATTTTATTGTGGAATGCTCGTTCACGGAACATGATGTAGGATCATTGACGGAAACACAGCATGGGAGGACTTCATGGACGCTTTATATCGATGGCTCGTCAACTTCGGACGTCAGCGGTGCATGGGTCATATTAACAAGTCCCAAAGGATTCAAGGTCCAACAAGCTATCCGATTCCAATTCAAAGCCACCAATAACGAAGTAGAGTATGAGGCCATCCTAGCTGGCTTAAGGTTGGCCCGAAGCTTAGAGGTACAAAAGTTGGTCATCTACAATGACTCCCAGTTGGTCGTTAAGCAGATCTCGGGGGAGTACGAGGCTCAGGGGGAAAGAATGATGAGATACTTAGCTGAGGTAAAGGATAAACTGGCATACTTCACTTCAATTAGCTGTCAGGGGGGTGGATTAGTCCGACAATACAATGGTAGACGCTTTGGCTCGATTGGGAACCACCGAAGCCAGCTCCTTCAGCGAATCGGTATATCTAGAAGTATTGGAACAACCAAGTGTTCCGAAGGTGGAAGTATTATGTATAGATCGGCTCGACTGCTGGCTTACACCATACATCTCTTACCTAGCCGATGGGGTTCTACCTTCGGATCGCATCTTGGCAAGAAAAATCAAGCACCGAAGCTCCAATTTTGTTCTTATCGACGGAGACCTATATAGAAGGGCTTTTAGTTCTCCACTGCTCAAGTGCTTGACACCATCAGAAGAAAACTACACACTTCGGGAGGTGCACAAAGGAATTTACAAGGATCATATGGGAGCAAAATCACTAGCACATAAGATTCTAAGGCAGGGATATTACTGGCCAACCATTTATCGGGAAGCGAAGGATTTCGTCAAAAAATGTCCAAAGTGTCAGCTGAACAGTGCTATCCCACACCAGCCTCCTGAAGAACTGTATTCGGTCTTATCACCAATTCTTTTTGCCATATGGGGAATCGATATCTTGGGGCCCCTACCGAAGGCCAAGGGGCAAGTGAGTTTTGTGATCGTAGCCATTGACTACATGACCAAATGGGTCAAAGCTAAACCTCTACAAAAGATCACCGAACAGGAATGCCTGAAATTCTTCAAAGAAGGGGTTGTATATCGGTTCGGCATCTCGATGGACCTAGTCTCGGACAATGGCAAACAGTTTATGGGATCGAAGTTCGAAAGAATTGGAGATTCAACATAGAAAAACTTCGGTGGCGCACCCTCAGTCGAATGAGCAGGTGGAAGTCACCAACCGAACCTTACTTAACTGTATCAAAAGGAGGTTGGATGAGTTGAAGGGTCGCTGGCCAGAAGAGTTACTTAGTGTTTTATGGGCCTATCGAACTACACCAAGAACAACCATGGGAGACTCACCGTTCAGATTAGCCTTGGGGACCGATGCACTTATACCTGTTGAGATCAGATCCCCTACACTTTGGGTCAGTTAGTATAAGGATTTGTACAACGAGGACGGCCTACGCCTCAACTTAGACCTTCTGGAAGAAGTTCAGGAGTCAGCACTGGTGCGACTAGCTATTTACCAGAAACGCACTGCCCGACACTACAATCAAAAAGTCAAGCAAAGAAGGTTCGAGGCTGGAGATTTGGTGCTTCGAGAATCAGAGGCATCGACCCCCCAGAACACCGGCAAGCTAATGCCTAACTAGGAGGGGCCTTATGAAGTAGTGGAGGTGCAGAAGCCGGAGACTTACCGACTTCGAGTAATGGACGACTTTGAGGAAAATAATACATGGTATGCTGGAAGACTTAGAAAATATTATCAGTAAAAGCTATGCTATTCTTTCCTTTACTTATGTAACTTATGCAATTTATCAATGAAATAAATGAGAATTTCTCTTCTAGAAAATTTTATACTTCATTTAAATTCATAAAGCTCTTCCAAACCCGATCATATAAGCTTCGGGCATAAATTGATCTGAAAGTCAGAAATGACCTAACTGATCGGTAAAAGTCACAAGTATAACTGGTTGAGAAAGCTACAAATCCGATCAGATAAGCTTCAGGCATAAAATGATCAGACAGTCAGGAAGGACCTAACTGATCGGTAAAAGTCACAAGTATAACTACTTGATAAAGCTACAAATCTGATCAGATAAGCTTTGGGCATAAACTGATCAGACAGTTAGGAAGGACCTAACTGATCAGTAAAAGTCACAAGTATAACTGATTGTCAAAGTTAAAAATCCGATCAGATAATCTTCGGGCATAAATTGACCAGAAAGTCAGAAATGACCTAACTGGTCGGTAAAAGTCACAAGCATAACTAATCGAAATAACAACTAAGAAAATTTCTGGCATTTCATTCATATCTGAACGTTTTACAACTCTGATCAGACAGGCTTCAAATACATATATCACAAGCATAACTGATCTGGTAGGTTACAAGCTAAGAAAATTACAAGGTGTACAACCTAACGGAAACTACTCCTTAGGATCCTCCTCTTCGGCTTCGGATTCTTCGTCAGAAGAGTCAAGGACGGAAGGATCAAGTCCAGCAGCTTCCATCTTAGCCCGAGCTTTCTCCCGATAAGCTTCATAGCCGTCAGCAAACTAAGCCATGATCTTCTCGATCAAAGAGGGAGATTCTTCGTATTCTGTGATGGTTCGTTGCTTGATTTTGGCACATTCAGCCTTTGCGACGTTGCCTTCCCGAATCGCCTCCCATATTCGGGCGATCGCGGCAGAAAACTGCTCCGTGATAGCATCGATAGCCTTCTCCTGACTCTTGACCTCTTCGGATAAGACATCCTTCTCTTGGATTATCTTCTTGGCATGACCCTTAAGGCCGACAAACTCCTATTGTAGAAGGGCATGCTGCTCTTTAAGCTCAGAAGCCTCACACTCGGCTTTGGTCGCTCTATTACGAGTCGCGGCATGGAGGTCCCGTTCTTTCAGCAGATCCGAGTTCAAACCTCGAACATCGGCTTTGAGTAGGGACACTTCGCTCCTCAGTTGAAACTCCTTCTTAGTGGCCCGAGCCAGGGGAGGAACGGCTCTAGCCAAAATAGCATTAGCCTGCGATCGAGTACAACACCA
The DNA here is from genome assembly GCA_020205605.1 of Panax ginseng. NCBI lineage: Eukaryota > Viridiplantae > Streptophyta > Magnoliopsida > Apiales > Araliaceae > Panax > Panax ginseng. Next base: position 19,204,399 of record CM035150.1, read on the forward strand.
AGTCAATTAGAAGAAAAGGGGAATCGGCAAAAAGAGCTGTTCAACTTTTACAAATTTACCTGGCATTGGGCCTTGATGTAGGATACCAAGAACTCCTCAGAGGAATAGCCCTTAAATTGCACTTCATTCCCAGATAGTTTGAAGTGTTCGAGCTAAATAAAAGGGAACACCTCTGAAGGGATTCTCGGCCAAAACGTCTTCGGCGTTCCCGGAGAAGAACTTGACTTAGGGATCGGCTTGGAGGTAGGGGTTGAGTGGGGAAGAGGGTCGACTTCCACGATCTCCAGATCAGGATCCTCTGTTAATCGGGGCTTTTTGGCTCGGGGTTCCAGAGGAACCATGTCAGTCTCCTCTAAATCCGCCGCAACAGCCTCTGGGTGTGGGGGTGGAATAGGTTTTGGAAGGGCTGAGGCAGACACCTTCGGAGCGACAGTTCGGACATAAATCTTCTTTTTCTTCCCTTTCAGCACGGTCATCTTCTCAGCTCGGCCCATCTTCAGAGCGTTCTTTGTTGGAGGCTCAAGTTCAGAAAGGGGAAGTATAGGACCACAAGAAGAACCGACGGAAAGCTCAGCGAGAGGAATGGATTCACCCTCGGGGGAATCATCTACGACTGGGGGGCGAATAGGCTTGATAGAAATCGGCAACGGCGTTAAGGTCGCATCAACCCCCTCGGGTTTGAAGATGGTCACTGCAAAAGAGGACAAGGCAGTTAAATTAAAATTCAGTAGAAGAGCATAAGAGCAAATAAGAAGGCTCGGGGTTTGCAACTTACAGCCATGTTCGTAGAGCCAGGCTTCTTTGGACACGACCTCCAGACCCCCGTCGGTCTTCTATACAAGCTTGTAAAACTTTTTGAAGGCGTCGACTCGATCCTTCGGGAATTTGGTAATCTTCACAATGGGGTCCTCGGGACCGTCCTAGTTCTGCAGGAGTTTAAGATCGGTTCCCTTCATGAAGAACCACTGTGAATGCCAACCCTTGTTGCTAGAAGGGGTCTTCATGAAAGTAGCTTGGCCAGCTACCTAGTTCAGGTGCGAAGGCCAGGCTCCTTTCATCGACCAACATAAAATAGGACAAAGAAGAAGTCTAGTCCCGCAGTGATACCCGCCTCTTGGCATAGAGCAATTAAAGAGACGAGTTGGATGTAAGAGTTCAGCACTAGTTGGACAAACCCAATCCCAACAAAGCAGAGAAACGAAGAGATGAATTCATGAAGGGGGAACCAAACCCCATACCTCAGAGCGTAGAGGGGAACGACCATCTAGTCACCTTTGGGACGCCAGAACATTTTTTTATCCGGTTCCGAGACCCGAAGCTTGTACTCTTTAGGAATCTCGAAGACGGTTCGGATGTCAGACAGTTGGGACTTAGTGATGGACGATTTGGTATTGACAACCGCATAATCAGTTTTAGACACATAGAGACGACGAATTCTGGATTCAGCACTCTCGGTAGGGAGGTCGGTAGGAGCTGTTGGTAACTCAACCAGAACCAGATCGTCGGAGGCGAGGGTAGCGGTGCCAGTCAACGTAATCGTCATGGGAGGAGGATTGCTAGAATCTGCCATTTGGTTAGCGCAATGAACAAAGGTGAAATTTTGAAGGATGAAAAACGGTTAAAGAAACTGGAATCAAAGAATTGGTGAAAATGGAATACACGTCGAAAATCGTTCTCGTCGGAGTCTTTGAGAGAGATATTCGAAATGATGAGGGTTTCAAAAAAGTGACAGTTATGGAAAGATGGGGGCATTTATAGACAGAGCGACACGAAACCTAAGGGCGGCTATTTATGGCAAGTGGGGTCCAACCCAAAGGAAGTGTGTACCAGCTCGAAAAATGAGAAGAAACCGCTTGGGTTCCCAATACAACTCATCATTACCAGGTGTGACTATTCAAATTCGTGTCCTTTCAAGTCTCAGGTCATAAATATCCTATAACCAGAGACTGGGGGGCAATGTTCGGGAGTGTTTTACCGACCATCATGTTAGTTAAAGGCCTGGGCTAGAGCTGATGAGTTTGGGCCTATGTGGCCGAAGGCATACAGGATGTAAAAGGTGTTCGGGTTTGGATATCCGAGCCCATTAGGCCAGAATCCGGTTGTGATCAGGGAGGTCGGGGTCGGGCCTTCGCGTCCTTTGGGCCGAAGCCCAGACCGGTGTTTATGACGTTTGTTGGATTGGGCCTGGGCAGTTAGACATCCCATATGCAGAGTCTGGAGTTAAAAGGGATTTACGTGGTTGAGGACTCTCCTCCTAACCATATTTGAATAAGGCAACTCCAATGGTAGTATTGGAAAGAGATTCTACTTACACCTTTTAAGGAGATTGTGTTGGATCCAAATATGGGTAACTACCATATTTAGGAATCCTATTCCGACTTGGAGAGGGACTCTTGGGGAGTGAGGATGGCTATAAATACAAGGCTTGGCTACAAGTAAGAGGTAATACATCTTTGAGCACTAAACACTTAAGCCTCCATTGTTAAACCTTGTGAATGGCCTGTACTTATTCTCACACCGGAGATATCCCTCGGCGGCACAAGCCGTCAAACTTCTTGTGTGATCTGTTATTGTGTAGGTTTCAGCGCGTGGATTCTGTGATTGGACGCGCAGACGAAACTTGGCGTTAACATTCATCTCTACTAGAGCCATTCTATTTGGAGTCTTCGAAACATGTGTCGTACCAGGTGCTAAATCGATAACAAACTCGATTTCTCTATCAGGTGGAAGATCAGGTAAGTTATTAGAAAAAACGTCTAAAAAATCCTTAACTAATGGTATTTGGTTTCATTTTATAAGTTTTTGTTGGGTATCTACGATGTAGGCTAAATAGACAATGAAACCCATCTTAAGTAGTCTCTTAGCTTGCATTATTGACAAACAACGAGACTGCATAGGTGGACGATTCCAGTGAAACATTACCTTGACTGCGATGAGGTTAAAAGGTTTACGCACTTACGATGGAAATCAATCATCGCCTTATGATTGATTAACCAATCCATTCCTATTATTACGCTGAACTCCCCAAGTTGTATAAGAATAAGGTTTACAAGAAAATTGCTTTCCCTAATCGTTACACAACAGTTTCTATAAACGCTCTTAATAAGGATTATTTCTTTATTTGTAATTTCTATATTCAATGGTAAATCTAAATTTTCACAAGACATATTTAAACAATTTGCAAAATCAAAGGACATAAAAGAGTAAGTAGCACCCGAATTAAATAACAGATAAACATTTATGGTTTTGATCGGAATGATATTTGATACCACATCCTGCGATGCAACTACATCTCTAACCGTCATATTAAGCATCCTCACCGTGGGACAACTCTGAGCCACCTGTTTGGTTATAGTCAGCTTGGCGCTATTACCCGCCTTACTTCCTCCTCCCGTCTCTACTCATTTCTTTGGGAAATTCTTTTCCTAGTGATCTAGGGCTCCATAATTGAAACACCTATTCTTCTTGGGACTTGGACAATTCGTAGTAAAAAGTCTCTCCTGTTCGTAATTATAGCAGACATTGTTGCCCCTCAAGCACGTCCCCGTGTGGTTCTTACCACATGTTTTATATGCTTCTACTTTCTTCTTATTCTCTCCTTTCTTATCATTATTATTTCTATTATTACTACTACAATTCCTCTTATTATTATTAACATTCACTCCCGCACTACTTTCTCCTTTGAAGTTTCCTACCTCTGTTTTATTCTTCTTAAACATATTCAAGGCCTCACTTCCGCCTTTTGCGATTATCGCCTTCTCAAAAATTTGAGAAAAGGTCTCAATTTGGAGCATAAACAAATTGTTACACAACCAAGGTTTTAAACCTTGTTCGAAGCTTCTTGTCTTACATTCCTCCGTATCAACTTAATGCGGAGCAAACCTTGCTAGTTCATTAAACTTGGCCGCATATTGAGGCACAAACATGTCCCACTATTTTAATTCCAAGAATCATACTTCCATACGACTCTGCATGCTCCTCGGGAAATAGTTCTCGAAGAATAACTCCTTTGTTATTTCCCAAATACACAATATAGATCTAGAAAGGGGGGGTTTGAATAGATCTTTAAAAATCTTTGCTTACTTAATTATGTTTTACCAAATAATTAATTAATCAAATTTTATCTATGCATAGCGGAATATAAGTTTGAAAGACTTCCCTTTGAAGATTTACTAAGAAATCTCAGCTTTAAAACAAGTGTTATTGAAAAGGAAACACATAGTAGATATATCAGTTATAGATTGAATAATGTAAATGACGTAAAATAAAAGACATAGGAGGTTTTAAGTGTTTCAGAGACTAAACAACTCCTACTCCACTCTTCTACCCAACGAGTAGGATATCCACTAAGGATATAAGCCTAACAGACCATTTTACAACTTGAACCACTAAGGTTCTTTTGAGTCACTAAGTCTCGTCAATTCGGTCACTAATGACTTGGATCCTACGAACCCAATTCGGTCACAAAGACCAAGATCCTATGACCCCAATTCGGTCACACAAACCAGGATCTAACGACCATAATTTGGTGACTTAGACCAGAATCCTTTGACCCTTCTTCTTGTTTGTAAAAGTGTGTTGGAGGTACTGCTAAGATAGCTTGAATGCTCTTCATCTTATGGTACTTAGCAACATTGTTGATCATCTCTGTGAGACCCTAGATTTTATGAATAAAGATTTAATTTTCTCGAAATATTTTTTTAATATTATGGTGTGGATTTGATATAATGTTATAGTTGTGGGTAGTATTTATAAATTTTGAAAAGTATGCAAGTTGTTGTATAATATTCGATTGGTCGGGGAATATTCTTTTTGTCAGGAGATATTCGTACGACGGTACAATCATTGGTGGACCCCACAACGGAATTATTGTCGGATTGAGAAAACGACAAAAATACTTTATGAAAATAACGGCGAAAGTGTTACCGTTAAAACTATTGAACTACTCGGTAGTAAAAGTATAGTAATATGTGTTGTTGCATAGTAGCACATGGTATTGATTATTGATGCTTACGTAAGAAGTCACTCAGTTATACTCAATTATTGCTACAGTAATTGCTGCATCATATCTCTCATATTATTGATTCAATTATTGTCACAGTATCATCTGCATAATATGTTATATTATTAAATTAATAATTGAGATGAAAAAGTTATTCATATTATTATTTGCAATATTGACAATGACTAGAAGTTCTGTCAAGGAGAGGTATGGTCACCTAATTGCGCGCCAATAAGGAGAAATCCTTATCGGAAAGCTCCCTCTTTCCTGGGAACGACCTGATTGTTAAATATTGTGAGTTATAATATTAATGATGAATAAGTTGTGTTGACTAAAGATGAAATTGATTGTTCCATTGTGTTGGGATTATTAGTGTTAGTGGAAATTGACATTTATTTTGATGATAATTGATGTCTGGAGGTTATATTGTTCACTCGGGTATTCGGAGCACTTTTCGTGTCGGAGTACTATTCACAAGTTACTATTCACGGGGTACTATTGATTCACATTCTTATACTATTAGAGGTGGTGGTGCAAGATTGATAATACTTGTATGACTAAGTTAAAAATGGAGGTATAGATGGAGGTACTATATTGTAATTATTTTTATCACATGATTAGAACTATTGAGTGACATGATTTACTATTGATTCACATTATTTACTATTAGGGGAGGTGGTGCAAGTTTGATAATACTTGCATGACTAAATTAAAAATGAAGAAAAAGAGGAAGGTATTATACTATAATATTTTGAGCCCCAAAAATGTGCAATTATCGAAACTATATTTTCCTATAAATAGAAGCTCATTCTTCCTTCATTTCTCACCAATTCACAAAAGCTTTAGAGCGATTATTATAGAGAGAAATTATAGAGAGAAAGAAGAAGAGAAGTCTGCTACCTCACTATTCCAGTATTAAGTTTGTCTAAGGTAGGGAGTATTATTTCTTTCTTATCCATGAAGAGAACTTCTGTTATTCCATTCTTTACTATTCTATTGGAATAACCTGTATATGCTGGCTACCCTATACTTGGTGACATTCTTCTGTTATTATATTCTTTATCATTCTGTTGGAACATCCTGTCTGTGCATTTATGCCGGACCTGGTTCCATTATTTATCATTCTGTTGGAACATCCTGCTCAGACGCGTTCTACGCTTAGAACTCGGTTCCGTCTTTATTATTCTGTTGAATATCCTCATCTCGCAATGCGTTCTACTTATTTGGACTCGGTTCCAATCTTTATTATTCTCGTTAGAATATCCTCGTCATGCATGCTTTTACGTGGGACCGATTCCGTCTTTATTATTATTCTCATTGAATATCACATTTGCGCGTTTCTGTGGGACGATTTCGTTATTTATTATTACATTGGAATAACGCCTGTAAGGTCTATCATCATGCCCGGTGATTTCTTTTGTTATTCCATTCTTTATTATACTCGGTTGGTTAAAGTTTTGACTTCTATACTCCATGAAATTAGTGGAATATCCTTGATATTTGCGCTTCATCCAGTATCTTTTCATGGAAATATTCTTTTGAGCATTCTTAAATTTTACTCTACAAAACACTATCATGTTCACAATTTGGACGTTAATAGTTCCTGGATAAATTAATTCTTAAACTTGTTTTATTGAATTCTTATATCATTGTCATCATCCTCATGTTTATATTATGTTGAAAGTCATCTGTGACCTGTAGTGCATAGATGGACTTGGTATGATTATGACCAGGGAGTATTCGGTGTAATCATGACCGTAATGTTACAAATGATGTGGAAAAAAGTCTTCATTGGCCCGTAGTGCATTGATGGACAGTTTTTGGTATGATTATGGCTATGGATTCTCTTTGTCAGTAGTAGTAAAGATGAATTGTTTTATGGCATGATCGGGACCATTGATGAAAACATGATTATCTTTAGTAGTAGTGCATGGATAATTCGTGGTCGTAATATCTTCAAAGAATATCATTGGTCAGTAGTAGTGGGGGTGATTCGATGATGTGGATTATTTATTGTCGAGTCCCCAATGATAAAAGTGATGAAAAACCTTTTAAATCATAGAAGATAGTAGATTTTATTCCCTACTTGACTCTTCTAATGGATTGCTTGTTCTAACTGCGATTAAACTTGATAATTATTATATTTTATCGGTTTAACATCATTGAAGGCTAACGATAAATTATTCTCGCATTATCTTAGTCATAATATTTCTTACTGGGCTAGTTGAGCTCACCCTTTCTTTCACTGTTCTCTTCAGGAAATGAGAACGTAGCGGGGACTAGTCGGGGAACAGAGTGATGGTCCTAGATGGTACATTAGTAGTCCTCACTATTCTATGAAATAGTGTGATAAGAATTGTAATGAGGACTCCTTTTGAGTTTGTATACTCTCTAGTAGACAATATTTGTATTCAAACTCACAATTTATGTTTTGTCGTATTGTACACAACAATTGTATTATTAAGTTGTATTTGAATTCTGTACCATGTTTCTGGCGACTCAAGATGGGTGATGTATACCTAATTTTGGGGGCGTCACAATCTCCTTGTTGTTGAAGCTTGAACTCTTCTGATTATCAGGAGCTCCTCATTATCATGGTTAATGAGCTGCTAAGCTATTCAATTAAGCTCTTCATCTTTTGTGCTTAACAACTTTGAACACCTTTTTATATCGTAGACTCCTGCTCTATGTCTTCAGCTGGTTTGCTTTGGGTGTTCCTGATAGAATGTAGAGTGGTTCTTGAGATTTACTTTCTGATCTGCAACTCTCACATTACCAGCATCAACTGCATGACTTCTTTATATTTGGACTTTTAGTTTTTCCATGTCCTCTATTATCTTGGCTCTTCGACTCTGACTTTTCCATATACTCATTAGCTTCTTGTAGTTTGATGAGGTGCTGCCAAGATTACGTTTAATATTCTCCTCTTTTGTACTTGGTAGCCTTGAACATTTATTTGCTCATAGATTGGACCTTACTCTACGTTTTCTCTTGTTCAACTCTATGCTCATCTCTGATGATGATCCTTTTTTTGTATTGACGTTCAATGCTCATCATCATCATCATCATCTTATTTCAAATGATATTTCCTTTTATATCTCATTTGAAATCTTCCCGTTGAGAAGTATCCGTTGGACCATTTAATTCTCAGATACTTTGATATCTTTGATGTTGAAATTCTGGAGCTTTGTGTCAATGTACTTCCTGACTTGTGACTTGTGACTTGTCACATCTGTCAGTAGCTTTACTTATTTTTCTAACACAACACTTTTGGCCAACTAGCTAGTAGACACACCTTTGTTTTCTTTCAATGATATATTCTCTGAAACTTCAGACTCTTCTGCTTACAACGTTCCATCTGTCAGTCCCCTTATCAGACCTGATTTTACTTTATGATCTGTTGTCCCAAGAATCGTAGGGTTGAGCTTTACATTCTGTTTGAACTTTCTGTTCTTGTGTCTATCGATAGTAGAGTGATGGAAATCATAAACTTGTATTATGTATCATCACTGCTACTATGACCTCAACTTCTGTTCTACTTTCTGATTGCTTTATGTTGCTTTGTCTTGATGTGCATACTCTTCTTCGCTCTCTTCATACTTTAGTTGCTCTGCAAAGTCGAAAACAACTTTCTGAATCCATTTTTGCTTTCGACTACCAGCTGATGCTCTACGACATCCTAATTTCTCTGCGAATTGTTATGAGCTTTATAATCAAACATAATATCTTTACACTGTGACCTTTATAGATTCCTTTGGAGATTCCTTTTGGTGAGAACTATACTCAAATTTCATCAGAGTATATTCTACTACTATATGCTTCTTCTTGTGTGATCTTCACCTTATATCCATGGAACAACATAAGCTTTATAATCTCCTTTAGCTCTATGGTTGACTTTATACACATAACTTTATGATTCTGAGGCTGACTTTACGATCTTGGAGTTATCTTACGATATTTCTTTCATTCAGTGTCTGCTTGGAGTATTTTATGATCAACCTTTACTGAACAAGCCTTACTTGACTTTACGATTCACTGATCACTTAGTAAGTTGGTCATGACTTTTCTAGGTGATGTTTAATATATATATATATATATATATATATATATATATATATATATGTATCGGCTTCTTCAACTCCTTCTATAGCTCTGAGATAGCCTTGCATCTTTAAGATCATCTGATCACATTATGAGTTGATCTTCGTCTACGAGATGGAGTGAGTTCTGTGATTCTCCTGAGGTTTTATGAACAACGTTAACTTTGCGAAGTATCTCAATACTACGAAACTAGCAGAGTAACTTTACGATCAATGACTTCATATTAACTATACATCAAACAACTTCAATAAGATCAACCTAACATTATTTAATCTTTCTAATCTAAGTCATTGTACATCAATTCTTTTGAAAGGACTTTACAAAACTTACTTGTACAAATATTCATTAATCATTTTAAGCACACGTAGATTACTCTACTGACAATGCCTCTATCATGCAGAGTAGCCTTTTACAATGATTCTATCTATTACATATGCATACCGAATAAGGATCTACCTAACAAGTTTAATCAAACTATTCTAAGTCCTTGTACATAGATATTTCAGTTAAGGACTGTACAAAACTTATGCATATAAATATACTCAAGTGTTTATCATCAAATCATATACATTTGGAATGTAACGAGGGTTCTAATCAATCTCCCCCTTAATTAAGCAACATATTAAACCATACATAGATTCCTAACAATCTCTCCCAATTTGATGATGAAAAAAATATTATGGTAACCCATTCAATCAATAATTGCATATGCATGATTATGAGTGCCTTAATATATAGTAAGCCACTGTATTGCCAGATCCACATATATGAATAAAATAATGTACATTTAACATGACATTTATATATCTAGTAGTTGTAATTAACCATTCATGCATAATTGAAATCATAAAATCCATCCATCCACAAAACAAAATAAAACCACATAGTCTTAATGCATTACACCCAAAAAATAATTAAATTAAGAGTCTTAAGAGAATGAACCAAAACATATTTAAATATACCTTCCAATTCATTTGTGCTTTTGATATCTATTTTCTGCTTCTTCGTGTCCTTCCTGCTTCTTTGCACAACTTCTCCGAGTTCTTCTTCATGCTCCTCCACAGTGTCTACCTTGACCTCTTCTCCCTCTTCTCGCTCCCCCCTCAGACAATGCCTATTGCTTTCCCTTAGTTATCTTTTCCAGCTTTTCTTTATGATGCTTCCTCTTTCTGAGCTTGTTAGCACGTCTTCTCTTTTTCTCCCCCCTTTTTGTCATCAATCAATTTGGAGAGATGTTGAACATGGACAATAAGCTGGTCAATCAAGAACGAGGAGCTTTCAACCTCTATATGAACTTAATACTGGCTCAGTTCGATCTCCATCGGGAGAGACTAGGTAATATCTACCACTTTCTCAGAGAGGGATGTGATGCTTTACTCAGTACTTTGTTGCATCTCTAGTGAAGCTTTGCGAGTTTGCTCGATGGATTGCTGATGAATAAGATCTTGCTGATATAGTTGGAGAGATAGTTCTGTAACATTTGCTTTCAGATCCTTGTAGAGTGAACTAGCTTCATGTTCAGGAGTAGGTTGAGACTAAGTAATTGATAATGTAGGAACAGAAGTGACAGTTAGCTGAGCAGAGGGTTGATAATTCATATTAGTGTTCTCGAGTGTAGTGAAAATGTTAAAGAATTCATGATAAGATGAAAATGGAATGTCAGATGGAGTAATAGATGGTATGAGAGAGATTTGAGGTGAAAGTTGAGTGGTTGGGTTTAGTTGAGAGATTTGTTCAGAAGAATTCGTAGAGTGATGATGCTCTACGACTCTAATTTCAAAGACATGAGACTGCGATGATATGTAATCAATAAAATTTTGAGGAGTTTAAGCACCTTCATAATGTCTTTACGATTTGAAATGCCTGGTATCCTTTATCTGCTTTATCGGATAGGATTTACTCTTGGAAATGGGCCGCTAACTTGCCTTCCTATTTGGTTCTGCTTCCTTTGATTTTACTTGGGCGTCGACGTTACCAATATTTGAGACACTTTAATTGTGCATCACCAAGGGAATCCTTGAGACACCTTTATTGGGCACCGCAAGGCATTCACTAGACAGGTTAGCTGGGCACCGTCAGGGTACTACTTTACTTGGGGCCAAACAAGGCATTACTTTAATTTGGCACCGACAACTCATTGCTTACGCAACGACAAAGAATTACTTTACTTGAGAATAATAAACCCATATTTCTTGTGCGCTGCCAAGTTACTGTTTTGCTTGGGCACCATTAACCCTTGCGCGACTAATCAGTCGGCGACTTTGTCACTTGCACTTGGGCATTAGTTTTGTTGAACCTAGTCGATAGTACGAGCAAAAGGAGATGAGTTATTTTGGGGGGATGGAGGGGGAGGGACGAATCAGAACGACGAATCAGAGCGACACAGGACTGAATCTCAGAGGATCGTGGCATCAAAGTTACTTTACCTCTTACAATACCTTGTCACACATTTAAGTCGTGTGCAAAGGATTCTATCCGCTGCTCGGTGGGAATTGTACTTCATGGCGACCTATGTGACTCATCCGCCGCTTGGGCTTGGCCAACAACACGTGCCTTTGGGGGCTGTGAGGCCCCTACTACTGGTCGAAAAATAGGCGACTGGCGCATACGTCACTTTTAGCTCTAATTTTGACTTATAGGAGTTAAGTCATAATCATGCGCACAGTAGCTTCGTGCCACTGACTTTTCAACCAAACGCGATGATTAATTGTGTAAATCAATGGTTCCTCTCGTATTAGGTTGAATTACTATTGCGGCACTGTCATCAGTAGGGTAAAACTAACCTGTTTCATGACGGTCTAAACCCAACTCACATTCCCTATTGGTGGGTGAACAATCTAACACTTGGTGAATTCTGCTTCACAATAATAGGAAGAACTGAGATCAAAGGATCAAAAAGCAACATCTCTATGAACGCTTGGCTGCCACAAGCCAGTTATCCATGTGGTAACGTTTCTACACCTCTAGCTTCAAATTTCGAAGGTCTAAAGGATCATTAGGCCACGCTTTCACGGTTTGTATTCGTAATGGAAATAAAAAATAAACGAGTTTTAACCCTTTTGTTCCACACGAGATTTCTATTCTCGTTGAGCTCATCTTAGGACACCTGCATTATCTTTTAACAGATGTGTCTCCCCAGCTAAACTCCCCACCTGATAATGTCTTTCAACCAGATTGGCCTGTAAGCGAGCCTTTGGTCTGAACAAGGGGCAGTGCCCCGCTTCCGATTCATGGAATAAGTAAAATAACGTTAAGAGTAGTGGTATTTCACTTTCGCCATTTCTGAGTCCCACTTGTCCTACACCTCTCAAGTCATTTCACAAAGTCGGACTAGAGGCAAGCTCAACAGGGTCTTCTTTCCCCGCTAATTCTGCCAAGCTCGTTCCTTTGGCTATGGTTTCGCTGGATAGTAGACAGAGACAATGGGAATCTCGTTAATCCATTCATGCGCGTCACTAATTAGATGGAGAGGCATTTGGCTACCTTAAGAGAGACATAGTTACTCCCGTCGTTTACCCGCACTTGGTTGAATTTCTTCACTTTGACATTCAGAGCACTGGGCAGAAATCACATTGTGTTAGCATCTGCAAGGACCATCACAATGCTTTGTTTTAATTAAAGTCGGATTCTTTTTTTATGCATCAGCCTCGAGTTATCTGTTTCTACACCTGTGGAAGGCTCCTAAAGAGGCCATTCCGGTCCATCCCCAACGAAGATGCGATGACCTGCTCTCGTCACGAGAGCAGCTCGAGCAGTCCACCGACAACCGATGGGTTCGGGACTGGGACCCCCGTGCCCATCCCTTAAAGCCAATCTTTTTCCCGAGGTTACAAATCTATTTTACCGACTTCCTATGCCTACATTGTTGCATCAACCAGAGGTTGTTCACCTTAGAGACCTGATGCGGTTATGAGTACGATCGGGGCATGGGAGGCACTCAGTCCCCTGGATTTTAAGGGCTACCGGGGGTGGACCAGACCCCACGTGATGTGCGGTACTCTTCCAGCTACTAGACCTTACCTCCGAATGAGCCATTTCCCGGGTGGGAAGGCTATGAAACAGAAAATATAACTCTTTACTGGGCTCCTGCTGACATCTCCGGACTCTCTAACATTGCCGCTAGTCTCCACGTCCCGGTTCAGGATTTTTAACTCATTTCCTCCGTCTCTTAGGATTTACTAACCCATGTGAAATTTCTATTCACATGGAACCCTTACCCTGTTCAGCCTTCAATGTTCTCATTTGAATATTTGATACCACCACCAAGATCTTCACCGATGGCCGCTCTGCCTGGGCTCGCGCGTAAGGTTTTGCAGCAACCGCTGCATCATCCTACTCATCGGGGCCTGATACTTACCCTGACGGCTTAAGCGCCATCCATTTTTGGGGCTTGTTGATTCGGCAGGTAAGTTGTTACACACTTCTTAGCGGATTTCAACTTCCATTACCACCGTCTTGCTGTTTTAATTGACGAACACCCTTCGTGGGTTCTAGGTTAACACGTAGTTGGGTTCCGTAACCCGGCTTTCGATTTATCCCGCAACGTCAATTTTGCTTACCAAAAATGGCCCACTTTGAGCTCTCGATTCCATAGCGCAGCTCAACAAAGAGTCGCACCGTCCTACCCATTTAAAGTTTGAGAATAGGTCGAGGGCGTTGCGCCCCCGATGCCTTTAATCATTAGCTTTACATGATAGAACTCGCACTCGGGCTCCAACTATCCTGAGGGAAACTTTGGAGGGAACCATCTACTAGATTGTTCGATTAGTTTTTTGCCCCTATACCCAAGTCAAACAAAATATTTACATGTTAGTATCATTGCAGGCCTCCGCTAGAGTTTTCTCTGGCTTTGCCCCGCTCAAGCATAGTTCACCCTCTTTTGGGTCTTAACAGGCATACTCACATGTGAACCCTTCTCAGAAGATCAAGGTCGGTTGGCGGTGCATCCCTTAGGGGGATCCCACCAATCAACTTCTTTACGCCTTACGGGTTTACTCGCCCGTTAACTTTCATACACGTCAGACTCCTTAGTACCCACATGCTAGTGCCATGAGCACGTAGATGTCGAAGCACGCCGTGAGGCACGTGCTGCCATCCATGATCGGTGCGATGTTATCTCCACGGGTATATCAACAGCCCGGGCTTTGGCCACTGAACTAATCCACACATGTCCACGCCCCTTAGTCGATCGACATACCTGCTCATCACCATTCCACATCCGACTGGGGCGCATCGCCGGCCCCCATCTATTTCCCTCTTGACAATTTTAAGCACTCTTTGACTCTCTTTTCAAAGTTCTTTTCATCTTTCCCTCGCGGTACTTATTTGTTATCGGTCTCTCGTTAGTATTTAGCCTTGGACAAAATTTACTGCCCGATTTGGGCTGCATTCCTAAATAACCCGACTCGTAGACAACACCTCGTGGTGCGACAAGGTTCGAGCACGACGGGGATCTCACCCTCTCCGGCACCCCCATCGAGGGGACTTGGGCCTAGTCTGTCCTTGAGGACGCTTCTTCAGACTATAATTTGGACGACAAAGTCACCCTATTTTTAAGTTGGACTATTCCCGGTTTGCTCGTTATTACTAGAGGAATCCTTGCAAGTTTCTTTTCCTCCGCTTATTGATATACTTAAACTTAGTGGGTAGTCTCGCCTGACCTAGGGTGCCAGTCGGAGCGCGTATCGAGGGCTGCGCAACAGGGTTATGAGAGATTTTGCTAGCGATAGGTCACCACACGACATGAGAAGATGGCTTTTTACAACCACCACTTGTCGTGACGTCCATCGCTAAGGACTCGCTTTTGGGATAATCGCGCGGTGAGACACGGGAGACTAGTATCTGCACCTTCGCCTCGACTCCTATGAAGGAGTGCGGGGTTGGGGGGGCTGACATGATGCGTGTCATCCAAACAGATGTGCCATCGGCCTAATGGTTTCGGGCGTAACTAGCGTTCAAAGACTCGATGGTTCATGAAATTTTGCAATTCACACCAAGTATCGCATTTCGCTACGTTTTTCATCGATACGAGAGCTGAGATATCCGTTATTGATAGTCAATTTTTTTAAAAAGACGCCTCTGCAGCCCATAAATGGGGGGGGGGGGACGTCTGCTGGTCAATTTGATTTCCTTAGAGCATCCCGTGCCGGACCCTCACCCGATGTTGTAACGTGTTCGCGGGTCATTCTGTTATGCAGGGTTCGACAATGATCCTTCTGCAGGTTCACCTATAGAAACCTTGTTACGACTTCTCCTTCCTCTAAATGATAAGTTTCAGTGGAATTCTTTTGACTTCACGGGTAGAGAACCACCCACGTCGCCGTAATTCGAGCACTTTATTGGACCATTTAATTGGTAGGAGCGACATGCGGTGTGTACAAAGGGTAGGGATGTAGTCAATGCGAGCTAATGACTCACGCTTACTAGGAATTCCTCATTGAAGACCAACAATTGAAATGATCTATCCCCATTATATGATATTTCAAATATTACCCGGGCTTGTCGGCTAAGGTTATAGAATCATTGAATACATCAGTGTAGCGCACGTGCGACCCAAAACATCTAAGGGAATCATAGACCTGTTATTGCCTCAAACTGTCGTTGCCTAAAAGGCTATATGGGTGATCAATAAGAAACTAATTTGGACGATGATTCATGACGACCGACCTAGTCTTGTTTTCTAGTTATTTATGAACCTTGTACTTTTATATTCATTCTTTGGATGACTGTATGTTACTTAAAGATTAGATTTGTATATATTTCTTCAGTTCATATTGGTTTTTTAATGTTTATATAGTTTATACTATTTTGGTGTATGTGTCTGTATATGGATGGATGTTTATATTGTTGTGCATGTGTTGGGTTATGTAAAACTTGGTTGGAAGTTTATATGTACTGCATGTTGTGTGTTGGAATATAAAGCAGGTACAAAACATGTACAGTTTTTTGGGAAATCCAGAAAATAGGAAAATATTATTTTTATTTTATACATCAGTGACCGCATGCGGTCGCTGATACCTATTAGCAACTGCTAATTGGATTAGGGTGTTAGCGACCGCACCAGTAGTTACTGGCTATCGCAGCCACATGGCCCACGTCAGCCTTTGGCTCTAGACCATGCTGACTCAGCTTAGCGACGGTCCCGGTCGCAGATAAGTCGGTCACTACTAGTAGTCATTGATGTGCATTTCAACGACCAGATTTTATGCAAAAACTATTAGTGACCGCAATTGGTCATAGATAGGCCTTTTTCTTGTAATGAAATCGTCTAGAAACACTTCTATGAAATCTATAACAATTGGTATCTCTTTCAGCTTCGCACTCACCTTTCGAGTATCGACAATGTGGGCTAGATATCCTACACACCCTTGTCTTAACAACTTGCTGACCTGCATCATTGAAAGAAAAATCTCTTATCTAGGCGATCTGCTACCAAAGAATACTACCTTTGACGTTTTCAGGGTCATAAGGTTTTGATAAATGGATTTTATATCCACAAATCGCTGTTCATTTCAAGCTTAATCATTGTTACTCTCTTGTTTTTGTGTTCATTTTTACTCGTTTCGTGTTCTTTTATGTACAGAGTGGTTGTTGTGGCAAGTCATGAAGAAAGGAGGTCATTTGGAGCAATTTTGGAAGCAAACATGAAGCAAGAAAAAGTCAACTAACAGTGGCCATGCCCGCTGGGGCGGGCCTTTTATGCCTATACACCCCCGCCAGGGCGGGGGGTCCCGATTCTGGCAGTCCTGTTTTGCTTACAACTCTGCTGGAACATGGTTTTTTAGCACATAGGATAACATATGGACTCTCTTTGACATGGGATTTCAGCCAGAACACTATGTGGTATATATATGGCTCTATAAACAACGAATTAATCATCATGCGAAGCAACTAACGAAGATTAATCACAGATTTTCATACCGAGCAACGGAGTGGAGATTTTGAAGAATGATCGTATTAATTGCGGATTGAGATTAAAGTGAAGGGTGTTCTGCGTTATTCTTCTACTTTAGTTTATTTCTGTAATTAAGAAGATAATATCTTTGATTTATTCAGTTTTTATTTCATTTATTATGAACTAATTACTTTTTAGGCTTAAGACGGATCTTTAAGTGGAACGATGGTTATGTAAACTTTGATTTCAGTTTAATAAGCTATTATCCGGCTTATCTATATTATTTTGAGCGTGAATTTATGAATTGCCTGATCAACGATTCTTTGTGGACTTGTTTGAACTCGAGAGATGAAATACAATCTAGACTTAATTAACATAGCATGTGTTCTATATTTATATGAATAAACAGACTCTTGATCAATGTTAGGGTATAGATATGCTTGACATCACATGTAATCTGAAAAAGAACTTGAACTTCAACCTTCTTTAATTGTAATTCACATAGAGATATAGTGAGTTAGTTAATTGAGGTGTTTAACGTAATTCTATCTTAATTATGGATTTGGGTTAATACGGTATTAGTGCACCGAGAGGTGGCTAGTTCTACATACGTGTTCTTGATTAATAAACTGGGATAATGAATTAAACTGGAATAAAGATGTAATAATCTGAGTGATACTTAGAGTGAAGTCGGAAGCCTAATTCTCCATTAATTATTTGAAAATTTAGTGTTTATCGTTTATTGATTGTGTGGTGATATTAATAGTTTTAATAATGTTAGTTACAAACTGGAAATTGATTAGTTTAATAAAATTAGGATTAATAGGAAATTGGTATTTGTGAGGTTTAGATTTCTACTAAGTCCCTGAGGGAACGAGACTCTACTTACTATTATATTACTTGTTGACCACGTATACTTGCGTGCTGTGTGTAACTAGATTTTACCCAACAAGTTTTTGGCGTCGTTGTCAGGAAATTAGTTAATATATTTTTGCCAATTTAGCTTCAATCAAATTAGTCTTAATTTAAACTTTTTTTTCCTTTTTATTTAATTCTCTTCCTATTTTTCTTTCTTTTCAGGTACCATGGCGGAATTTAATTATCAATGGTCGTATACGAGAATGACTCAGCCAAGGGGAGCGGGGATTGATGGTATCAATGCATTTTCTGCATTATTAGGGCAACTTTCTGTTATTCTATGTATATCTATATATATAATAGTATTATATTGTGATGATATTATTCTAATATTGGAGATCTATATTAATACTATTAGGTCTTGGATCAAAGCGTTATAAAATTGCGTAGTGATAATCATGATTCGAGCAAGTTTGTTTTTACTTAACTCTACTAAGAGTTGTTTCATTCAGATATGCGTATGGATAATCATTGCTGATTGCAATTGTAGAATTTTACTCTGTACATATTTCATGTATAAGTCAGGTATGAAAGATTGATCACCTTCATTACCCTTCGGTCCATATATATTTTTTCATGTTATATACTTGTTCAGTCAAAAGTTTGTTCCTGCTAGTTCATAATTATATTGTTGAATTATAGCCAGCTTATTATTCAGACTCTTTCAATCATGATATATCGTTAAATTATTGAACTTAAACTTGCCGGGCAACTCTTATGCTCACCCTTGCTATATCATGATAAAACATTGCAGATTAAGGAGAATGCTTGGATCTGAGGAAAGGTTAAAGAGCGGCCCCGACTTAAAGTTAAATGCTTGCGATTAGATTTGTAATAGTAATGTATGATATTAATTTTATTGTAAGTCAAGTAAGTTATGAATTGTGTATAAGTTAAGGTTACTCGACCTTGGGGAAAAATGTGTAAGTTATTGTATAAACAATTTATGTTTATATCTTCCGCAAATAGTAATAGTGATAGAATGATCGAAGCCAGGATCATGGTGATTCGGGACCCGGATTCGGGGCCCTCACAGTTAGTATCAAAGGCATGAGGTTATGAACCTTAGGTAGGAATACCTGAGACTAATAACCGCAGTGATTAGGATAAGTACTAACTCAAATAGAGTTAGTCGGTCGGTAAGATTCAAAGACGAATCTCGGCAGGGTAAAAGATACAGAGTTCCCTAACTCTGATAATAAAGCTAAATAGTTATGGTGAATAGATAGAGTCTAAAAGACTAAAAGTACAGTGATAGGAGATCGTGAAACAAAACGATCAAGATATAGAAATGAATCGTAATATATACGATGAGATCACTCCATGATCGGATAAGGTTATAGTAAGGAGAAGGATCAAGCGAATGATTGAAAAGTTTATAGCAAGATTGGTGGGTGGCAGTTGTACTATGAATTGGTACAGATTTAGGAAAGGATTATGAATACGAGTTGAATGAAATTCGTATGGAGAAGGAAGTTAAGATTAGGTGGGGATTTCAATTTAGGACTCGTGTCAGCAGCTGAGTTGTATGATTCCTTGTGTGGGCGGGGAATTGTACTTGGTGTAAAAACTACTTAGTTCTGGCAATGATAATATTTGAAATGTTTCTGTCGCGTTATTTGCTATATGCATGTTAAGAGGGTGATTCCTTTCTCATGTGTATAACAGATAGATAGGTTATAGGTAGAGAATATAAGGTTAAATACGAGTTCTTAAAACTCATACTTATGTGACATTCTTGATTCATAGTTATATGAAATGTTTATGAACCCCTCAGCAAATATAGGACGCCAAAGGTATGTCTAGGAAAGTTCTTAAACTCATATGATTGTGGCAATTTATGGACTCATAAGTGTGGTTTGACGAACTTGGTATAGTTGTGTGTAAATGGAGTATTAAGGATAATAAGAATAGATAGATTGTTTAAGTAAATGATTAGTAGTTAAGACATAAGTTTTCCAAAACTCCTAGCTATGCTAAACTTCAAAATTTTGACATCAAGCCAAATACGCACTATGTGCCTTTAAAAAAAATATGTAGACTCGTAATCATTTTTGAAACGGTTTAAAGTATAGTCTATGCTACTTATTTCTGTTAGACGCAAATGATTTGAAATATCAAAATGTATTTTATTTATCACTCATGTACCATGTAACCTGGTTCAGAAATTGTAAGACCCCAACTTTTTGAATAAAGATTATATTTTCTCGAAATATATTTTTGAATATTATGGTGTGGATTTGATATAATGTTATAGTTGTGGGTAATATTTACAAAATTTTCAAAGTACGCAAGTTGTTATATAATATTCGATTGGTCGGGGAATATTCGTTTTAACAGGGAATATTTGTACAACGACACAATCATTGGTGGACCCCCACAACGGAATTATTGTCGGATGGAGAAAACGACAAAAATACTTTATGAAAATAACGGCGGAAGTTTTACCGTTAACTGTTGAAACACCGGTGTTAAAAAATGCGATGTCTGGCGTGATTGATTGCAAGAAGCTTTACACAGTATTGATTATTGATGCTTACGTGAGAAGTCACTCAGTTATACTCAATTATTGCTACAATAATTACTGCATCATATCTCTCATATTATTGATTCAATTATTGTCACAGTATCATTTGCATAATATTTTATATTATTAAATCAATAATTGAGACGCCAAAGTTATTCATATTATTATTTGCAATATTGACAATGTCTAGAAGTTCTGTCAAGGAGAGGTTTGGTCACCTAATTGCACGTCAATAAGGAGAAATCCTTATCGGAAAGCCCCCTCTTTCCTGGGAACGACCTGGTTAATAAATATTGTGAGTTATAATATTAATGATGAATAAGTTGTGTTGATTAAAAATGAATTTTTATAGTTCCATTGTGTTGGGATTATTAGTGTTAGTGAAAATCGACATCTATTCCGATGATAATTGATGTCTAGGGGTTATATTGATAAATCGGGTAATTTATCGGATAAATGAGCAATTAATTGCTACTAATTCACATGCTTATATAACTATTTGTTCACATGTGTGTACTATTGAATCACATTATTTACTATTAGGGGAGTTGGTGCAAGATTGATAATACTTGCATGACTAAGTTAAAAATGGAGGTATAGATGGAGGTACTATATTGTAATTCATATTTTCACATGATTATACTGTAAATGAAAGAAAAGTTGGAGGTATTGTACTGTAATTTTTTGAGCCCCAAAACGTGCAATTATCGAAACTATATTTTCCTATAAATAGAAGCTCATTCTTCCTTCATTTCTCTCTAATTCACAAAAGCTTTAGAGCGATTATTATAGAGAGAAAAAATAAGAGAAGTCTGCTACTTCACTATTCCAGTATCCAATTTTTCCAAGGTAGGGAGTATTATTTCTTTCTTATCCATGACGAGAACTTCTGTTATTCATTCTTTATTATTCTATTGGAATAACCTGTATACGCGGGCTACCCTATACTTGGTGAAATTCTTCTATTATTCCATTCTTTATCATTCTGTTGGAACATCCATCATGCGTTTCGCCTTGGGACTGGTTAAAATCTTTATTATTCATTGGAATATCCTGTATGTGCGCTTTTCTGTGGGACCGATTTCGCTCTTTATTTTTACGTTGGAATATCCTATCTGTCATGCGTTTCTTGGGACCGATTCCGTTATTTATTATTCTGTTGGAATAACTCGCCGTGTGGTCTATCGCATGCCCTGGTGATTTCTTTTGTTATTCCATTCCTTGTTATACTCAGTTGGTTAAAGTTTTGACTTCTATACTCCCTGAAATTAGTGGAATATCCTTGATATTTGCGCTTCATCCAGTATCTTTTCATTGAAATATTCTTCTGAGCATTCTTGAATTTTACTCCACAAAGTAGTATCATGTTGACAATTTGGACGTTATTGATTCCTGGATAAAATATTTTATGAACAGTTGTTGGCATGATCATGACCATTAATGAATACACAAATATTCGTGGCCCGTAGTGCATGGATAATTGTGGTCGTGATACTAAAGAATATCCTTGGCCGTAGTACATGGGTGATTCGGTGATGTGGATTATTTATTAAGCTGAGTCCCGGCGAGCAAAGTGTTGAAAAACCTTTTAAATCATAAAAGATAGTAGATTTTATTCTCTACTTGACTCTTTTAATGGATTGCTTGTTCACTGCGATTAAACTTGATGGTTGTTATATTATATCGGTTTAACACTTTGTTGAAGGCTAACGATAATATATTCGCATTATCTTAGTCATAATATTTCTTCTTGGGCTAGTAGAGCTCACCCTTTTACTTTCATTGTTCTCTTTGAAATGAGAACGTAGCGAGGGGACTAGTCGGGAACAAGAGTGGCGGACGGATGATAACATTAGTAGTCCTCACTATTCAGTGAAATAGTGGGAAAATAAATGTAATAATATTGAATTTGAGTTTGTATATTGTCTAGACGACAATATTTGTATTAAAACTCACAGCTTATGTTTTGTCGTACTTTGCACGACATTTGTATAATTAAGTTGTATTTGTATTCTGTACCATGTATTTGGCTACTCAGAATAGGTGATGTATACCTGTTTTAGGGGCGTCACAGTTGGTATCAAAGCTTAGGGATATGATCCCTGGTTAAGATGTGAGAATAGAACTAGGAGGGGAGAGACGGGGAATTCCTTCGCTAGTATGACCTACCTAATTTTTTGGTATTTAATTGGTTGGTTAGAGTATAGAGATAATATGTTGCATGTCAATTAACCCTTGTTTTGTGGCAGTATTTGAAAATGGCATCCGAGAATATTGAGAATAGCAATGCGGCACAAGAGACCGTGAGTCTCCACAGATCAACAATCAGAATAATGTGCATCAGGAAGGCGACAATCCTTATGCAAACAACAACACTGACCAAATGATGAACGATGGAATGTTCAGAGGCTTTATGCAATTCATGCAACATCAGGCGATTGCGGCTCCTGTTCAAAATGCAGGTGGAAACACTGGAAACTCTCGAATAGTCACCGCTAAATAGTTCAAGGAGTTGGGACCACCCGAGTTTATTGGAGAGCCAAAACCACTTAAGGTGGAAGTATGGATAAAGCAGATCACCAAGATATTTGATGTCTTGGGATGCTCTGAGGAGCAAAAGGTTCCCTTCACCACCTTCATGTTGCGTGAAGAGGCAGATTACTGGTGGAAATCTGTAAAACCGACCCAGCCTGACGCACTCAAGATGTCTTGGGAGAAGTTCCAAGAGCTATTCAACAACAAGTACTTTCCCGAAAGTATTCGTCACATGAAAGAGGTGGAGTTTATCAAGTTGGAGCAAAACAATATGATCGTGTGTCTGTCACGAGGCTAAATTTGCGGAGTTATCCGGTTTGCATCCCATTTGGTCGATAATGAGGAGGCGAATGACACGAATGTTTTTAAGAGGTTTGAAATCGGAGATACGTCAATATCTTATTTCTCATAAAGCGTGTTTGTACTCGGATGTTGTAAATAGGGCTCGATTATTGGAGCGCGAATAGCAAGTCAACGCAACCAAGAGAAAGCGATAAATAAGCATGAAAATACAATGGTATCGGTCATCGAGCGGTGAAAACAAGCGTGGAGGAATCAATATGCGAAATGGTAACCACTTGATGGTAATCATGGCCAAGATAGTAAAATGGATATTTCAAGAAAAGGAGATTCAACAATGATGGAAAGACATCGGCAACAACAGCAAGTGGTTAAGGAAGGAGAAGCGACCACCTATCATATGCTTCAAATGCGGAGGGGAGGACATATCGGTCAAAAGCTAGCGATGCCATCCAAAGCGTGTTATAATTGTGGAAGAGAAGGTCACCTAGCCTAATTTTGTCATTCACCGAAGATAAGTTCAGCTAGGATGGAGGCACCAAAGGCCGTCCCAGAAAAGTCAAAGCCGGTGGTGCAAGGGAGAGCATTTGTTGTGACCTCCCAGAAAGTAAGGAACCCGAACGAGGTCATCACGGGTAAGCTTATCATAAACTCTAGCGAAGTCTATACCTTATTTGATACCGGTTCTACCCATTCTTTGATTTCTCTTACTTGCGCTCAACGATTAAATTTGATTCTGGAGAAATTAGACTTTGACTTATCTGTTGAAACTCCGTTGGGAGAAACCTTCATTACATCCACTGTTTATAAGTCTTGTTTGGTTCAAATTGGTACCCTCACATTACCTGTTGATCTTATTTCATTGAAAATACTTGCATTTGACGTGAATTTAGGGATTGATTAGTTAACTACTCATCATGCAAAAATTGATTTTTTTTCGTAAGGTTGTTAGCTTTCATATTCCTAACCAACCTATTATGCGAATTCAAACAACTAAACCATTAAAATCAATCAATGTCATTTCTAGTCATAAAGCTATTCGTTTATTGAAAAACGGATGTCAAACTTTCTTAGCTCATGTCACGGATCTAAACAAAAATACGTCAGTTTTGAATGATATTTCTGTTGTTAATAAATTTCCTGACGTATTCCCCGAAGAACTTCCTGGCCTACCCCCAGAGCGTGAAATTGAATTTTGTATCGACCTTGAACTTGGTACAAAACCCATTTCCAAAGCCCCATATCAAATGGCTCCTATTGAACTTCAGGAGTTAAAGACCCGATTCACGTGAATTGTTAGACATTGGTTTCATTTGTCCTAAAGACGTCTCCTTGGGGTGCTCTATTCTATTCGTGAAGAAGAAAGATGGGAGTATGCGACTTTGTATTGATTATCGGGAGTTGAATCATGTCACCATCAAAAATAGGTACCCATTGCCACGTATTGATGACCTGTTTGACCAGTTGCAAGGCGCCAAATTCTTTTCAAAGATTGATCTTGGATCAGGATATCATTAATTGAAAATTAGACCCGATGACATTCCAAAGACGGCTTTCAGAACTCGGTGCGGGCATTATGAATTCCTAGTCATGTCTTTTGAATTGACTAATGCTCCTGCTGCCTTCATGGATATGATGAACCGAGTATTCAAGAAATATTTGGATCATTTTGTGGTCGTCTTTATTGATGACATCCTCATATATTCCAAAAGCCGTGAAGATCATGAGCAACACTTGAGGCTGATACTCCAAAAGCTTCGTGAAAACAAGCTATATTCCAAGTTGAAGAAATGCGAGTTCTGGCTTGAGGAAGTTGCATTCCTTGGGCACATGATATTAAATCATGGGATATTTGTTGACCCGGCAAAGATTGAAGCAATTCAAAGCTGGGAGCAACCTAAATTAGTGACCGAAGTACGTAGGTTTCTCGGTTTAGCTGGTTATTATCAGAGATTCGTAGAAGGGTTTTCTCGAATCGCTACTCCATTAACTCAGCTGACTCGAAAAGATACAAAATTCGGTTGGAGAGTGGAATGTGAGAAGAGTTTTCAAGAACTCAAGGGGAGACTCATTTCAAATTTTGTTACGACAATACCATCGGCTCGGAGGATTTGTCATCTACAGTGATGCTTTGGGCAAAGGGTTAGGATGTGTTCTCATGCAACATGGGAAAGTCATAGCTTATACCTCACGGCAACTCAAAGAATATGAGAGGAATTATCCTACTCATGATCTAGAGTTGGCAGCTGTTGTTTTTGCGCTTAAAATTTGGAGGCATTACATGTATGGGGAGAAAGTGGAGATCTATACGGATCATAAAAGCCTCAAATATTTCTTCACTCAAAAGGAACTCAACATGCGGCAACGACGTTGGCTCGAACTGTTGAAAGATTTTGATCATACTATTTAATACCATCCTGGAAAAGCAAACGTAGTAGCTGATGCACTGAGTAGAAGATCATATGCGGGTACGAGTGTAATATTGTCAACGCAAAGGCCCATTTTGCATGACTTGCAAAGGATGGAGTTAGAGATAAAGACTCCAGGGATCCATGTGATGATGGCGAATATACGAGTAGAACCGACTTTAATCGATCAAGTTAATGCTGCTCAAGCTACAGACCTGGAGCTGATGCGTATGAGGAAGAAAGTACAAGAAGGTGCTATGCCAGAAGCAATAATCGATGAAAAAGGAATACTTCGAGTTAACTCCAGACTTTGTGTTCCTAACAACCTTGATTTAAAGTATAATATCATGATGGAGGCGCACAACACACCGTTTGCAATCCATCCTGGGAGTACCAAAATGTATTATGATCTTTGACATACATTTTGGTGGAGCAATATGAAGAGAGAGATAGCAGAATTTATCTCAAGGTGTTTAACTTGTCAACGAGTTAAGGCGGAGCATCAAGTACCAAAAGGTCCATTGCAACCACTTGAAATTCCAGAATGGAAGTGGGAACACATTACCATTGATTTAAATTCTTTGGTGTTCCCAAGGTTTCTCAAGGCATAGATGCAATTTGGGTCATTGTTGATAGATTGACCAAGTCCGCTCATTTCCTACCTATCGAGAAACTTATACACTTGAACGTCTTGCTCGTATGTATATAAGCGAGATTATAAGACTGCATGGTATGCCAGTATCCATAGTTTCGATCGAGACCCAAGATTCACTTCAAGATTTTGGGTTAGTTTGTAAAAAAGCTATGGGCACGGATTTACGATTTAGCTCGGCATATCATCCTCAGACGGACGGGCAAATCGAAGAGGACCATTCAAACTCTTGAAGATCTATTAAGACTCGTGTCCTTGACTTCAAGGGAAGTTGGGATAAGTTCCTACCATTGGTGGAGTTTTCCTACAACAACAGATTATCAAGCAAGTATTGGCATGGCTCCATTTGAGGCGTTGTATGGAAGAAAGTGTCGTTCTCGGTATCTTTGAGATGAGGTGGGTGAAGCAACGTTGTTGGGACCGGAGTTGGTACGTATGACTACAAAAAAGATTCAAATGATCCGACAACGTATAAAAACCTCACAAGATCGACAAAAGAGTTATGCTGGTATTCATCGAAAGGACGTGGAATTCGATATTGGAGATCATGTGTTATTACGTCTTGCTCCATGGAAGGGAGTTACAAGA
Source organism: Panax ginseng (assembly GCA_020205605.1). NCBI lineage: Eukaryota > Viridiplantae > Streptophyta > Magnoliopsida > Apiales > Araliaceae > Panax > Panax ginseng. The sequence continues at coordinate 19,231,324 of CM035150.1, forward strand.
TTTGGAAAGAGAGGAAAGCTCAACCCTCGATTCATTGGCCCATTTTAATCCTCGATCGAGTAGAAGCGTAGGCGTATAGACTAAACTTTACCGCCATGTATGTCTCGTGTTCATAATGTTTTTCACATATCTATGTTAGGTAAATATGTGAAAGACCTGAACCACATTATTGAATTAGAACCAGACGAGATAGAGGAAGATTTAACGTATGAAGAGTTACTTGTTAAAATCTTGGATAAAAAGGATCATATTCTACACTCCAAGGTTATACCTCAAGTCAAAGTTTTGTGGAGAAACCACGATGTGGAAGAAATGACCTGGGAGTTAGAATCTGAGATGAAATCAAGATATCCTTACCTCTTTGACATACCAGGTACCCACCCTAATTT